>OZ038389.1:20665843-20981400 GCA_964036045.1 Eutreptiella sp. 'Long Island Sound 2002' | reverse complement strand
TGCAGAGCAACACAGTCAGAACACAAAGCTCTTCCATGACATTGTCATAGGCGCCTGTCGCTGTGACAGACGAAGTCCCCTGAGATGGTGCACTGGAGGGCAGTAGGGCTTGGTCACATGCCTAACCCACAGTATTCCGGACACGACACATCTGCATCCTGTTCACTTCACTGCACGCCCCCCCCCCCCAGGGCCACGCCGGGGGTGCCATCAATTGTTGGAATGCCATTCAGACACACCAAATTGCGTTTGGTGACTCATTGGCTTCGTATTGTAGTGCCATCGCGACACTTTGTCTTGCCGTTGGGAAGGATAAGTGTTTGCCATAGGGATACCGGGGGGGGGGGGGATTAGGAACGTGCGATATTTGGAATGGCGAATTTTGGTGCAGAGAAAATTTGGCACAAAGTTTTCAATACCACCGCAAAATCGGGTCCCAAATTCCCACGATTGTGGCACAAGAGCAAGCCTAGACCGCGAATGTTGGCTTCTGGATGGTCGCTGTTATTTCCTGAAGGCTGTGCATACCAAGAGCGCTAAAAATGACACATGACACCTCCGAAAATGGCTTCGGACCTTTAAATACCGCGGCAAATTTTGGTAAACTGTGCCAAGTTTTGCCATTCCAAATTTCGCCAGTTCCTAACCCCCCCCCCCCCCCGTACATTGTAGTGTTGTTGGGACACATTGCATTGGCGCTAGAGGACTTCCATTTGATGCCCCACGACCCTCAAGATGACAGGCCCACGCCTCAACACACCGTCGTAGGTGTTGTTGTACTGCTTGACTGTGGCCGAGACTTTGGAGTTGAGCCCCCACGACACGAAGTCCTCCATTTTCCTGTTGAAAGCGTGTGCTCGGCCTCAAGACAGTGGAGGGAGCGGGCAGGCATGACATGGTCAGGAGGCCACGGTCAAATCCGCCTGTGACGCAGGACCTCGGCCGATGGTGTGCTCACGGGGGCTGCTCCCAGCCAATGTGTGACCCCAAGGGGTGTGCAACCGTTGTGGGGGCTGTAGGGGGGGGGGGGGGGGCCCTTGGTTGACCCATACCTTGGGGGTCGGCGGGTTGGGCAGTCAGCCGCCGGGCTCCCTGGGGGAGGGGGGGGGGGGGGTCAGTGGGTACCCCAACATACATACCTCAAAATGATCCCCATGACGCGCTGATCATTTTGAATATGCACAAGTGGGGTAAAAAAATTTTCAAAAAAACTTTTGCCCATCAACTCAGGCTCCCATCAGCCAAGGTCCGACCCAGAGGTCGGGTCGGGTCAAAATCCCTTTTTGTGTTTTTCATCCATTTTTGAATTCTTCACAAAACTCTGACACATGGGGTCACACAAAAAAATTCCCCCTGCCGTATGCCTAAAACAAAATCTTCGGTGCCTCTGGCGCCCACAAAACCCCCCTTTCTAGTGCATCCCTGCCCCTCCCCCCCATTTTTGAGGGTTGCCCACCAGCGAACATGAAAACCAGTCAACCCCCCCCCTTTCTCCGCGCGCTGCCACCCACGGCCCCCCGCAGCCCACGCGCCCCACCAGCGTGTTTCTTGCTGTACCCCCCGCCCGTGCGTCCCTCTCCTCCCCTCCCCCCGGTCTATCCGCTTGCTCCCACGTTGGGCCCTCTACCCCGAGCACCTCTCCCGCCGTGCACCACACCGTTGGGATGCGGGCGCCTGCCTGCTAAGGTCGGCCTTGTGCTTGAATCGAATAAATGGAAGGAGCAGGATCCCCTCCGCTCCCCTCAGGAGCCCCCCCTCCCCCCACACCGACCCCCTAACCCCCCCCCTCCCCCCCCCTCCCCCCCGATAAGTCATCTCAAAGTCAAACCCAAAAGTTTTTTTGTACGGCGCCAAACGGGGATTAACCATACCGGTTTTCTGGCAGCAAGTGTCTCTCTGTTGGAACCAGCCACGCATCTACAGCAAGCGTCCTGGATCCACCGGAAAAACTACATTGGTCAAGACATTTGGTTCGCAAGGAGGAGGTCCTCCTCCTCCTCCCGGACCCACTACAACCCCGCCCCGCCCCATCCCACCCCCAAGGCCTTGTGCCAAACCCCCCGCCCCATCCCCAAGGAGGTATTAGAATGGCTTTACATTGTAGGAGAAGGGGGGTGTACCCCCCCCCCCCCTCTTGGATCCCCCTCCCCAGACCAAATGAACCATCGTGGGACAAACCGAAATTTACCATTGGGGAAATCTGGTTCATTCTTGGCACGGAAATTCTTGGGTCCCTCCCCCCTCCCCCCTTTCTAATATTTCCCTGCCCCCCAACCCCCCCCCACCCCCACTGAAGCACACCCACGGGGGCTGCTCCCGGCCACGACCCCAAAGGGGGGGGGGGGGGCTTTACAAACCCCAAAATAGTTGTACGGAACAATGATGCCCCAGCCACTGTCTGCTTGTCGCCAGTTGCCAGCTTCAATAGCATTTGTATCCGACAGGAACCGCCCCCAACCGCTTCGGCAAACTCCTCCAAACGCCTGTCTAACCGCCCCTGGGGCCATCTAATCATCCCCGCACCGGGGAGGGGGGGGGGGGATCAAGGCTGAGCGGGTGTGCCGGTTGGCACTGCTGGGGGTACGTACTTGTTCGAGGGAGGGCATCCCCGGGCCGGGTCCTGCGGGCACTAGTGGCAGCACGGCGTCCAATCCCAAAGCCTGATCCCATTGGGGAAGTAAGCTGCACGGCATGCAGTCCTAATATCATCCTCAATGATTGCATTAAATGCCTCCAAAACCCACGTGGCAATCTCCTCGCGCGAAGGGATGGGGACAAGCCCACGTTTCTTGCTTTTATCGCCATCAATTTATCTTCCACCCACTCCCAATAGCTCCCCTCCAAAGAGGATTTGAATGCCCCGTTGACCATTTATTTATCGCATGCTTGGATGTATGGTGTGCGGTTCGGGGCATTGATGTAAAGCCGGAATTTGGGATTCTTAACAGCAAAGAAAACATGTGAAGTTTGTAGCTCACGACATGTAGAATGCATGGAATATATCTTGGTGCACCAGCACGGCGCCAAGAGTAGAAAAATTGGCAGCTCAGGACATGTGGAATGCATCAAAACCAAAAAAAAAACATATTTCTTGGTGCACCAGTAAGGGGCCACAAATGCTGAATTTGGCAGATTGAGGCATGTGGAATGCATCAAACAAAAAAATATATACATCGTGGTGCAGCAGCACCAGCACCAGGGTCAAGAGTATTGAGATTAGCAACTCACAACATGTGGAATGCATCAAAACAAAAAGACAAATATCTTGGTGCGCCACAAGGGGCAAAAAATGATGAAATTGGTAGACCAAGACATTCGCAATGCATCAAACCAAAAAAAATAAAATAAATCCTGGCGCACCAGATCGGGGCCACAAGTACTGAAATTGGCAGCTCAGGGCATGTGGAATGCATCAAAACAAAAAAAAACAAACATCTTGGTGCACAGTTAAGGAGGCCAAAGGGCTCAAATTGGCAGCTCAAGAGATTCACAATGCATCAAACAAAAAAAACAATTGGGTGCACCAGCAAGGGGCCCAAAGAAATCAGATTGCCACGTCGGGACATGTGAAATGCATCAAAACAAAGAAAAAACAAATATGTATCTGAGTGCACTAGTAGGGGGCCAAAAATGCTGAAATTGGCACCTCAGCACAACCATCCGGGAAAAAAATTCTTATGCACTGGCACGGGGCCAAGAGTACTCACATTGGCAGCTCACCCCGTGTGGAATGCATCAATCAAAAAAAAATATATCTTGAACAACTAGATAAGGGCCCAGAAATGCTGAAATTGGCACCTCAAGACATGTGCAATGCATCAAACTGAAAAGTAAAAATTTCGGGTCCACCAACATGGGGCCAAAGGTGCTGAAATTGGTAGCCCAGGACATGTACAATGCATCAAACAAGATAAAAAATTGTGGTGCACCAGCAAGGTGCCGAGACTGCTGAAATTGGCAGCTCAGGAGACATGCAATGCATCAAACTAACAGGAAACCTTCGTGTTAACAAAGGAACATGATCTCCACTTGCCCGGTGGTGAGAACTCACCCTCCGTGCAAAAATCCTTCACCTCCAGCGGACCACGGCCCACGGATCCTCCGACAGAGATGCCGTGAGTGCATAGATGGTAGCACTCACTTCTCTGGCCTTGTTGATCATTATCTTCTAAAAATCCAAAATTTGGCGCTTACAGCCGTGGACAAGCAATGGGCAAAGGGTGCCCTCACTTTGATGATACTAAGAGCGCTTTCCCGCGTGGAGAGTCTTCCGGTGCCCACCCTTCATGTGAGCCATGTTGTTCAAGTCCTCCTCTCGCTCCTCCCACTCCCGAATGTTCTTGGGCAACTTCACGTGATACTTTTCGGCTGCATGGCGCAGCCCATGTTGCTTGGTGTAGTTGATGATCTCCAGTTTTTTGTCCGCACTTTGATAACCATGAAGACAGGCCGCTGCAACGTCCGCCTTTGTGCGGCGCGTGGACTTCATCTTGGTGCAGCCCATGGGAACCGCCGTGGAAGCGGAGGTGGCCTCCACGCAACTATTGGTAGCTCACGCCATGTAGAATGCATAGAATACATGTTGGTGCACCAGCATGGGGCCAAGAGTACTGAAATTGGCAGCTCAGGACATGTGGGATGCATCAAAACAAACAAATATATATCTTGGTGCACTAGCAGGGGAGCAAAAATGCGGAAATTGGCAGATCAAGACATGTGGAATGCATCAAACAAAAAAACAATAGATCTTGATGCACCAGCATGGGGCCAAGAGAAGTGGAATTGGTAGCTCACAACATACGGAATGCATCAAAATAAAAAAAACATCTTAGTGCGCCACCACGGGGGCAAAAATGCTGAAATTGGCAGCTCAAGACATTCTCAATGCATCAAACCAAAGAAAAAAAAGAAACACAAGAAATTGTGGTGCACCACCACGGGGCCAAGAGTACTCAAATTGGCAGCTCAGGACATGTGGAATGCATCAAAGCAAAAAATATATATCTTGGTGCACAACTAGGGGGCCAAGGATGCTGAAATTGGCACTTCATGACACGTGCAATGCATCAAACTGAAAAAAATTTTCCTAATGCACCGGCACGGGGCCAAGAGTACTCACATTGGCAGCTCACCCCGTGTGGAATGCATCAAATCAAAAAAATATATATCTTGGTGCGGCACAAAGGGGCCAAAAATGCTGAAATTGGCACCTCAAAACATGTGCAATGCATCAAACTTACACTGAAATAAAAAAACGGGTCCACCAACATGGGGCCAAAAGTGCTGAAATTGGTAGCTCAGGACATGTACAATGCATCAAACAAGGAAAAAAAAAGTGGTGCATCAGCAAGGTGCCGAGACTGCTGAAATTGGCAACTCAGGAGACATGCAATGCATCAAAGTAGAAACAAACCTTCGCGTTAACAAAGGAACATGATCTCCACTTGCCCGGTGGTGAGAACTCACCCTCCGTGCAAAAATCCTTCACCTCCAGCGGACCACGGCCCACGGATCCTCCGACAGAGATGCCGTGAGTGCATAGATGGTAGCACTCACTTCTCTGGCCTTGTTGATCATTATCTTCTAAAAATCCAAAATTTGGCGCTTACAGCCGTGGACAAGCAATGGGCAAAGGGTGCCCTCACTTTGATGATACTAAGAGCGCTTTCCCGCGTGGAGAGTCTTCCGGTGCCCACCCTTCATGTGAGCCATGTTGTTCAAGTCCTCCTCTCGCTCCTCCCACTCCCGAATGTTCTTGGGCAACTTCACGTGATACTTTTCGGCTGCATGGCGCAGCCCATGTTGCTTGGTGTAGTTGATGATCTCCAGTTTTTTGTCCGCACTTTGATAACCATGAAGACAGGCCGCTGCAACGTCCGCCTTTGTGCGGCGCGTGGACTTCATCTTGGTGCAGCCCATGGGAACCGCCGTGGAAGCGGAGGTGGCCTCCACGCAACTATTGGTAGCTCACGCCATGTAGAATGCATAGAATACATGTTGGTGCACCAGCATGGGGCCAAGAGTACTGAAATTGGCAGCTCAGGACATGTGGGATGCATCAAAACAAACAAATATATATCTTGGTGCACTAGCAGGGGAGCAAAAATGCGGAAATTGGCAGATCAAGACATGTGGAATGCATCAAACAAAAAAACAATAGATCTTGATGCACCAGCATGGGGCCAAGAGAAGTGGAATTGGTAGCTCACAACATACGGAATGCATCAAAATAAAAAAAACATCTTAGTGCGCCACCACGGGGGCAAAAATGCTGAAATTGGCAGCTCAAGACATTCTCAATGCATCAAACCAAAGAAAAAAAAGAAACACAAGAAATTGTGGTGCACCACCACGGGGCCAAGAGTACTCAAATTGGCAGCTCAGGACATGTGGAATGCATCAAAGCAAAAAATATATATCTTGGTGCACAACTAGGGGGCCAAGGATGCTGAAATTGGCACTTCATGACACGTGCAATGCATCAAACTGAAAAAAATTTTCCTAATGCACCGGCACGGGGCCAAGAGTACTCACATTGGCAGCTCACCCCGTGTGGAATGCATCAAATCAAAAAAATATATATCTTGGTGCGGCACAAAGGGGCCAAAAATGCTGAAATTGGCACCTCAAAACATGTGCAATGCATCAAACTTACACTGAAATAAAAAAACGGGTCCACCAACATGGGGCCAAAAGTGCTGAAATTGGTAGCTCAGGACATGTACAATGCATCAAACAAGGAAAAAAAAAGTGGTGCATCAGCAAGGTGCCGAGACTGCTGAAATTGGCAACTCAGGAGACATGCAATGCATCAAAGTAGAAACAAACCTTCGCGTTAACAAAGGAACATGATCTCCACTTGCCCGGTGGTGAGAACTCACCCTCCGTGCAAAAATCCTTCGCCTCCGGCGGACCGCGGCCCGCGAATCCTCCGACAGAGATGCCGTGAGTGCATAGATGGTAGCACTCACTTCTCTGGCCTTGTTGATCATCATCTTCTAAGTATCCAGAATTTGGCGCTTACGGCTGTGGACAAGCAATGGGCAAAGGGTGCCCTCACTTTGATGATACTAAGAGCGCTTCGCCGCGTGGAGAGTCTTCCGGTGCCCACCCTTCATGTGAGCCATGTTGTTCAAGTCCTCCTCTCGCTCCTCCCACTCCCGAATGTTCTTGGGCAACTTCACGTGATACTTTTCGGCTGCATGGCGCAGCCCATGTTGCTTGGTGTAGTTGATGATCTCCAGTTTTTTGTCCGCACTTTGATAACCATGAAGGCAGGCCGCTGCAACGTCCACCTTTGTGCGGCGCGTGGACTTCATCTTGGTGCAGCCCATGGGAACCGCCGTGGAAGCGGAGGTGGCCTCCACGCAACTATTGGTAGCTCACGCCATGTAGAATGCATAGAATACATGTTGGTGCACCAGCATGGGGCCAAAAGTACTAAAATTGGCAGCTCAAGACATGTGGGATGCATCAAAACAAACAAATATATATCTTGGTGCACTAGCAGGGGAGCAAAAATGCGGAAATTGGCAGATCAAGACATGTGGAATGCATCAAACAAAAAAACAATAGATCTTGATGCACCAGCATGGGGCCAAGAGAAGTGGAATTGGTAGCTCACAACATACGGAATGCATCAAAACAAAAAAAACATCTTAGTGCGCCACCACGGGGGCAAAAATGCTGAAATTGGCAGCTCAAGACATTCTCAATGCATCAAACCAAAGAAAAAAAAGAAACACAAGAAATTGTGGTGCACCACCACGGGGCCAAGAGTACTCAAATTGGCAGCTCAGGACATGTGGAATGCATCAAAGCAAAAAATATATATCTTGGTGCACAACTAGGGGGCCAAGGATGCTGAAATTGGCACTTCATGACACGTGCAATGCATCAAACTGAAAAAAATTTTCCTGATGCACTGGCACGGGGCCAAGAGTACTCGCATTGGCAGCTCACCCCGTGTGGAATGCATCAAATCAAAAAAATATACATCTTGGTGCGGCACAAAGGGGCCAAAAATGCTGAAATTGGCACCCCAAGACATGTGCAATGCATCAAACTTACACAGAAATAAAAAAACGGGTCCACCAACATGGGGCCAAAAGTGCTGAAATTGGTAGCTCAGGACATGTACAATGCATCAAACAAGGAAAAAAAAAGTGGTGCATCAACAAGGTGCCGAGACTGCTGAAATTGGCAGCTCAGGAGACATGCAATGCATGAAAGTAGAAACAAACCTTCGCGTTAACAAAGGAACATGATCTCCACTTGCCCGGTGGTGAGAACTCACCCTCCGTGCAAAAATCCTTCGCCTCCGGCGGACCGCGGCCCACGGATCCTCCGACAGAGATGCCGTGAGTGCATAGATGGTAGCACTCACTTCTCTGGCCTTGTTGATCATCATCTTCTAAGTATCCAGAATTTGGCGCTTACAGCCGTGGACAAGCAATGGGCAACGGGTGCCCTCACTTTGATGATACTAAGAGCGCTTTCCCACGTGGAGAGTCTTCCGGTGCCCACTCTTGATGTGAGCCATCTTGTTCAAGTCCTCCTCTCGCTCCTCCCACTCCCGAATGTTCTTGGGCAACTTCACGTGATACTTTTCGGCTGCATGGCGCAGCCCATGTTGCTTGGTGTAGTTGATGATCTCCAGTTTTTTGTCCGCACTTTGATAACCATGAAGCGGGGCCGCTGCAACGTCCGCCTTTGTGCGGCGCGTGGACTTCATCTTGGTGCAGCCCATGGGAACCGCCGTGGAAGCGGAGGTGGTCTCCACGCAACTATTGGTAGCTCACGCCATGTAGAATGCATAGAATACATGTTGGTGCACCAGCATGGGGCCAAGAGTACTGAAATTGGCAGCTCAAGACATGTGGGATGCATCAAAACAAACAAATATATATCTTGGTGCACTAGCAGGGGAGCAAAAATGCGGAAATTGGCAGATCAAGACATGTGGAATGCATCAAACAAAAAAACAATAGATCTTGATGCACCAGGATGGGGCCAAGAGAAGTGGAATTGGTAGCTCACAACATACGGAATGCATCAAAATAAAAAAAACATCTTAGTGCGCCACCACGGGGCCAAAAATGCTGAAATTGGCAGCTCAAGACATTCTCAATGCATCAAACCAAAGAAAAAAAAGAAACACAAGAAATTGTGGTGCACCACCACGGGGCCAAGAGTACTGAAATTGGCAGCTCAGGACATGTGGAATGTATTAAAGCAAAAAATATATATCTTGGTACACAACTAGGGGGCCAAGGATGCTGAAATTGGCACTTCATGACACGTGCAATGCATCAAACTGAAAAAAAAATTTTGATGCACCGGCACGGGGCCAAGAGTACTCACATTGGCAGCTCACCCCGTGTGGAATGCATCAAATCAAAAAAATATACATCTTGGTGCGGCACAAAGGGGCCAAAAATGCTGAAATTGGCACCTCAAGACATGTGCAATGCATCAAACTTACACAGAAATAAAAAAACGGGTCCACCAACATGGGGCCAAAAGTGCTGAAATTGGTAGCTCAGGACATGTGGAATGCATCAAACAAAAAAACAATAGATCTTGATGCACCAGGATGGGGCCAAGAGAAGTGGAATTGGTAGCTCACAACATACGGAATGCATCAAAATAAAAAAAACATCTTAGTGCGCCACCACGGGGCCAAAAATGCTGAAATTGGCAGCTCAAGACATTCTCAATGCATCAAACCAAAGAAAAAAAAGAAACACAAGAAATTGTGGTGCACCACCACGGGGCCAAGAGTACTGAAATTGGCAGCTCAGGACATGTGGAATGCATCAAAGCAAAAAATATATATCTTGGTGCACAACTAGGGGGCCAAGGATGCTGAAATTGGCACTTCATGACACGTGCAATGCATCAAACTGAAAAAAAAATTTTGATGCACCGGCACGGGGCCAAGAGTACTCACATTGGCAGCTCACCCCGTGTGGAATGCATCAAATCAAAAAAATATATATCTTGGTGCGGCACAAAGGGGCCAAAAATGCTGAAATTGGCACCTCAAAACATGTGCAATGCATCAAACTTACACTAAAATAAAAAAACGGGTCCACCAACATGGGGCCAAAAGTGCTGAAATTGGTAGCTCAGGACATGTACAATGCATCAAACAAGGAAAAAAAAAGTGGTGCATCAACAAGGTGCTGAGACTGCTGAAATTGGCAGCTCAGGAGACATGCAATGCATCAAAGTAGAAACAAACCTTCGCGTTAACAAAGGAACATGATCTCCACTTGCCCGGTGGTGAGAACTCACCCTCCGTGCAAAAATCCTTCACCTCCAGCGGACCACGGCCCACGGATCCTCCGACAGAGATGCCGTGAGTGCATAGATGGTAGCACTCACTTCTCTGGCCTTGTTGCTCATCATCTTCTAAGTATCCAGAATTTGGCGCTTACGGCCGTGGACAAGCAATGGGCAAAGGGTGCCCTCACTTTGATGATACTAAGAGCGCTTTCCCACGTGGAGAGTCTTCCGGTGCCCACCCTTCATGTGAGCCATGTTGTTCAAGTCCTCCTCTCGCTCCTCCCACTCCCGAATGTTCTTGGGCAACTTCACGTGATACTTTTCGGCTGCATGGCGCAGCCCATGTTGCTTGGTGTAGTTGATGATCTCCAGTTTTTTGTCCGCACTTTGATAACCATGAAGGCAGGCCGCTGCAACGTCCACCTTTGTGCGGCGCGTGGACTTCATCTTGGTGCAGCCCATGGGAACCGCCGTGGAAGCGGAGCTGGTCTCCACGCAACTATTGGTAGCTCACGCCATGTAGAATGCATAGAATACATGTTGGTGCACCAGCATGGGGCCAAAAGTACTAAAATTGGCAGCTCAAGACATGTGGGATGCATCAAAACAAACAAATATATATCTTGGTGCACTAGCAGGGGAGCAAAAATGCGGAAATTGGCAGATCAAGACATGTGGAATGCATCAAACAAAAAAACAATAGATCTTGATGCACCAGGATGGGGCCAAGAGAAGTGGAATTGGTAGCTCACAACATACGGAATGCATCAAAACAAAAAAAACATCTTAGTGCGCCACCACGGGGGCAAAAATGTTGAAATTGGCAGCTCAAGACATTCTCAATGCATCAAACCAAAGAAAAAAAAGAAACACAAGAAATTGTGGTGCACCACCACGGGGCCAAGAGTACTGAAATTGGCAGCTCAAGACATGTGGAATGCATCAAAGCAAAAAATATATATCTTGGTGCACAACTAGGGGGCCAAGGATGCTGAAATTGGCACTTCATGACATGTGCAATGCATCAAACTGAAAAAAATTTTCCTGATGCACCGGCACGGGGCCAAGAGTACTCACATTGGCAGCTCACCCCATGTGGAATGCATCAAATGAAAAAAATATATATCTTGGTGCGGCACAAAGGGGCCAAAAATGCTGAAATTGGCACCTCAAGACATGTGCAATGCATCAAACTTACACTGAAATAAAAAAACGGGTCCACCAACATGGGGCCAAAAGTGCTGAAATTGGTAGCTCAGGACATGTACAATGCATCAAACAAGGAAAAAAATTGTGGTGCATCAACAAGGTGCCGAGACTGCTGAAATTGGCAGCTCAGGAGACATGCAATGCATGAAAGTAGAAACAAACCTTCGCGTTAACAAAGGAACATGATCTCCACTTGCCCGGTGGTGAGAACTCACCCTCCGTGCAAAAATCCTTCACCTCCGCCGGACCGCCTGCAGCCCGCGGCCCAGGGATCCTCCGACAGAGATGCCATGAGTGCATAGATGGTAGCACTCACTTCTCTGGCCTTGTTGATCATTATCTTCTAAAAATCCAAAATTTGGCGCTTACAGGCGTGGACAAGCAATGGGCAACGGGTGCCCTCACTTTGATGATACTAAGAGCGCTTTCCCACGTGGAGAGTCTTCCGGTGCCCACTCTTGATGTGAGCCATCTTGTTCAAGTCCTCCTCTCGCTCCTCCCACTCCCGAATGTTCTTGGGCAACTTCACGTGATACTTTTCGGCTGCATGGCGCAGCCCATGTTGCTTGGTGTAGTTGATGATCTCCAGTTTTTTGTCGGCACTTTAATAACCATGAAGGCACGCCGCTGCAACGTCCACCTTTGTGCGGCGCGTGGACTTCATCTTGGTGCAGTCCATGGGAAGTGCCGTGGAAGCGGAGGTGGTCTCCACGCAACTATTGGTAGCTCACACCATGTAGAATGCATAGAATATATGTTGGTGCACCAGCATGGGGCCAAGAGTACTGAAATTGGCAGCTCAGGACATGTGGGATGCATCAAAACAAACAAATATATATCTTGGTGCACTAGCAGGGGACCAAAAATGCGGAAATTGGCAGATCAAGACATGTGGAATGCATCAAACAAAAAAACAATAGATCTTGATGCACCAGCATGGGGCCAAGAGAAGTGGAATTGGTAGCTCACAACATACGGAATGCATCAAAACAAAAAAAACATCTTAGTGCGCCACCACGGGGGCAAAAATGTTGAAATTGGCAGCTCAAGACATTCTCAATGCATCAAACCAAAGAAAAAAAAGAAACACAAGAAATTGTGGTGCACCACCACGGGGCCAAGAGTACTGAAATTGGCAGCTCAAGACATGTGGAATGCATCAAAGCAAAAAATATATATCTTGGTGCACAACTAGGGGGCCAAGGATGCTGAAATTGGCACTTCATGACATGTGCAATGCATCAAACTGAAAAAAATTTTCCTGATGCACCGGCACGGGGCCAAGAGTACTCACATTGGCAGCTCACCCCATGTGGAATGCATCAAATGAAAAAAATATATATCTTGGTGCGGCACAAAGGGGCCAAAAATGCTGAAATTGGCACCTCAAGACATGTGCAATGCATCAAACTTACACTGAAATAAAAAAACGGGTCCACCAACATGGGGCCAAAAGTGCTGAAATTGGTAGCTCAGGACATGTACAATGCATCAAACAAGGAAAAAAATTGTGGTGCATCAACAAGGTGCCGAGACTGCTGAAATTGGCAGCTCAGGAGACATGCAATGCATGAAAGTAGAAACAAACCTTCGCGTTAACAAAGGAACATGATCTCCACTTGCCCGGTGGTGAGAACTCACCCTCCGTGCAAAAATCCTTCACCTCCGCCGGACCGCCTGCAGCCCGCGGCCCAGGGATCCTCCGACAGAGATGCCATGAGTGCATAGATGGTAGCACTCACTTCTCTGGCCTTGTTGATCATTATCTTCTAAAAATCCAAAATTTGGCGCTTACAGGCGTGGACAAGCAATGGGCAACGGGTGCCCTCACTTTGATGATACTAAGAGCGCTTTCCCACGTGGAGAGTCTTCCGGTGCCCACTCTTGATGTGAGCCATCTTGTTCAAGTCCTCCTCTCGCTCCTCCCACTCCCGAATGTTCTTGGGCAACTTCACGTGATACTTTTCGGCTGCATGGCGCAGCCCATGTTGCTTGGTGTAGTTGATGATCTCCAGTTTTTTGTCGGCACTTTAATAACCATGAAGGCACGCCGCTGCAACGTCCACCTTTGTGCGGCGCGTGGACTTCATCTTGGTGCAGTCCATGGGAAGTGCCGTGGAAGCGGAGGTGGTCTCCACGCAACTATTGGTAGCTCACACCATGTAGAATGCATAGAATATATGTTGGTGCACCAGCATGGGGCCAAGAGTACTGAAATTGGCAGCTCAGGACATGTGGGATGCATCAAAACAAACAAATATATATCTTGGTGCACTAGCAGGGGACCAAAAATGCGGAAATTGGCAGATCAAGACATGTGGAATGCATCAAACAAAAAAAACAATAGATCTTGATGCACCAGCATGGGGCCAAGAGAAGTGGAATTGGTAGCTCACAACATACGGAATGCATCAAAATAAAAAAAACATCTTAGTGCGCCACCACGGGGCCAAAAATGCTGAAATTGGCAGCTCAAGACATTCTCAATGCATCAAACCAAAGAAAAAAAAGAAACACAAGAAATTGTGGTGCACCACCACGGGGCCAAGAGTACTGAAATTGGCAGCTCAGGACATGTGGAATGTATTAAAGCAAAAAATATATATCTTGGTGCACAACTAGGGGGCCAAGGATGCTGAAATTGGCACTTCATGACATGTGCAATGCATCAAACTGAAAAAAAATTTCCTAATGCACCGGCACGGTGCCAAGAGTACTCACATTGGCAGCTCACCCCATGTGGAATGCATCAAATGAAAAAAATATATATCTTGGTGCGGCAGAAAGGGGCCAAAAAGGCTCAAATTCACACCTCAAGACATGTGCAATGCATCAAACTTACACTGAAATAAAAAAACGGGTCCACCAACATGGGGCCAATTGGGCAACTTCGCGTGCTACTTTTTGGCAGCATGGCGCAGCCCATGTCGCTTGGTGTAGTTGATGATCTCCACCTTTTTGTCCGCACTTCGATAACCATGAAGACAGGCCGCTGCAACGTCCGCCTTTGTGCGGCGCGTGGACTTTATCTTGGTGCAGCCCATGGGAATTACCGTGGAAGCGGAGGTGGCCTCCACGCAACTATTGGTAGCTCACGCCATGTAGAATGCATAGAATACATGTTGGTGCACCAGCATGGGGCCAAGAGTACTGAAATTGGCAGCTCAGGACATGTGGGATGCATCAAAACAAACAAATATATATCTTGGTGCACTAGCAGGGGAGCAAAAATGCTGAAATTGGCAGATCAAGACATGTGGAATGCATCAAACAAAAAAACAATAGATCTTGGTGCACCACCATGGGGCCAAGAGTACCGAAATTGGCAGCTCAGGACATGTGGAATGCATCAACACAAATATATATATATATCTTGGTGCACCCGTAGGGGGCCAAAAATGCTGAAATTGGAAGCTCAAGACGTTCGCCAAGCATCAAACCCAAAACAAAATAAATCGTGGTGCACCAACATGGGGCCAAGAGTACTGAAATTGTGGAATGCATCAAACAAAAAACAATAGATCTTGGTGCACCAGCATGGGGCCAAGAGTACCGAAATTGGTAGCTCACAACATGCGGAATGCATCAAAACAAAAAAAAAACAAATATCTTGGTGCGCCACCACGGGGCCAAAAATGCTGAAATTGGCAGCTCAAGACATTCTCAGTGCATCAAACTAAAAACGAAAAAACACGAGTCAAGCAGCATGAGGCCACAGGTGCTGAAATAGGTAGGTCACGACACGTGCAATGCTCCTAGACCACTTGGGAAGACTAGGTGCGGGATGCCGCTGTTCAGCACCCCCCCCCCCCCACCGTTCCATACTTCGTGTGCGGTGCCCCCCCCCCCCCCCCCCTGCAACACACCCGTTGCGTACACCCAAAAATGGAGGTGTACTCAGGCGGCTGTTGTTGGCGGTGGGGCACTGGGCGGCGGCGGGTGGAGGGTGACCAACAGCAGCTATCCGGTTTGTTTTGGGAGAGAGGGCACTCCTCAATCCAAAAAAAGAGGGCGAAGGGGGGAGGGGAAGATGGGGGGGTTGAGGGGCGCCCGTGGACTGTTTTGTGCGCGGCCCTGCTGCGGCGGGGGGGTACATCGCCAAAGCTCAAGTGTTGTTGCTAAAAGGCCTGTTTCCATTGCCATTCACAAATGCCGACAAACAACGACAACAGTCGCCTAAATAGCGACATCAAATGGCGAATTTACTTTTTGAAATCTCAGTAAAGTAAATCCGCATGCCGATTTACTTTAAGCCTAGGTGTATCTTATTTGGCCAATTTCATGAGATAAATATGTGTGCCCATTTATCTTATCCCAAGATAGTTTCTATACTAGATGAATCTTATGGGCCGATTTGATAAGGTAAAACCCATTAAAAATAAATCGGCACACGGATTCATCTTAACAAATCAGCCCATAAACTACATCTAAAACAACAACAACGAAAGCAGCAACCCTAGCAGCAGAAGAGCGGGCAGGCTCGGCCGGTGCTTCAAAGCCTCTAAGGCGTACAAAAAAAAAGAAAACCGGACACAACCTAACAGCCTGGGTGGATGCGGGGGGGGGGCAAAAAGGGTGCAAACAGGTGAACTTGCCAGCACATGCCTCGGGATTGAGGGGGTCACGGGCAGGACAATGTTGAAGAAAACCATCCCCCACCGCCAAAAAAAACCGCCCTCCGGCAGCTAACCCTGACCCTAATCCTGGCGCCCGAACAAACTTGCGGCGCAACACCCGGGCCGCTATGTGGGGGTATAACTCTGCAGGCAAAACCTGCGGTTGGATTCGCGGGTGTCGCTGGTGGAGGAAGGCGTCCGTGTTGTGCGGACCGCTCGGTAGAGGCATTTTACACGTGTGTCGCGTGCCGCATGCTGGCGGACTTTGCGGGCGCACCACAACCTTGCCCAGCCCGATGGAGGGGGGTGACAGGGGGGGAAGGGATGCGGGGCTTTGCTTACCAAGATGGGGGGGGGGGTCAAATTGGCCTCGCCTGGATTTTGGCTGGCCCACCCACCCACCCACCCTTAGACCCACCCACCCATGTGCCCGGGGATGGGGGGGGTCTTAGTCGACCGCCAATGTTGCCCATAGACATTCAGACTGTACCCCAAATTGATTGAAGTGAGCGTTGGGATGACCTCTGAAGATCATCCCACACTCACCTTCCTTTGTGGCTACGACTAAACTGTAAACCAAAACAGTTCTGTACACCGTGGCAGCACCCCCGTGTGTCACACTGTGCCTCGGCCCATGGCCAACACGCACCCACCCCCCCACCCACCCACAAGAGCTGACACCCCTGCCTGGGGAATACCTGCACTTTTCCCAAACCCAAGGGGAAACCAGACAAAATCCACCCACCCACCCTCAGACGCCTGCAGGCGTCCCGGACAGCCCCGCAGTGCCTGCATGCGCCGCGTGCACGGGGGAAGGGGGCGCGGTAGCCTCTTCCACGATGACCAGACGATTGCCTGGTGGCAGGCCTTGAAGGGGCACGCGCGTGCGTCTTGCGCGGGACACGCGGCCGAGGTGCGGCTTGCTGACAATGTGTGTCGCCCGGTGTAGTATCAAGCAGCCGCGAAGCAAAGGCCTGGCGGGGGTGAGCCATGCAGGCCCCTGGTGCGGGGGGGGGGGGGGGGACGGGGCACCATCCACCATGTCCCCTGTCTTGACTGCAGGGTGCAGTGCTTCGTCCCTGTTGTTGAGGAGGCTCGAACGACGCCCACTCCCCCGTCGCGGCGCATCGTTTGTGCATGTCCCCACGCCCGCAGACACATGCCGCATGAGGCATACCGTGGCACCAAGTATCCAGGGTCAGTGATCTTATCAGGGCCCACTCGGACATCTGGGAGACAAGCACAAGCACCAGCACCAGCATCAGCACCAGCACCAGAAATCAGCACCAACACCAGCATCAGAATCAGCATCAGCATCAACACCAGCCAGCACTAGAATCAGCACCAACACCATCTCCTGATATTCCTACCTGCGGACCTTGGTCCACCACCCTCCAAAGACGTGACACCCAAAGACTCCTCCGCACTGACAGCACCTGCCATGATGACAGGCATGACACTGCGCCTTGCGCTGCAGTATCCGGGGGGCCCCAGAAGGGCTGTGCTGACAGCTTCGGAGGCAGGGGCTGGCGCGTCCTGCGCCATGCCCTTCCACAACGACCCAATATACGCATAGGCTCTCCAGTATGTTTGCCATGTGGCCGGCGTAGTGGGTCTCAGACCCCGGCCACCCAGCGGCCGGGTCTACTGACCGCTTCCACCTCTGGAGGCGGCAACCCCCTGACTGGACCTGCCTCGGAGGGCCTGCCCACCGGGCCCACCTTGGAGGGCCTGGAAGAGCCCTGCCCTGCCCTGCCCTGCCCTGCCCTGCCCTGCCCTGCCCTCAGTGAAAGCAGCCGAACTGGGTCCCTTTGCCCCAGGACCGACTTCGGTTCGACACATACACGGGGGGGGGGGGGGGGGCAGAACAAAAAGCTCTTCAGTGACATTGCCATAGGCACCTTTCGCTGTGACAGAGAAGGACCCTGAAATAGTGTTCGCGAGGGCTCGTTCAAGAGTCACAAACCTACACGATATCCGACACAACTGATACGGGGGGGGGGGGGGGCGTCTGGGGACAACTTTGGCGGGGAAAATTTCGTGAGGGGAAAATTTTGGCACAACTCCGATTTTGGTGCGGGGCCATCAGACGTGGGAAACTTCAACCGCCCCCCAACTGTCAAAAAATGCGGCCTTTTTTTTGCACTTGGCTTCCGCCAAATTTACCACCACCAAATTGACTGGGCACCAATCCCGCCCCCTGGGGGAACACAGGGAAAAAATACAGGCAGGGGCGGGGGTTCGTAAGGGGACACTTTTGTGGGGAAATTTCGTTTTTCAGTTTGGTGCCAACATTTGCCCCACAACAATTTCCTGCGCAATGTCGGGTACTTCCTGCTCCTTGTGCATCCTCTCTGGTGGCGGTGGCCGGGTATTGTTGCGCTGTTGTAGGCAGTCCGTCTGTTCGTCACGTCCGTTCGTCTTGCTCGCTTGGGAGTGAGAAGTTGGTCGCCGTCGAGAAAGTTCGTGAGCTTGGGTCATGCAAAGCACAAGGGGATGGGAGGACAACGCAGGAAGCCCCTGGATTTGGGGTGGGAAATTGGGCGGCCAAATTGAAACGCCCAATTTCCCACACCACATTTACAGCCCGCCAACCCCCCCCCGCCTCTGTACAGCGGAGATCAACCCCTTTTCCGCAGGCCCCAGCCTCGCAGCGCGCGGAGCCACACTCAGTCCCGGTCCGGCGGGCCCGGGAAGACGCCCACCCACGGCAGCCGTCATGCGTCGGTCAAATCGGGGCATTGCCGTGAGGGAACCCGCACAGAGCGGGCGACGTGCACACGTCTACGGGCATCGTCAACAGGACTTTTGCGATCACGGGGGACATACGGCCGTGTCGAATGAACTCCAGTGCGGTTTTGATGGACGGGCACATGCCGTTGTTTCTCATAACGGTGGCGAGCCGCCGGCTGCAACAGACAATATGGCACCGAACTGGATGAAGAGACAGCTACCGCCATGCCTGTGTAGGGCCCAGGTGCTCGATCGCAGCGTGCAACAGTACCGGACGCCCCCCGCTGAAAGGCGCCCGCAGAGCCCCTGTGCCCCTTCCTCGTGACCTGATACCGGGGCTGTGCTCGAACGGGGAGGGGGCGGGGGTCTGGGACGAAAGGGTTGGTGTAACAAAAAATAGTCTGAAAAATGTTCTCTCGTAAAACGATGATGTTATTTGGTCGGACTGGAACGGGGCGAGGGGAGGGTGTGGGGGTGTGCCATAAAGGCTGAGGGTGGTATGGGGGGGGGGGTGACACCCATCCTTTCAATTGTCCCATGGCGTCCCTGATTCCCTGATGGTCATCTGTCATAGTGTCAGGCTGGGCCCCAAACTCTTGGAATTTTTGCTGATTCCTTGCAAACCTTCTCTCTGTCTGTTGGCGTTCGTCACTTCCTTCCGTTTGTTGGTTGGGTAATGAGGATTGCATGACTGCCCTGGTCAGGTGGTAGTTAAGGACCCCCCGCCGGGGTGTGTGTGGGGGGAGGGGTTTGCTTGGAGTCCTGCCAAACCCCCTCCCATTGACCCACCCACCGCCACCAGAAAGCGTTTCCTCAGGAAGGTACACAAACTTTTCTGGGTCCTTTAACCCCCTGGCAAATCATGGAAAAATTGTGTGCGTACGCTGCGCATGTGTGACTTGATTGAGGCCATGACTTTGCTCCAAGCACGGGCATGTGGAAAGGAAAAACATCCCATGCAAAGTCGCCCAGAAAGGCATATCACACACACAACCATGCCCAAACACGAGAGTCGGGGAGCCCGCTGATGAAGCCACGGTGACAAAGCCCCGACCACAAACCTCTTGAATTTGGGGCTGGCATGCAGGGCCATTTTGCCTCGCCTCATGGGCACATATCTCTGCTTACCCTCGAATTGGCGCTCCCATGCTCACCAGCCTAGGGGCGAACCCAACACAATGGCATGCAACACAGCAAAACAAACTCCAAGCAAGCACCACATCCATGCCCACTGAAACCAATCGCAGAGAAGCATGGAAACCGAGTATACATTTGATTGCGTTGCCAAACCTAAAACAACCCAAGCATATATCTAGTTTGCAATTTATACACCGTCCAGTGATTGTAGCCGCCGCTCCCTTTCATTACTTCTCGACGGGTTTCATCATCCAATGCCTCATATCTGGACGTGCCTGGCCCGTTTTCCAAAAAATAAGCCGAAGCTGTTTGGGTTGGGGGTGAGCAACCCCCCCACCCACCCACCATGTGGTGGCAGTCTTTTCATTTTGGTTCCCCTTGTTTTCCTTTGGAAAATACACAAACTTCTTGGGGGCCTTCGATCCCCCCTCCTTGGGTTTTGTGCCACTGCGCAATGGCCTGGTCCTGGTCCATGGCCTCGGCACCTGAACCCCAGGGGCCAGAAACTGATGATTGCCTGCCTCGTGCCCCAGCCGACCCCAACAAGACGGGTCAGTCATCATGTGGCCTCCTCAAGTGATTGTAGCCGCCGCTCCCTTTCATTACTTCTCGACGGGTTTCATCATCCAATGCCTCATATCTGGACGTGCCTGGCCCGTTTTCCAAAAAATAAGCCGAAGCTAGTTTGGGTTGGGGGTGAGAACCCCCGCCCCCCCACCATGTTTTGGCAGTCTTTTCATTTTGGTTTCCCCTTGTTTTCCTTTGTGGCCGTATCAGCATACCAACAGCCCATGGCGGCCCTAGCGGGCCTTCCTGCTTGTGGCGATCGCGCAGCTGGAACGTGCGCCCTAACCCCCAGGGGGCGGATCAGCGGTGCACAGAAAAGGAGATGATTCTAACACGACAAATTCTGTGCACATTCTAAAACAAGAAACGTGAACAAATCATGCACGATGGCTACACTTTGCCCGTGAAAAATAACGGAGTGCTTGAATGGCTGCCATGCCTCTGCTGTTGTCACACTGTTCGGAGGAATCTTGTGACTGAATTCGTGTCATGGCAAATGACATATTGCATTGTGTGTTGGCCTGTGATGGTGTCTGGTCGTTTGGTGTCCTATTTCAGCCCAACACCAGCCTGAGGCATTGCCGGCGCAAACAGTCCGGGAGAAGACAGGGAGGATGGGCCGCGTTGCGACCACATATTCGAGGACAAGGTGGGGTTGCCGGCAGGGCTCGACCGGGAATAGAGGGAACGCTAATCCTGCGGCGCGCAAATTGGGTGATTATCATGGAACGTGGGGAACTGTTCTTTTTGTGAACGGTTTCGAATGGGGATTTCGATTGGTCGCAACACTTTTGTCCATTTTGAGTATTGTGCATCGCCGTAGTGCCCGTTTGACCTACTTCCTTCACCCACAATTGAGGGGAATTAATGCGGTGCCACGTATCCCACGGCCAAATGCCCTTACCCTGCGGCGCAGGAAGCGTTCCCAGGGGGCTTGCTTTGTTGGCAGGTGGTAAACGAAGACGACAGAAGAAGTGCATGGGTAGTCCCTCAGAGCGCTCCTAAATCCCCTGGCCACCAGAGGCTACCACAGCTGAAGGCGCGCCCCGTACGCACATGGCAACATACCCGCAAAAGTGACTTACACCCACGGCTGAAACTGAAGCAAGACTGTCACTGTTGGCGATAATTCCCATGTTGTATCTGCAAACCACAGAACGCCGCCGGCACATTTGGCCAACCACACCCAACCGCTTCTGCCCGCCCCAAGTGCCGTCTTGCACCCACCAGATCATGCCCCCCGAGCCGCTGTTCCAATCACCATGATCCGCTTTAGGAGCAGCTTTCTGCCCCCTCAAGTACATCCCTACCCTGCCCCCGCACAAATGGCCAGTTCAAACCAGTAACACTGAACGCGCGTTGCCCGGAGACATTCTGCAAATCTGCTTCCTGAGATTCCACCAAGCAGTTGCAAAACAAGATGTATCTCCATGCGCGGACGCGCGGCCAGTCGGTAGCCGAAGGATTAAGGTCCCCAACGGCATTGACGTTCTGCGCGCGCCAACCCCCAGTCGGAGGACAAGCATCGAAGAAGAGGGAGGAACGCTCCACGACTGCCGGTCCAGTCCGGTATAGCCACACCAATCCTCAGACAGCCCACCACCCTGTGGTGCTACGCACACATGCGTCTCCGAGGGGCCAGCCAACCCTTGCTTCCCATCCCCCACCCACTTCGCACACCACGCTATCTCCGCCACAGTGTCCCATAATTAATTATGGCATGCCATTTGATTACGATAGACGTTGGCTAGTAGTACCCATTGCTCGAGCAACTCTTGCAACATGCCCCGCTCCTCCCACTCATACCCTTCTGCCCTCCCGATGCTTTGATGGATGCTTCACTACGTCGTTCACACATTCCACTCTCACCCACAAAACTGCAAACCCCACCCCCCAACACACACAAACAAAAGAGCACCGCCTTGGCACACATCCATGCAAGACCATTTGGCCAAGTCCCCTTGTGGCGGGAGACAAACCTTCGCATGTGCACAATTTGGCACCAACAACGCAATGAAACATACAACTTTTCAAGCAACTCCTTTGTAATTTGAATACGTATCTTTGATTCATAGGGCAGATACTTGAGAGTGTGTGCGAGCTTTTGAATGAGACCAGCAAGCTTTTGATACCTAAAGTAAAAGTGGAATGGAAACCAAAGATGCTAGCGTCGTTGTTCATCAATAAGAAGGGTTGGTTGTTGGACCACTTTTCCGTGGTGTACCGTGAGCTTCATGGACATAAAGTGCACACGAAGTGGTCAATGTTAACAACCCAACCCGGCGACATGTGATACAGCGAAATATTAATTACTCGAAAACTATTGATTTCCATATATTGTGCGGGGCGAGGATGGGTTGCCACGAGGCACAAGCTCCAAACCCTAACAATTGGCACACGAACAATCTTTTTCAAGTGAAGATAGGAGAGTCGATACTGCAACGGCAGTGCCTACCCCCCCCCCCACACACACAGCAGCAACAACGTCACGAGTCTCAAAAGAAATGCATTCCGTAACCTTCAAATAGTGACAGGTTGCTTGAAAGGAAATTGAATGAGATGAGTTGCACACACCAAATTGCAATGGCGTCAACGACAACAGCAAAAGCAGTGCATCAGTGCAGCCATTTCGTGGTGCAAAGACAAACCATTCGCAACGAATCATAGAACAAAACGAACATTCACGGCACTATTAACGCTTCTTACACATACACACACATGCACAAATTAAAAGAAGAAGTAATAGTAACCATGAACAACCGCCAAAGACCCCACCACTAGTCGTCACAGGAGAAAATAAGATACGGACGCACACACACGCAAACGCTCCATGACCTTGAACAACCCACACCTGTGGTAGTCTTCGCGATCCTCCAAAATAAACTTGCGCATAATGATACCGACATTTTTATCGCCTTTTGCTCGTTTGGGCTCGAGCTGCGTAAGAGGTGCAAAGGCCGACGGCATCTTGACACGCGACCGCAGGCTATTTGCGCATTTTGCCGAAGTAGACGCATTTCCGCTCCCTCTACATGCGTTTTCGAAATAATGCGGAGGGGGGATGAGAGGTCGACGTGCTTGTTGCCACCAAGCTACACAATATGCAACAACGAGCAAAAGCAAAGCGAGGATTGTCAAACGGCCATAACCCGAAAAAAATAGACACTCAAAAAGAAAGTTAGTGGTACGGGAGTGGTGTTGTGTACATTCAGCCGTGTACCTCGAACCGAACAAGCGAGCTGCAGAAAATCACGACGCGCAAAAAATGATCTTGCGGAATGCAAACACCAATACCCACGCCGTCGTGACAATTGTGGCCACTAGTGTGCCCCAACACTTCTTGAAAATGCACAACACTATAAAGCTGAAGAAGTTAGGAAGGTCAACATACCACCCAATTAACAAAGTGATCATGCTTCTTGAGCAACTTCTTTTCATGATACTTCAATTTGCGGTGTCCCACAAAGGATTCTTCCGGCACATCCCGCTTCACATTTTTGGGTCGACTCTTTTCCTTGGGATCTTCAGGATCAAGCCGATGGTTGACTTTTTGTGGCTTGCGATTCCTAGCCATTTGCCTGCGAAGCGAGCGATGAATCATTCATCAAAGGCTCAAACGCACACGAAGCATTTGCATTTGGGTTCCCTGTACATTCCCCTTCATGTTGGTAGAAAAGGATCATCTCCCCTCAAGCGGAAAGCAACTCGGCCACCGCATGATGAGGCAGAGGATGAGGCAGAAGAAGTGTTGTGTGTTGTGTTTTCAGAAGCGTTCCACCATCAAAGTTTGTGATGAGCGTGAAGAGCATTATTGTGCTGAATGTATTGACACCCACGCTTGCGGGACCAATGTTGTTTGTGATGTACAATACAAATGACATTTGGAATGCAAAAGCAAATGGAGAAAAGGGGCGAAAAGTCAAAGTGGTGCGCATGAATGAGATTAGAACATCACACACCCTTAGTGAAGATGTTTGTTGCTGGTCGAAAGGGCCACTATTGAGGCACTACAACCCCGAGGGGACTTTTTGCATCACTCAAAACGATATGCTACTGACTTCCACCATGGGCTCCAAAATTTGACAGGTTTGCACACCAAGGGTCCGGTGATCAGTAGGGCACCAATCTATCTCCACCTGATTGATGACTCCTCCAAATAAAATGGTAAGGAGTATGCGATGTGGGCGCGCGTTACTATTTTGCAATCACGGGCAAAGACATGATCATGCAAATTACAAACATCTCGTGACGACGTGCGGACTAGTACCCGGCAGCTGCCGGAACCAAAGTTCGTGTACTCGAGCGAAAATTGGGAGTATGGAAAACCCAACGCAACCGAAGGGTGAGAAAAATCCGACATAGCATATGTGGTGCACAAGCAAGCCATATTTGAATCAAGCCATATTTGAATCCACAGGGCGAGAAAATTTCAAGGATAACCCATGACCTGCCAACACGAGCATAGAAGTGTTGTTTTCACGCGGCCGCTAAGCTGTTCCACTTTTAACCGCGGCTCTGGGCGTGGTGGAAAGGTAGAATCCGGCCTCTCGGCCTTATGTCAAATTCAACAGCCTCCACCTGTGACCAAAAAGTTAGACTTGCAATCGAAAACTATTTCAATCATATATGGATTCCAATAGTCAAAATTTTCAACAAATTGCAAAATCGCTCGGCAATAGACATCGAGAGCGACAAACCATCACGAAGCTTTCCCTTTGAGTGAATAGGTCACTGTAGAATAGCAAGTCGGCAAAGAAGTAATCTGGGAAAGCTGGATTTTTGTATTCTCTTTGAAACATGCTCTAGTGTCCCCAGTGGACGCCCCCCATTGAAGTTGTTTTCGGCCCATTTCCTCCTGGACGAAAATATCGCGGATGAAAATTTGCCGGACGGAAATTTCGCGGACGAATTGAACTCAGAAACCCGAGAAACCCTCTGGAGAATTCACTGGGAAGGATTTGATGATGATGATTCTCAATCTTGTGTCGTTCTCATTCTTGCTTGGAAGCTTCTTTGCAAAATGGTGAAAATTGTTGATTTAGGGCTGGAAATCTTGGCAGGCGACCTGGACAAGGTGTGGACTGCCTTGGCCTCAAGGCTTCCCTGCCTTCAATGCCGCAGGTTGCAATTCGGTTTTCATTTGTTTTAGGGAACCCAATTCATTTCACTTTTGCTGAGCTACGCCATCGTCACTGGCTCCTTTATCTTGAAGATTCCTCAAATCTTGAAGATCATGCGCTCACAAAGCGTCCAAGGCATTAGTTTGGCTATGCTTGTCATGGAGTTAATTGGGTTTGGACATGTGTGCTCGCTTCCTCGTTGACGGATTGTGGCACCTAAAAGGGCAACCCTAAGGCGCACTTTATCGACCGCGTCTTTTCATCTATTGAATCTCGTCCCTCGAACTCTCCAATGTGGATGATATCCCTTCTCGAGTGTACATCCGCCCTCATTCATAGATATGCAATTTCTAGTTTATACAGCTATCAACAACGCTACGAGCTTGCGACTTATGCAGAGAGTGTGTGGCGTGCTTTCACCTTCCGGTGCTCACCAAGAAGTGCATTTGTTGATCACTTGAAATGCATTTGTTGATCACTTGAAGTGCATTTGTTGATCACTTGAGTGCCCACAGCTGTCCTCCCAACACGTGAGAGTATTGTAACGATGCCACTCGCCTAAACATCACGTTCGGCCAACCGAGAAAGGGGAAGCCGTATGACGAAAATGTTTGAATGCCAACAATAATCCACGCTGAAGTTCACGTTAACATTTTCTAGTTCCATTGGGGTTTATTTTCCCGAAGAAGGTGCTTCGTGGGTGTGCTTTCGAAATTACATCTCTTCGATTACCCCGTGTTGGTGGGTCGTGGTACTAGGATAGGTGGCATTTATGTCACGTGTGTCACCTATGTCGGCCGTGCTGCCATGACATGCAGGTGGGGGGGGTGTCGGTAATGCCGCGACACGTGTCGTGACATGGGTAAGCACCCAAGTCCCCCACTCCACATTCATGCAACTGAGCTCATGTCCGCAAAAATAGGAGAAAGGATACGCCGAAGATTGTGTCGAGTTGTGTTGTGTTGTGTTGAGTGTGTTGGAGTAGAGTATCGAAATGTGGGAGTTATGAAGGGACGAGTGTCAATGCTGTTGTTGGACGAAACAAGGATCTTATGAAGTGTTGGCGTATGGGAATCCACGATCCACGATTCACGAATGCGTCAAGCAAGCTAAAAAGGGTGAGTGAACGTTCGAAATGTAAGCCTTTGTACTCACTAGTCAACCGGGTAGCAAGTCATGGGTTACATTGGGATTGAACCCAAGACAAAAATAAATCAAAATTCGGGACCCCCCCGTGTGTTTTGTGTTCCCTAGTTCCCGGAATGGAGGTCTTGAAAACCCCGCGAGCCACCCCAACTCCCCTAGATCGGCGCGGATCGTGGATCGAAGGTCCAAAGAAACCCCCCCAACTCATGCTGTACGATGCATGTTGCACGTATAGTCCCATGGACAACCGATCTCCTCACTCTACCTCGTCCATGGAGGTAGTGGATCGGACCATGGATCATGGATCGGAGTTCCGGAATCCCCCCGCCCACTTGCGAGGAGCGGCGCGGATTCAGCCAAATGATCTGATCTTGTGATCGGTGCTCTGGCTTTCACGCTATCTGCTTGCTCTGCGTCGTGTTATTCGACATTTTAGGGTCAAAATGCTCCCAAATAATCAATCAATCTCTTGAAAACGAGTATTCAAGCTCTTGAGCATCGGCTTCTTCACCACAACCCCATGACATTTTCATCGCGTGCGATCACATTTGTCCCTTGGCATGCCCCAAACATGCCCATCCCACCCAACGATACCCAACTCCTTGGTCAAACCTCACGTAACAAATCATTAGACATGTCGCAAGGGGAAAGGGGGGGAGGGTTTTTTTCTGACAATAGTACGTATGTCTATGGCAAATTGCGTTTTGGCGTTTCGCGTAGTTGGACCTATGGAACCTTTTGTCCCAAAAATCAGGTGACTCCTTGTTCCCGTGTTTTTTGAGAGTTGCCTCGACAATGCGGCTGGCAACGTTTGGTGCACCGCACCACTCCCGCTCGCATCATTCCCGTTTCCAGGCCCCGTGATTTTACTCCAAAACGTCGCGTTGATCGCATTGTATGTTTCACTTTCAAAGGTTGACACGATGAAGTTGGTTGCAGGTGTGTTGCTCAGGGTAGATTTGCAAGAATTGCGCAAAACCAAGAGAGAATTTGAGCACAGCGGAGAAGAATAGTCTCAAACTAGGCGGGTCACAGACCCGATTCGATGGAATCTCGCACTCGAGGGTGCATTTTACTGGTGAAAATGTTGTTCTAGGTGCCAAAAGCCATGGGAGCGTGTCCAACCGCCTACCGCCGGTAGGATGCCACCCATCCCTCGCATTTGGTGCTTAGCGCAAAATGCTTTCAAGGGCTAGTAGCATTCCACACCATCTATCTTGCAAGGCTGTGGCTTTGCATGTACGTGGAACTAGGGGAAGCATTACTGTAAGCATCTAACCCCCTCGCCAAAAAAAAGAAAAACGACGGTCACACCGTGCGGGTGCTCAATCGAATGGATGTGTTTCTTGGTTTTGGAATTTGTGGTGTTTTGTATGGTGATCCGTGTCACATTGCCCCTTTCGACGAACTCTCGTGCTATTACACGCTATAGCTGCTGCCATAAACTGCATTCAAACGTTCACGTCCATGTTGGATTGTTCTTGCCTAGGGACCGTATTATTTGGTCTATGGATCTATTTGAGTATGGTGGACATCTTGCCTCCTAGCTTTTCGACTTTCCTCATGGTATGATTGCATTTCTTCGTGGTGTCGCATATCCGATACCCTTGTTGGCAGCGCCAAACCCACGTCAAGGGTGTCCCTCCGAATACGCGGAATCCATTGTCGTACAAACTCGCCATTTTTTGCACAGACGTTCGTCAACATCCCGCTATTCGCCGCGAGTCGCATTCCTCAGATCTATAACAACCACAAGGTCCATCCATGCCTCAGAGTTCCTAGCATTTCGAATTTTGCACAACTCGGGGGGTAAAAACCCCTTTCTTGCCCTACCAACATGCAGCTTGTAGGGTGGAAAGCAATTACAATGGCTTCCCCCACTACTCGTCAACGATGTTGGCACAATGCTGGGCGAGGACCAATGGCCAAGACTTCGGATCCTCCCACCGCAGGGGGTGGTTGTGTGTAGCAGCTTTGCCAATGGGGGAGCTCTCGCCTGCCCAAAGGCGGTCCCGTCGCGCAAAGAGGGAGCTAAATCCTAACAATGAGGGATTCTGACGTAGGTGGCCCGAAAGCACAGGCTAAAGACTCCGTTGGACGCTTGCGTTTTGAGAAACGGGGAATTCAAAAATGGACAAACTTGATTTGCTGACCCCCCCCCCCCCGCTGTTCACGCTGTGGAACGAAAGTTAGCTCCCCACCGTGACCCCCACACCAGATTGTTATGTTTGTGTTGGTGGATGGTTATTTATATTCGTTGGTAAGTCATGTTGGGCAGCTTTGCGTGCGTGGGAGGGGTCAGCGTTGACGGACCGGGGCTGGCTGTGTGGGGCCATGGGGCACAGCCGCCAATGCGACCGACCAAAATAGCACAGCGTTTATCGCAGCGTGATGCTCAAGAAACAACACCTGTGTGCATTTCCCAGCACAAACCATAGACCAGCTGGTGTTAGCCAATGCGGTGATCAAACAGGGGGGGGGGGGGGGGGGGCAGAGCAAGGGACGGGCGTGGTATTGAAATTCGGTGGTGCCAAGAACGCGAGTGAAACGCCCAATTGACTTGAAGCTGTTGGAGAAAATTTGGAGCCACCGAATGTGCCGAAGAACAACAGTCCCCATTACATCAGAGGGCGCGGCCCAAAGTCACCCTGCTGTGCCCTTGAGTTGCCACCTCGCGAACGATCCTGTGAGTGAGCTCCTGTGAGTGTGCTCATGTTTGAAGCCACCGAGAGGGCCAACAAGGTTAGTCCAAACATGATGCACATGAGGAAATCAAACGCTGATTTCCAAACCATGAGTTGCCCAGGGCTGCCTGGAAGGACCCGGATTATTTTTTTCCCCTACGGACGGCTGCCCTCTCGGCCGGCAGTTACCGGCCGCCCAACCGCTTGCGGTGACTGGCAAGAATTTGTCATTGAACTACCAACCACCGCCAACTGCTGACTGCCAAATGCTGTTGGTGACCCACCGACCACTGCTGGTGTCTGACGTTAAGGATGATCCTGGCTTGAGAGTGTATTTCCAGTTCCGGCCCTTTTGCAGCTTTTGTTCGCGGTAGCTCACGATGTCATCTCGCTGCTCTTCCTGGCGGTCCTCAGCTTTGTTCTGTTTGCTCCGCAGCCTGTTTGTGTGGCAAGGACTCTCTTTTGGTGACCCTCCCCCCATTTTCTTCTTTTGGGGATAATGTGCGAGGGACAATTTCTCTGTGGACCAAAGTCTGTGCGAAAGTTTCGCCCATTATTATTCGGCATTTTTCGAACCAAGATTACTTGGCGCCAAAAAGCTGAAAAGGACCCCAAAATGGAATGCAACCAAAGATCAAAACAAAACAAACCAAATCATACATAAGTTGTTTGATATGTGTACAAACAACCAGTCACAACCTTCCTCGCAACAATGTTGCAATAGTCCGGGCCTTGCACTGTTTTGTTGTGATGCGCAAATTTTGGCTGCTGCGGGGCGCGCAAAAGTTGTTTTCCCCATCATTCGTGGATGGCGCAGGTGGAATTTGTGGTTTACGACCTAGCGGCAGTGTTGCTGCACGTGGAAAGATTGGTGCTTCAGCTGCGGGAACTCCAGGTGGGTCATTAAACAACGGATGATTTGAGAGGCGAGGTCAAATCTTTTCTGGCAGGTTTTTACAGTTGCTGGTGGCGGGTTGTTCGGACCTGCTTGATGTCGGGACCTTATGATTCGTATGGGGTCTCTCTGCATTTAGCGGCATTTGCCAAATTACTTGGTGCTGCATTGGTGCATGTGGCAAAGCAGCTTTTTTGTTTGGTGTTACGACTGCTGCCGGTAATGTTGCCGATGCTGAGTCATGGTGTGTGCCATTATATTGCCGTTCCACAACTCTGTTCTGCCAATTTTTCTACCTGGACGGCTTGCCGAATGCGAAACCACGGGGGGAGGGGGCGTGGGTGGGTGGATCACCCTTTCGCTTCTTCTCCCCAATTGCCCTATTGGATCTGTTTCCCCAGAACACAATGTGGGGCTGCCAAATGGACATATAAATGACATCTTGATGCCCCTGCCATGCACTGCCGCTAATCCAAAGGGGTGCTTTGATGGCGTTTGAGTGACGGTGAAGGCTGGTTGCATTTACCTGCATTGCTGCTTCTGCTGCAGAACAAAAGCACGGGCATGTTGGAGCCCACGGGCTTTGTCCTGGCTCTGGGAGGCTGCGCAGGTGTGTCTTGGTGTTGTACTGCAAATGTTGCCCATCTCTGCACTGTGGAGCTAGACCTACACATTCCATCCACTGCATTATGCCCCTTCGTAGCATTATGCGGGTGTGGGTGGGTGTGTGCTTAGGTGTGTGTCAGGTGTGTACGTGTGTGGTTCGGACTACTTGCCTCCTAATGGGTGGCCCCTTTTCACCATTACGGGTGCCCCTAAACGTAGACAGGTGCTGGTGGCTGCTGCAGGTTCAACGGACACACACACACACACACACACACACACACACACACCACCCTCTGTTCAAGGACCATCACGACACCCACTGCCAGAAACCAGATCCATGAAATCCCAACAAAAATCAGTGTCAGACCCATTACTCTAAACCACCGGTGATTGAGACCCTGAAACCTTCCTGAGAAATAAAGCCTTCTTCAAGGGCATTCCGAAGAGTACACATATAGATATACCCCCCTCCCCCATACGCAACGATGTTTTCCTGCCTCAGGCAAAAAGCTCCCTGATCTGGGATCAGGAGAATTCAAAATTCAAAGTTTTAGCTTGGGTTAAGATAATAGTGCACCTGTGCTAAGCATCGAAGCTGGGGGACTTTGATCGTTTCGGCCTGCACTGCATCAGGTGCATTCAACCTTTCTGGCCCCATTCCTCCAACAGATCGTCAGTTGGAGGTCAATTCGTTCCCGTAGATTTGTTGCATTTGATGTAGAAGCCATGTGCAAAGTGGCTGCCCTCGACTCAACGACCTGTTGGCTAATTGGGCCAATCACCACCTCGGGCATCCCTCTGGTGCAGCTAGTTTGCGCCAGGTTGCATGGGGCTACAAGGTGTACAAGATGGTGAGTGTTCAAATTAGCCAACAGATCGTTGAGTTGAGGTGAGCCATTTTGCACATGGCTTCTACACATCAATGCTACGGCGAGGCAGTCAAGTTGTACTGCGACTCGACGATTTAAAAGAGGTTTGCACATCGATTTCTCGATTGCCACGGGAATATTGGACATCTTGCAGCATGAGCCATAGAGTGAAACCGGAGCCTCGAAAAGGAGCCATGAGTGAAAGCCAGAGCCATAGCCATGCGTGAAAGCTGGGGCCCTAGCGAGTGCAACACTTCCACTCCGAATGACTTGACCTCCAACTGACAATATGGTGGAGGAATAGCTGTACGTATCCTGTATCCATCCATGAAACCCCCGCCCCCCCTCTAATACTTCCCTGAGGACCCCCCCCCCCTCTAATACTTCACTGAGGAGCCGCCCCCGTGCCTTATGGTTCCTATCCTCCCATTTCATCCGTTTCTCCGCTCATGCCTATTGCTATCGGTTGAGACAGTGCTCCTCATGCACTCACATTGTCCCCACAGCGTTGCACACGCTCGTAGGCCTCACCACGTGATGAGTCAAACCTGGACGATTTTCACTGGGGGGTCACCAATTGTGGTTGTGGTGATTTTTCGCCAACCCATGTCGGCCTGATAGCAATGCCGTCTCCACCGCTGGGGCTCCATGCAGGGGGGGCGTTCAGGCGTACCAGCAGATAGAATCTTGGGAGGAGGTTCCTGCCGACTTGTTGCATGGCTTGGCCCTGCCGTAGTCATCGCATGCCTGGTTCTGCATGCCCCGCAATGCATCTGAAACCGCCGCGATGAATCCTGCAACCACCTCTGCAAGCGCCAGTAGCTGTCCCTAAATGTCGCCTTTGTCACTCCTCGCTGACACGCCTGGCTGTCGCAACTGATCCTGTTGCATCCCACTGCAGCCCGGATCTTCACGACGTTGGCCGACACTGCGGACCCGGTGATCTTGCTGGGTTTCGTGATCAATTTTGTACTGAATGGCGCGATCATTGCTCAGATCTTCCTCTACTGGGGGGCCAAGGCTGACAAAAAGGAGTAGGCGTTGGCAAGTGTGTGGAGCTGTTGCAGGCGGCCGCTCAGGGTGCACCAGGGAGAGGCGGCTGGTTCCATCGTTGCGTCCAGAGCCGCTGGATTTTTTCAGTTCCCGTGTCTTCAACAAACTTGACCGGCAAATTGGCGGAAATGTTGCAGTGATTTGCGACCCCCCGCCCCCCTCCCCCCCTCTGCCGTTCTTTATGGCCGCTGCGGAAAGTCAACCCGTTTTGCCTCTCGCTCCTGGTCGGGCGTTGCTCGCCTTCAGCCGCCGTCGCAAATCGATTCGTTTTTCTGCGGACATCGTCTGGATGACAACGGACCCAGAAATAGGCGGCCGCCTGAAATTATGCCGCTGCGTTGCAGAAGTTTGCAGCGACCGCAAATCTTGCGGACAGAATTGGGGTACTTTTCAACACCTTCTGAGTGCCGTGAGTTCCCGTGAATTTTTCGCGAGCGGCATTTCCCGCAGTTTCAAAAGGGACTTCGATCAGAGGTGCCTCTCCCCCGGTTCCGATCCACAAAAGCCCCCCGATGAATAAAGGTTGTCTCTGCTCTCTGCTTGACTGGCTGTTCTATTCACGTGTGTCATCTCATTTCACACACTCAATCCAACTTTTTAGCCCTCCCCCACTCACCCCCGGCACTTGGCACGCCTCCTCCGCCTTTTTGGATTTACCACCCCTCCCCCCCCCCCCCACCAGTGCGGAGGCATGCCTGCACGACTCACAACAATGTGCGTGAAACCGCAGGTACCAACCGGCAGACCTACTCCACCTGCCACCCCCCCCCCCCCTCTGGGAACACCCAGTCCACAACCATATTTCTGTGGAAAGCAGCATTTCCCAGCGCACAAACCGAGGTACCAGTCCCTTCCCTCAACGCCCGACCAGAAGCGAGAAAGGCAAAACGGGTTGATTTTCTGCAGCGGCAACATCAGGAACGGCAGAAGGGGCGAAGGGTAGGGAGGGGGGTTGAGTACTGCGTTTCTGCCAGTTCTCCGCCGAAGTTTGCCGACGCCTTTTTGATACTAGACTCCGAAACCGGCAACCGCCTGCGGTTATGCGGCTGCGTCGCGGAAGTACGAATCCAACAGTCGCCATTGAAATACCCTGCCATTTTGCGGTTTCCTTGCGGCGACCGTGTTTGTGTGTGGGGCTGTTCTTGGCATCGGCCGTTTTCTTGCAAGAGTCCGACGGGAGTCTGGAGAGCCCCAGCGGCCGAATGCAGCAGACACAGCCCTTGCAATCATTCTGCAGCCCTTATCCTGCCACGACCACCCCTCCCCTTGCAATTCCGCCGCAAACACTTCTGATGGCAGGCCTTTTAGTGATGCCGTCTAAGATGGGATCTGACCCACGACATTTGCCTGGAATTCGCTGCGCGTGATGCAGCTGAGTGAACGGTTGCAAGTTTTCGGCCATCGGCAGGTTTTTGTGTTGAGTACACTTCGGTGACGGCACGTGATACAGTTTGGCTTTGCCAACACAGAATACAACAACGCGCAGGACAGCCACAGGATCCAGAAGCAGGATAGAAACGATGACAAGCTGCAAGATGGCACACCGAGGCAGGCGAATGAGAAGAAAGGTTGGCAAGGCCAGGCTGTGGGCATAGTCAACCCAAACTGTGGTCAAATCCTGCCCAAGGAGGCGCTCTCGCTGACGTTCTTCTCGTTTGTTTCCGCAGGCTGTTGGTGACTTTGGTTGGCCATGCGGGCAGAAGTACACTGCGGGGCTGCAGCCACTGAACAGCGGCAGATTACTGGGTGGTTTACAACAGATTGGGGGATGGGTTTGGTTTGTGTTCGACAGTCGGGGCAGGGGTACGCTCCTTTGGGGCACCGGGTCTGTCATCCAGCCCGCTTTTTCTCTTCTTTAACTCGTTTAGCTTACCTTCATTCCGTCTCAACCCCCCCCCCCCCCCCTGTAACGCTGAATGGGATGCGCCTGACATCGTTGAGCCGAAGGAGGAAGGTCATTCAGATTCCACATTACAATGTGGGTTCAGCGACTGAGTAAGCAAGAATCATCAAGCAACAAGTGTCTCCAGGTATTCTCAAGTTGCAAAGCGACTCGATCATGTTGAGCGGCCCGAAATGACGGGAAAACAGCCATCGTGCATCTGCCATTCCTTTTTTGGGAGCGCCGTAAGCTTGGAGGGCACGCAGTGCCACCATTTGGCCGCCTGCGCAAACCACTTAGCACGTCGTTCTCCACCCATGCCGTCACTGCAAACAACAAGCACCCACAACCGGGGATTAGGGTGCCATTGGTGTGCAGTGAAAATAGAATGGTGCCTGATGGTGTGACACTGCCAGTAGAAGGTGGAGGTGCACCCCATATTCCCACTCGGGACCAGAGCATACAAGACACAAGCAGGACTGAAAGTGCTATCCATTGAATACCAATCTGTTGCAGCCCCAGCCGCGGCCACATGCTCATTTTCGCTTGTGTATCACAAATGCTACAGCTTTGCCACCGATTGCTGTTGATTTAAGTCTAGTACTGAGTGCATGTTCTGTTGAATTGCGTTGCAGGAGGTTGAGGGGTGGGTGGGGGGGTTGGGGTGGTTTTAGCCCAAGGGCCTCCTCCCTGCTGCGTGCCAACAAAATAACTGTTGTCTTATCAAAAAAGAAAAAAATCATTTTGCCAGAAAGAGCTGAAAAATATAGGATTTCTTTTGGTACATTTTTTTCCTGGGGGGGGGTTGAGTGGTTTTTTTGAGGCTTTTGGGGTGTCTTTTGGTATATCTTGGGTTATTTGGTCATCATTCAGGGTTGCCAGGAACACTCTGGGGGATTTTTAGTATATTTTGGGTTTTCTTTGGTTCATTGCAGGGGGTGTTTTAGGCACGTTTCTCGTTTTTTTTGTCATTTTTGGTACATTGGTCCTTTTGCATGTTTCGGTGTATGTGTGTGTGTGTGTGTTTGGGTTTGTGTCACTGAAGAGCTTTTTGTTTTGAACGGTTGCTTTGCAGCCTTTTGCTGTGTAGGGTTTATCGGCCAACATTCAACTCTTGTGACCCGCAGCTGGTTTGTGTTTCCCCCCACCAAACCCATGGTGACCCCAAAATGCAGAGCCCCCCCCCCCCCAGAATATGACCCAAAAACTCCCTACAATGTGGCAAAAAACCCCAATATGCAAGTGAAATGGCATTTCATTCCTCCCCAGTAGGGTGCTTGTGTGTACATGATGTGTGTGTGGGGGGGGGGGGTTGTCCCCGAGCGCTGAGTGAGGGTACCATGGGTGTATGCCACAAGGTTATTGTGAGGGCACACCTGCAAAAGTGATGGACGAGGAAATGCTTGATGCCAACAGTCATTGGGGCCCGAGCCAGTGCGGCTGAAATTCTGTTATGAGCAAATAGCTGTGTAACCCCTGCTGTCTCGGGGAGAGTGAAATGGCTGCATAACCCCCCGACACACACTCTCTCTTTGGTCCAATAGGCCGGAATCTTTTTGCCTTTTGGTGCCTTCTGTGAGTGTGGAGGGGGATTGAACGCTTAAGGGTTCTATATTGCAAAGGTGGGTGGGGTATCATTTTTTTGGGATAGATTTATGCCGCAAAAAGAGGTGAGCCCCCAAACTGGGGGATAAAAACACCATTGTTGGGTGTGAATGGGTATGTGAAAGACATCGCATTGTTGTGACAACCAAGAAATGACATCTAGCATCACTGCTTGCGACAAAACGCCAATTTCTCAATAGGACAATCAAGACCATTTGTTTCTCCCATTTTTTGTGTGAACGCAAGTATTCATCTTCGTCTACGTCAGACGAACGATGGTTGTCCATCATGGTGGATGGGGGGGGGTTCATAGCAGCTCTGGGGGGAAACAATGCTCGGAGAGGTACATTCTTGAAGTCCAGCCGCTCAGTATCGTCTGCATGCAGATTCCAGGTGAGGCATGAGGAGGGCGTGGACAACACAGAAGGTGAATGTGGATGTGGGGGAATCATGGGTTTTCTATTCATCAACTCCACTCGTAGAGCACCTGTTAAGCGCACGTGGGAGGGCCCATATTGTCACCCAAGATACACCCCGCCCTTTGTCTATGCCACAGTAGAGGTGTGGACTGTAGTCCTTGGCCATATCCTAGACAAGCCTCCCCACCAAGCCTCTCCCATTGCATAACAACTTTGCAAAGCTCTCTTGGAGATCTGCTGTAAAATCGTGTGCAATCTGCCCATAAACTGTGCAGTTCAAACCCAAAAATCAGAGAGTGCCCTGCGCATTGGTGCCAATCCCTCCCCACATTCTGCAGCAAGGTGAAAAGCTGACTACAGGGCAAATGTTGCAAGACCGTGCAATACCCATGGCGTGTTAGCCCTCTTGGTGCTAGGTTCTCTGTTGGCCTAGTTTTACCTGGGTTTACCTGCGCTCATGCTATTGGGGAGCGTTGTTCCATGCTCCTCATTCGGTGCCCAGGCTGACAGCTGCATTTTTGGTGCCTATTTCAAATTAGGTTTCAATGCGGTGCGGATACGGACTGTTATTTGGACAAGAGCTATTCTTGGTCATTAGAATGAGGATGGTCCTCACCCCCTAGATTCCAACGTTGTTGTGTTGCTTGTGTGTTCAATCAAACATTTTTTAGATTGCTGTCTTGAAGGCACTCCACAGATTTTATGCTATATGCCCCATTTTATAAACCATTATTCTGTGTAGTTTTCAATGTGTGTAACGTACACAATGTAATTTACACATCTAATACACGTTTGAGTTTGTTTTCACATAAGCTAGATTCACAATGCTCTCTAGAGAGGGCACAGAAGCGGCATTCTCTTTTAGCATGAAAGTGGCTCGCTCCCTATGGGGCATGCACACACTCATTGTTCAAGATTCGAGTTTCAAGATCACCAAAATAAATGTTTTCTATGTTGTCCATTGGATGTTTTGATACTCTAGATCCAAGATTGCAGCCAAAACCTCTCCCACTGTACCTGTGACACCCGACCTAGCATCACAACTTGGTTGGCCAAAATTTTCTCCTTTTAGAGGCATGCCAAGGGCAATGTGTGTAAGTAAGAGATACGGGATTGGGTAGAGATTTGGATAGTGATAATTAAGCTATTGAATATCAATACACATACTAAAACTCGCTCATGGCACAATATTAATAATGACTTTACCTTAAACCACAACACTTTGAAATGCACCATGTCCATTGTACGTGGACAAACATGAAAATGGAAAAAAAAGAAGCTAATAAGTATCATCAAAGCGTGCATATGATCATGACATTGATGAACGTGTTGTTGTTGTAATGCTGAGCTGGTGCGGCAGGGCCCAGTGCACAGGGAGTGGGTGTGGAGGGGGATTTGGATTGGTCCCTTTCCGGTTGGGGATATGGACCGGCACGTTAGGCAAGAACGCCTATTGGCGTCGCATGCTTGACATGATGACTGTGGGTTGAGTGCAACACATCAACGGTCCTATGTATGTGCATGAGTATTCAGATGAGACCATGTAGACCCTTAAGTTTTTCGTTCTTGGGGGCTTTCGAGGGTGCCGAACGCAATGGAACCATCCGTTTCATCCCATTCTAGTTTCAATGAGAGCAGCACAATCGCCTCTTGCCTCCACCCAATTTTTTGTGCTATGTGTGTTTTGTGTGCAGCGGGCTAGCTATTTGTCCATAGTTGATGGGGCTCTTAACCCTGTATCTTTGTGTGACCTAGATCAACCTATGCTGAAAGAGGTCATGGCCGAAAATCGAGGCCCGGTGTCCCATATTCCAACAAGTACACATTTCACCAACCGAGTACACATCAAATGCCGGGGCTATCCAACCTTGTGGTGGTGTAGTATGGTTTGCATCGTCAAGAATATTGCCAATCGTAGCCAAAACCCCCCAATTTCTCCCTGTCATGTGTGCGTTGTGCCGACATGCCCCCAAAATGTCATGGCCCATGTGGTGTGTGATGTGTATATATCCTTGTTCTTATGCCTTGTCTGGTGCGTGCATGGATTCGATAGCAAGGGGCCTTGCAAGGGTCCAAGGACGCAAGACACTCGGACCACGCCACACAGACGCAAGATGTCTGTCAATCAGGACGTTCCCTAAGACCCTCTTTTTTTTTTTACTGAAGGAACGTTGGTTGTAGGGGTACCCTGAATCATCTAGGACCCTCGCAAGAATGCAGGGGTGACGTAGCATTTCCGCCCGGTTTTTGGCCCCCTGAGAAGGCATGGGTGAGGTAGCCACTTCTGATTTTGCTCCACGCACTTGGCGCTGGGGATCACCGAGAATGCAGGGGCGACGTAGCATTTCCGCCCTCTTTTGGGCGCCCGAAAAGGCAGGGGTGAGGTAGTCACTTCTTATTTTGCTCCCCGCGCTTGGCGTTGGGAATCCCCGAGAATGCAGGGGTAACATAGCATTTCCGCCCCAAAGAAGGCAGGGGTGAGGCAACCACTTCGGTTTTTGTTCCCCTTTGTTCGGGACCACTTCTGATGTTGCCTCCTGCGCTTGGCGTTGGGGATCCCCAAGAATGCAGGGGTGACGTAGCATTTCGGCCCTGTTTTGGGCCACTGAGAAGGCACGGGTGGGGTAGCCAGTTTTGATTTTGTTCCCCTTTGTGGGGGACGAGTTCTGATTTTGCTCCCCGCTCTAGGCGTTGGGGATCCCCGAGAATGCAGGGGCGGTGTAGCATTTCGGCCCTGTTTTGGGCCGCCGAGAAGGCAGGGATGAGGGAGGCACTTCTTATTTTGCTCCCCGTGCTTGGCGTTGGGAATCCCCGAGAATGCAAGCCTAGAGAAGGCAAGGTTTGAGGCAACCCCTTCAATTTTTTTTACCCCTTTGTTCGGGACCACTTCTGATGTTGCTTCCGCGCTTGGCTTTGGGGATCCCCGAGAATGCAGGCCTGAGGTAACATTTCGGCCCTGTTTTGGGCCGGCGAGAAGGCAGGGGTGAGGTAGCCACTTTGATTTCGTTTCTGTTTGTTGGGGACGAGGTCTGATTTTGCTCTTCGCTCCAAGCGTTGGGGATCCCCCAGAATGCGGGGGTGAGGTAGCACTTCCGCCCTTCTTTGGGCCCCGGAGAAGGGAGGGGTGAGGTAGCCACTTCTTATTTTGCTCCGCGCGCTTGGCGTTGGGAATCCCCGAGAATGCAGCGGTGACATAGCATTTCCGCCCTAGAGAAGGCTGGGTTTGAGGCAACCACTTCAATTTTTTTCCCCCTTTGTTCGGGAACACTTCTGATGTTGCTTCCCGCGCTTGGCGTTGGGGATCCCCTAGAATGCAGGCCTGGGGTAGCATTTCGGCCTTGTTTTGGGCCCCCGAGAAGGCAGGGGTGAGGTAGCCACTTTTGAATTCCTTCCCCTTTGTTGGGGACGAGTTCTGATTTTGCTCCCCGCTCCAGGCGTTGGGGATCCCCGAGAATGCAGGGGTGACGTAGCATTTCGGCCCTTGTTTGGGCCACCGAGAAGGCAGGGTTGAGGTCGCCACTTTTGATTTTGTTCCCCTTTGTTGGGGACGAGTTCTCATTTTCCTCCCCGCTCTAGGCGTTGGGGATCCCTCAGAATGCAAGGGTCACGTAGCATTTCCGCCCTCTTTTGGGCCCCGGAGAAGGCAGAGGTGAGGTAGCCACTTCTTATTTTGCTCCGCGCGCTTGGCGTTGGGAATCCCCGAGAATGCAGGGGTGACATAGCATTTCGGCCCTCGAGAAGGCTAGGTTTCAGGCAACCGCTTCAATTTTTTTTCCCCTATGTTCGGGACCACTTCTGATGTTGCTTCCCGCGCTTGGCGTTGGGGATTCCCGAGAATGCAGGGGTGACATAGCATTTCGGTCTTGTTTTGGGCCGCCGACAAGGCAGGGGTGAGGTAGCCACTTTTGATTTCCTTCCCCGTTGTTGGGGACGAGGTCTGATTTTGCTCCCCGCTCGAGGCATTGGGGATCCCTGAGAATGCAGGGGTGACGTAGCATTTCCGCCCGGTTTTGGGCCCCCGAGAAGGCAGGGATGAGGTAGTCACTTTTTATTTTGCTCCCCGCGCTTGGCGTTGGGGATCCCAGGAATGCAGGGGTGACATAGCGTTTCCGCCCTAGCGAAGGCAGGGTTTGAGGCAACCACTTCAATTTTTTTACCCCTTTGTTCGGGACCACTTCTGATGTTGCTTCCCGCGCTTGGCGTTGGGGATTCCCGAGAATGCAGGGGTGACATAGCATTTCGGCCCTCGAGAAGGCTAGGTTTCAGGCAACCGCTTCAATTTTTTTCCCCCTATGTTCGGGACCACTTCTGATGTTGCTTCCCGCGCTTGGCGTTGGGGATCCCCGAGAATGCAGGGGTGACATAGCATTTTGGCCTTGTTTTGGGCCGGCGAGAAGGCAGGGGTGAGGTAGCCACTTTTGATTTCCTTCCCCGTTGTTGGGGACGAGGTCTGATTTTGCTCCCCGCTCGAGGCATTGGGGATCCCTGAGAATGCAGGGGTGACGTAGCATTTCCGCCCTCTTTTGGGCCCCCGAGAAGGCAGGGATGAGGTAGTCACTTTTTATTTTGCTCCCCGCGCTTGGCGTTGGGGATCCCAGGAATGCAGGGGTGACGTAGCATTTCGGTTAGTTTTGGGCCGCCGAGAAGGCAGGGGTGAGGTAGCCACTTTTGATTTCGTTCCCCTTTGTTGGGGACGAGTTCTCATTTTGCTCCCCGCTCTAGGCGTTGGGGATCCCCGAGAATGCAGGGGCGACGTAGCATTTCCGCCCTTTTTTGGGCCCCCGAGAAGGCAGGGGTGAGGTAGCCACTTCTTATTTTGCTCCCCGCGCTTGGCGTTGGGAATCCCCGAGAATGCAGCGGTGGCATAGCGTTTCCGCCCTAGCGAAGGTAGGGTTTGAGGCAACCACTTCAATTTTTTCCCCCCTTTGTTCGGGACCACTTCTGATGTTGCTTCCCGCGCTTGGCGTTGGGGATCCCCGAGAATGCAGGGGTGACATAGCATTTCGGCCCTCGAGAAGGCTAGGTTTCAGGCAACCGCTTCAATTTTTTTTCCCCTATGTTCGGGACCACTTCTGATGTTGCTTCCCGCGCTTGGCGTTGGGGATCCCCGAGAATGCAGGGGTGACATAGCATTTTGGCCTTGTTTTGGGCCGGCGAGAAGGCAGGGGTGAGGTAGCCACTTTTGATTTCCTTCCCCGTTGTTGGGGACGAGGTCTGATTTTGCTCCCCGCTCGAGGCATTGGGGATCCCTGAGAATGCAGGGGTGACGTAGCATTTCCGCCCTCTTTTGGGCCCCCGAGAAGGCAGGGATGAGGTAGTCACTTTTTATTTTGCTCCCCGCGCTTGGCGTTGGGGATCCCAGGAATGCAGGGGTGACATAGCGTTTCCGCCCTAGCGAAGGCAGGGTTTGAGGCAACCACTTCAATTTTTTTACCCCTTTGTTCGGGACCACTTCTGATGTTGCTTCCCGCGCTTGGCGTTGGGGATCCCCGAGAATGCAGGGGTGACGTAGCATTTCGGTCTTGTTTTGGGCCGCCGAGAAGGCAGGGGTGAGGTAGCCACTTTTGATTTCGTTCCCCTTTGTTGGGGACGAGTTCTCATTTTGCTCCCCGCTCTAGGCGTTGGGGATCCCCGAGAATGCAGGGGCGACGTAGCATTTCCGCCCTTTTTTGGGCCCCCGAGAAGGCAGGGGTGAGGTAGCCACTTCTTATTTTGCTCCGCGCGCTTGGCGTTGGGAATCCCCGAGAATGCAGCGGTGGCATAGCGTTTCCGCCCTAGCGAAGGTAGGGTTTGAGGCAACCACTTCAATTTTTTTTTTCCTTTGTTCGGGACCACTTCTGATGTTGCTTCCCGCGCTTGGCGTTGGGGATTCCCGAGAATGCAGGGGTGACGTAGCATTTTGGCCTTGTTTTGGGCCGGCGAGAAGGCAGGGGAGAGGTAGCCACTTTTGAATTCGTTCCCCTGTGGTGGGGACGAGTTCTGATTTTGCTCCCCGCTCTAGCTGTTGGGGATCCCCGAGAATGCAGGGGTGACATAGCATTTCGGCCCGGTTTTGGGCCGCCGAGAAGGCAGGGGTGAGGTAGCCACTTTTGATTATGTTTTCTTTTGTTGGGGACGAGGTCTGATTTTGCTCCCCGCTCGAGGCATTGGGGATCCCCGAGAATGCAGGGGTGACGTAGCATTTCCGCCCTCTTTTGGGCCGCCGAGAAGGCAGGGATGAGGTAGTCACTTTTTATTTTGCTTCGCGCGCTTGGCGTTGGGGATCCCCAAGAATGCAGGGGTGACATAGCGTTTCCGCCCTAGCGAAGGCAGGGTTTGAGGCAACCCCTTCAATTTTTTTTACCCCTTTGTTCGGGACCACTTCTGATGTTGCTTCCCGCGCTTGGCGTTGGGGATCCCCGAGAATGCAGGGGTGACGTAGCATTTCGGTCTTGTTTTGGGCCGCCGAGAAGGCAGGGGTGAGGTAGCCACTTTTGATTTCGTTCCCCTTTGTTGGGGACGAGTTCTCATTTTGCTCCCCGCTCTAGGCGTTGGGGATCCCCGAGAATGCAGGGGCGACGTAGCATTTCCGCCCTTTTTTGGGCCCCCGAGAAGGCAGGGGTGAGGTAGCCACTTCTTATTTTGCTCCGCGCGCTTGGCGTTGGGAGTCCCCGAGAATGCAGCGGTGGCATAGCGTTTCCGCCCTAGCGAAGGTAGGGTTTGAGGCAACCACTTCAATTTTTTTTTCCCTTTGTTCGGGACCACTTCTGATGTTGCTTCCCGCGCTTGGTGTTGGGGATCCCCGAGAATGCAGGGGTGACGTAGCATTTCGGCCTTGTTTTGGGCCGGCGAGAAGGCAGGGGAGAGGTAGCCACTTTCGATTTCGTTCCCCTGTGGTGGGGACGAGTTCTGATTTTGCTCCCCGCTCTAGGTGTTGGGGATCCCCGAGAATGCAGGGGTGACGTAGCATTTCGGCCCTTCTTTGGGCCGCCGAGAAGGCAGGGTTGAGGTAGCCACCTTTGATTATGTTTTCTTTTGTTGGGGACGAGGTCTGATTTTGCTCCCCGCTCGAGGCATTGGGGATCCCCGAGAATGCAGGGGTGATGTAGCATTTCCGCCCTCTTTTGGGCCGCCGAGAAGGCAGGGATGAGGTAGTCACTTTTTATTTTGCTCCCCGCGCTTGGCGTTGGGAATCCCTGAGAATGCAGCGGTGACATAGCGTTTCCGCCCTAGCGAAGGCAGGGTTTGAGGCAACCACTTCAATTTTTTTTACCCCTTTGTTCGGGACCACTTCTGATGTTGCTTCCCGCGCTTGGCGTTGGGGATCCCCGAGAATGCAGGGGTGACGTAGCATTTCGGTCTTGTTTTGGGCCGCCGAGAAGGCAGGGGTGAGGTAGCCACTTTTGATTTCGTTCCCCTTTGTTGGGGACGAGTTCTCATTTTGCTCCTCGCTCTAGGCGTTGGGGATCCCCGAGAATGCAGGGGCGACGTAGCATTTCCGCCCGGTTTTGGGCCGCCGAGAAGGCAGGGGTGAGGTAGCCACTTCTTATTTTGCTCCGCGCGCTTGGCGTTGGGAATCCCCGAGAATGCAGCGGTGGCATAGCGTTTCCGCCCTAGCGAAGGTAGGGTTTGAGGCAACCGCTTCAATTTTTTTCCCCCTTTGTTCGGGACCACTTCTGATGTTGCTTCCCGCGCTTGGCGTTGGGGATCCCCGAGAATGCAGGGGTGACGTAGCATTTTGGCCTTGTTTTGGGCCGGCGAGAAGGCAGTGGAGAGGTAGCCACTTTTGATTTCGTTCTCTTGTGGTGGGGACGAGTTCTGATTTTGCTCCCTGCTCTCGGTGTTGGGGATCCCCGAGAATGCAGGGGTGACGTAGCAGTTCCGCCTCTTTTGGGCCGCCGTGAAGGCAGGGATGAGGTAGCCACTTCTTATTTTGCTCCGCGCGCTTGGCGTTGGGACTCCCCGAGAATGCAGGGGTGACATAGCATTTCCGCCCTAGCGAAGGTAGGGTTTGAGGCAACCACTTCAATTTTTTTCCCCTTTGTTCGGGACCACTTCTGATGTTGCTTCCCGCGCTTGGCGTTGGGGATCCCCGAGAATGCAGGGGTGACATAGCATTTCGGCCTTGTTTTGGGCCGGCGAAAAGGCAGGGGTGAGGTAGCCACTTTTGATTTCGTTCCCCTTTGTTGGGGACGAGTTCTGATTTTGCTCCCCGCTCTAGGTGTTGGGGATCCCCGAGAATGCAGGGGTGACGTAGCATTCCGGCCCTTCTTTGGGCCGCCGAGAAGGCAGAGGTGAGGTAGCCGTTTTTGATTATGTTTTCTTTTGTTGGGGACAAGTTTTGATGTTGCTCCCCACTCTAGGTGCTAGGGATCCCCGACAGGGTTTTGCTTAGTGTCCGTCCTACCCTACCCCGGGGGGGGGGGAGGTGGGTGGGTCTGGCAGAATTTCAGGGTGGGTGGGTGTCCAACCCCCCCCCCCCCCAAGGGTGGGGTGGGACTTTGTGGGGGCCCTTGGGTCTATCGAGCCAGTACCACTTCTTTCTTTCTTCTGTTGCAGGTTCCGTGTAACATGTTTATTTATGGTGTGTTTACATGTCATTGCATATCACTTGTGCATGCCCCACGCCCATAAAGGGGCTAGGATGCTTTGTCGTTTGTGCTAGATGCGAAGGGGGCAACGCTAGAACCCCACAGTTCCTGTGTCTTGTTCACCTCTGTGAAAAACTTGGTCTTTTGTATTGCATGTCTCAGTTGGGTACGTGGGTGGGTGGGTGTCAGACCCCCCCCCCCCCCGGGGGGGGGGTGGGACATTTGTCGGTCTGTGGGTATGCCAAAATTCTGGGTGGGTGGGTCCCTGAATTAACCCCCCCCCCCCCTAGGGTGGCTAAGTAAAACCCTGATCCCCGAGAATGCAGGGGTGACATAGCATTTCGGTCCTGTTTTGGGCCCCCGAGAAGGCAGGGGTGAGGTAGGTACTTCTGATTTTGTTCCCCTTTGTTGGTGAGGAGTTCTGATGTTGCTGCCCGCTCTAGGCGTTGGGGATCCCCGAGAATGCAGGGGTGACGTAGCATTTCGGCCCCTTTTTGGGCCCCCGAGAAGGCAGGGGTGAGGTAGGCACTTTTTATTTTGCTCCCCGCGCTTGGCGTTGGGAATCCCCGATAGCGTTTCCGCCCTAGAGAAGGCTAGGTTTGAGGCAACCACTTCAATTTCCCCCGCCCTTTTTTTGGGACTACTTCTGATGTTGCTTCCCGCGCTTGGCGTTGGGAATCCCCGAGAATGCAGGGGTGAGGTAGCATTTTGGCCCTGTTTTGGGCTGCCGAGAAGGCAGGGGTGAGGTAGCCACTTTGATTTCGTTTCCCTTTGTTGGGGACGAGTTCTTATATTGCTCCCTGCTCCAGACGTTGGGGATCCCTGAGAATGCAGCGGTGGCATAGCGTTTCCGCCCTAGCGAAGGTAGGGTTTGAGGCAACCACTTCAATTTTTTTTCCCCTTTGTTCGGGACCACTTTTAATGTTGCTTCCCGCGCTTGGCGTTGGGGATCCCCGAGAATGCAGGGATGAGGTAGCATTTCGGTCTTGTTTTGGGCCGCCGGGAAGGCAGGGGTGAGGTAGCCACTTTTGATTTCGTTCCCCTTTGTTGGGGACGAGTTCTCATTTTGCTCCCCGCTCTACGCGTTGGGGATCCCCGAGAATGTAGGGGTGACGTAGCATTTCCGCCCTTTTTTGGGCCCCCGAGAAGGCAGGGGTGAGGTAGCCACTTCTTATTTTGCTCCGCGCGCTTGGCGTTGGGAATCCCCGAGAATGTAGGGGGACATAGCGTTTGCGCCCTAGAGAAGGCAGGGGTGAGGCAACCACTTCGGTTTTTTCCCCCCTTTGTTCGGGACCACTTCTGATGTTGCTTCCCGCGCTTGGCGTTGGGGATCCGTAGGAACGATAGTTCTGCGCAGAATGTGGGGAAGAGTGCAGGGACGAGAGGTACGCTGGACATCTCTGTAGTGTAGTTCAAATTTTTGTGAGCAGGGCACTGCAGCCCACATTGCCATTGCCCAACCTGGCAGATCAAGAGCACGTGACAAATGCGCAGGCAGGAATGGCGGGGACGGCTCCACCGCGGCATGGGGCGGCGCCAGCGGGGGGAGTGTGGTCACAACCACCCCCTGTGCAGCCACCGCAGCCGGGCATGGGCACCTCGATGGGCAGCACGACGGGGCGCACACAGGCGGCCCCCGGAGCCGCAGCGGCACACGCGAAACAGAGAATGACATCAGCTTTAGGACCACGCGGGGCCAGGCAAGATGCAGGCAGCAGATGGCCCAAGCGGCAAGCCGATGACGTATGGGAATGGGAGTGCCTACTGGCTGAGGACGGGGAACCACGCGCCGCGGCATGGTGCACAATGCTGCAGCAACCGGCGTTGATGGAGGAGTTGCCGCTGGAGTCCGCGCCGGCGGTACTTGACGTGGGGTACCTCCACTAGACACTTTCTGCGCAGCTGAGTACATCGCGCCGTTCAACGCTGTTCCGTTTGTTACTGGGGGTGCTCATCGTGAACTCCCAGTTCGAGTACTATCGCAATGCCCTTATACGCCTCATATCTGCGATGGGGAGTCGAGGTGACGCAATTCGATCTTACACCGGAACCGTCGCAAGCAGCGTTTGCGTTCCTCGATCTGTTGCAGGGAGAACGACCCCCAACGCGCAAGCGGACCGTACCATAGACAGAGACGCAACAGCCGGAGCCAATGAACGTCGATGGCGGTGCACGCACAGCGGAGTAACGGGCATCACAGGAGCAGGCGCAGAAGTACAGGTACCCGCAACATATGCACTCACGAAGGCAAACACACGAGCGGTACGAAAACGAGGAGGAGCATCACGGCGGGCACAAAAATTGTGCCGCCCGTTGGAAGTCGAAGCGTCGCTGCAGGAGCAAACGGACGGTAGTTGCCCATCGGAGTTCGACGAGCAGTCCCACGAGATCACCAGCTGGGACGTCGCGGCAGAGGTATGGGATGTGGTGGTGGCCCTCGAGGACGATCCCCGACTGTGTCTGAAGGAACGCCACCGAGCCCTCAAGAAAAAGCTGCTGAACAAGAAGAAAAAGGAGACGCATAAGGGCAGCCGCTGCGGGGCGCATAAGGGGCGGTTCGGGGTGAATGTGCGCTCGTGGTCCTCGTTGGACGCCTCCTCGGACAGCTGCAACAGCTCCAGTCTCTCGGAGGACACATGACGCACAACAAAGAGCACGACCACGCAGCGAACTGAGGATTACGCCCGTACGTTTGACCAGACCAAGAACGCATCCGGAGCTCCATCCTTCGTTTCGATGAAAGGAGAGCCCCACTTCAGAAGTAAAACGTCAGGGGATCTGGTCAGTTGCGGCAGGGCACCAAAAGCGCTGTGCCGCACCTGTGGGAAGTGCCACTGGCACTGGCAGGGCGTAGTATTCAGCTGCCCTGGACAGTACTCCCGGCGAAGGTGATCCCCCGCACGCCAGCCCCGTGACGAGCCGTGCGACAGCGGTACAGAGCGGGGCAGGCAACACACCGGCGCTGAGCTGCCATGCACAGCGGGATGTGTAGGAGCGGGCCGACGAGTGCACACGTGGAGACAACACCGCAGGGGTTGGCGCAGTCCATGAGCCTTGCTCACTAGTGAGAGCTGTGCGACGCCTTGACGAGGAGGCTTCAAAGAGATTCGCCTACTCATACGCGGCAACAACCTTCGCTGGGTTCGCCGAAGATACGCAAGCATCATACCTGGGAGAACTCCGAAAGTTTGCCCGGTTCGCTTGAATGCGGCCGGGAGAGACGAACCGAGAAGCCCTCAGCGCGTACATGCTCCACCTCGTGCGCACCACTAGCAGCGACGGAGGCCTCAAGAAAATATTGGCGGGGCTGCGGTTCCTCGAAAAACTGCAGTGGGTGTCCGCGATTGTCACACAGGCAGACTGGGCGCTCGTCAACGCCGCGGGGAAGTACCACGAGCGACGGGGTATGCAAGCAGAAAAAGTATGGGGCACGATGGAGATGTTCCACGGACTATGCGCGGCGGCATGCACGATGGAGGAGTGGGAGCTCGTCGCGTTGTCCACACTGTCCATGGCGTATGGACTGCGGGCCAAGGAGGCCTTCACAGCATATTATGACAGAGAGCAAGTGGTGTGGACGGGGGCGAAAGGACGACGTGGCCGGTGCCCGGAGCGGTGCGGGGCCTGGACCGCCATGTGGAGCGACTTCCTGCAACTGTTGCGGGCGCGCCATGGGCACCATCCGCAGCGACCCGCTTTCATCGCCACCAAGCAACGGCCGCACGACCTCATCCAGGAGCTCGCGCGTCGACCAAGGTCGCCGTCCACACTTCTGCGATGGCACTCCTGGCGACCCTACGGGGCGGCAACACTCCAGAAGATGGGAGCACCAACCTCGGCCCTCCTCATGTGGGGGGGGTGGCACGCGCCGGTGGTGCTCCGAGTATATACAGAGGCACCACAGGGGTGGACGCTCAGCAAGTTGGGACCGCTCCCGGTACCCGGCATCAGCGAGGCAGGGGAACCATCGTGGCGACTCATTCCGGGAACTGTCTACTGGCCGTGGGGGCCATGGCGGCGAAGAGAGCTCACCAGGCCCAGCTCGGTGCCGGCGCCGTTGGCACGGGAGAGTGCTGCAGGACTTGCTCGGGCGAAACCAGCTGCGACGGCCGATGGGAGGACGAGTCTGATGGTAGGGGATGCTGGCGCGAAGTACAGAGCCTCGTGCGCCGTATCACGGAGCTGCAGGGAATACAACGCGGGCGACGAGACATGGTGTGCGGTGCGGTACTCAACCTCTTCTACAGTCTGCAGCAAATACGCGGGGGTAGAATATCTGTACGAACCTTCCTGGAGGTCCTGCGCGAGGTGGCTGACTCAAGACTCCTGATTCCGGACGACGCCCTGTACGATGACCGAAGAGGAACGCAACAGGCGAAGTCTGCCGCAGCCGCAGTGCTAGAGCGTCGCACAGATGGGGCTAGGGAAAGCGGGCAAAGTAAGCGTGGCCCCGTCCATATGGAACTCCTGGTCCCCCCTGACCTGCTCTCAGTGTATGTTAAACACGCACCGCGTCTCAGAACCAGTCGGGCCGAACATACACAACACAGAACACGCCCACTGCATGCCATGTTCAGCAATATATATCGTGTCACAAAAGGGGTATGGCCTACATGGCGCAAGCCCACGGCCAAGGCCTTTTTGCGGCCCAAAAACGCCCAAAAATGTCGCTGCATTCTCAATGCCACTGCAATAAATGACACGGACACACATAAGCTCCCGCGCGTACGCCTCCCTACTCTTTCTGCCACTTACACGCGTTTCGTGCAACAATAGGCGGGGCCCCTTTACATGTGTAAGCTTGATTTGACAAATGCGTACTGGAGCATACGCATGCCGCGCCTGTGGGGCCGCATTTTCTGCCTTGGCACCGGCACGTCACGTTGGCGCTACACATGTTTGCCCTTTGGATGGAAATGTTCGCCGGCCATATGCCAACGCTTGGTTTCAGCAATCACGCGATCTGCGCTGAAACACTGGCCGGTGGAGTGGGATGTATACATCAATGACATTCTGATGTCATCCCGTGACCCGCAGGTCACAAAGGAGACCACCCTGGCCCTGGCGGCCGCACTGCGGCGGGCCGGTTTTATAATTAGCGACAAGTGTGTTCTTAACCCCTCCACACGCATAACCTTCCTTGGGAAGCGCCTAGACTCCTGCCGCCGAAGCATAGGTAATGAACCTGCCATGCTAGCAGCAACCATGTGTATGTGGGTACTAGCATTGGGCAGGGGAAAACTGCATCCCAGGGACATGGCGCGCATGTTGGGGAGGCTGCAATGGGTCGCCAGGCCAGTGGGGGCGTCCTCTCCGTTCCTTGCAGGGGCCTACAGAAGCATGCACGCTCCCTCCTCTACTTTTACTAGGGCCCTGGCGCGCTCCACGGCCACCTCCCTTCTTTTCTCCATACCACAACACAAGGTGCGCGCCACCACACACACACGCCGGGAGACCATCTTCGCCGACGCGGCACCCTTCGGCCGCAGATTTCGGGTCGAGGTGGTAGGGCGGCCAAGGATGTACCGGCAAGAGGTGTGCCCCGTGTGGGTGACTAGCCTATAGCTGGCAGAACTGTACGCCGGGTACGTAGCGATGCGCATCGCTGCATACAGGGGAGTCCAGGCTGGAAATATTGGTTTTGACAATGACGCCGTGAGGGCGCAATGCGCAAGCATGCAGGCGATCACGCGGTGCAACACGCAACAGCGCCTACTGCGTAGAATGTTTTGGCTCAGGGCCTGGGCCGAGGTAGATATCGCTTGTTTTCGGGTGCCATCTGCCTGCAACCCGGCAGATAGCCTGAGGCGTGTACATGAGTTTCCCGCGCGTGAAGACGCCATAGCCGAGGCAGAGTGGCGCCGACGAGCATGGGAGGTTACACGCTACCCACACAGCTTTATATCAGCTGCAATCTGCACCCCATCCGTGTACGGGGCACTGGCCCGTGGGTGAGAGAGGTGCAGGGTGTCGTCTGTTGGTTTTCTTTTTTTTTTTCCTCTCGGCTTAGGCTCGCATTCGCTCGCAGCTGCATTTTTGTGAGTCACGCTAGTGTAGAGAAGAAAGCTAGAGTGTAGATCCGGCTGCCTGTGAAGCCTGCCTGTGCCAATGCCTGCATGTGTCTTTGAGCCACACACCCGGCGGAACGTTGGTTCCGTAGGAACGATAGTTCCGCGCAGAGGGTGGGGAAGAGTGCAGGGACGAGAGGTACGCTGAACATCTCTGTAGTGTAGTTCAAATTTTTGTGAGCTGGGCACTGCAGCCCACATTGCCACCCACCCGCCCGCCCATGTATCCAGTCCATGCAACTAGGTCACGCACCCATGTCAACAATGGAACTTGTTGAGTCACGCTGGTGTAGAGAAGAGAAGTGTGAGTCACGCTGGTGCAGAGAAGAAAGCCAGAGTGTAGATCCAGCTGCCTGTGAAGCCTGCCTGTGAAGCCTGCCTGTGCCCATGCTTGCATGTGTCTTTGAGCCACACACCCGGCGGAACTTCCCTCATGAGGAATGGACTGCAATCCCATAGTCCAGGGTACCCAAGGGAGAAGAGTGGCAACACCCAGCTGGGAATAACCGTTTTGGGGTTTTGGGTGTAACACCCCGTTTCATATTTTTTTTTGGAGTTAGGGAACGTCCTGCTGTCAGTGATGCTGTACCAATCCAGTGAGATGTTGTGTTGTGGAGGGGGCAATATGAGAACGTTAGTCTCCAACAGCTCCAACAGCTCCAACAGCTCAAGCTGGTCTAGTGAGTCAAGGTTCAACACAGATGGCGATGATGAAGCCTCCGTCATCGCCATCACACAACATGATTCTTTGGTGATGTGACGTGCCACATTGGTCAAAAAGGGGCATTGTCTCACACCGTGTTGTGTGAACAGGGCACTCCTCGCCGATGCATGAGGGAGGGTGTGTGTTGAATGCTACTGTTGCTGTGTTTCAGGGTTTTTGCTGCAAGATGTATCAGTCTGATGGGGCTCCCCCCCACGCCCACTACATGTGTGCAGGCCACAACGGCTGCTACACATCAGCGGATCTGCACTCTGTCTCAGGGACTATGCAGCCGCAGCAGGCCCCTTTGCGAGCCTGGGGGCTGCTGTGCCCGTTGCTGTGGGCTGGTTTCTTTTTGTGGCTCGCCGACCCGTTGACGGGGCTCGAGCTTCTATTCTCCAACGCGGGGTCTACGTGGGCCAGCCCTTGGGGTGGGCATGTGGTGTTGGGCGGGGCTGTAAGAGGACAGGGCACAGGTTTCGGGGTCGTGGGCGGCCGGAGTCCTTGGGGTTCGAGCAGTGCCCGCCATGGCTGGTCATGGCCCCAGCCCCGGCCCTTGGCCAGCGCAGCGGGAGCTGGAGCTGGCGGGAGGCGTAAGGGCAGTGGAAGTCTACAAAGCGAAGATGGTGCATTGTCTAAAGCGGACGCACTGCGTCAGGTAACGGAGGAGATAGTGAAGCAGTGCGGAACAGGGGCTGCAGTCTGCCAACGATTGGAGGATGCTTTGTGGTGGCATTAGTACACGCCTCGTGTTACAGGGCCGGCGCGGCAGGAGGTGCAGCGAGAAGTGGTGCGTTTGGGTGATGCGGTGATGCCGTTAATGGACCACTTTTCCAGTTCCGATGCGATGCGCTTTGTTGACCTGCTTCTGCAGTTTACGAAGTGGGACTCAGTGTTTGGGCAACAGTTTTCGAGTGGGAAATGCAGTTTGGTCGATGGCATTGCAGGGCACATTGCGAGACCCCACGTACTGAAAGAATTGAATGTCAGAGAATTGAGTCGTGTGGTATGGGCGTTTGGAAAGATGAGGATTGTAGACGCAGAGTTAGTGAAGGCGATAGGCACGCGGCTCACTCAACGCTCAATGTTGGAAGCGTTGTCGGGGATGGATATATCCATGATCGTTCTGGGGCTCGCATGGGTTAAGAGTGACAACCGAGGCCTTCTCGATGCTCTTTCACGGCACGTGACACACAGCACGGTGATCAATCATTTTAGTGCACAGAGCATAGGCAACACAGCATGGGGCTATGCAACACTACGTATCCGAGATGAGAAGTTAATGGCATCTCTGGTTATGCGGACCATGCAACCTGGCTTTCTGTCGACATTCAATGCCCAGGCTGTTGCGAACACCGCCTGGGCGTTTGCGACTCTTGGTATCCATGACAAGGCCTTGATGGATGCGCTTGCAAAGCGGACATTGCAGTCTAGCTTTTTGTCGACATTCAAAGCCCAGGCTGTTGCGAACACCGCCTGGGCGTATGCGACTCTTGGTATCCATGACAAGGCCTTGATGGACGCGCTTGCAAAGCGGACCATGCAGTCTGGTTTTTTGTCGACATTCAAAGCCCAGGAGGTTGCGAACACCGCCTGGGCGTATGCGACTCTTGGTATCCATGACAAGGCCTTGATGGATGCGCTTGCAAAGCGGACCATGCAGTCTGGTTTTTTGTCGACATTCAAAGCCCAGGAGGTTGCGAACATCGCCTGGGCGTATGCGACTCTTGGTATCCATTATACGGGATTGATGGATGCGCTTGCAAAGCGGACCATGCAGTCTGGTTTTTTGTCGACATTCAACACCCAGAATGTTGCGAACACCGCCTGGGCGTATGCGACTCTTGGTATCCATGACAAGGCCTTGATGGACGCGCTTGCAAAGCGGACCATGCAGTCTGGTTTTTTGTCGACATTCAAAGCCCAGGATGTTGCGAACACCGCCTGGGCGTATGCGACTCTTGGTATCCATTATACGGGATTGATGGACGCGCTTGCAAAGCGGACCATGCAGTCTGGTTTTTTGTCGACATTCAAACCCCAGGCTGTTGCGAACACCGCCTGGGCGTATGCGACTCTTGGTATCCATGACAAGGCCTTGATGGATGCGCTTGCAAAGCGGATCATGCAGTCTGACTTTTTGTCGACATTCAAAGCCCAGGCTGTTGCGAACACCGCCTGGGCGTATGCGACTCTTGGTATCCATGACAAGGCCTTGATGGATGCGCTTGCAAAGCGGACCATGCAGTCTGGTTTTTTGTCGACATTCAACACCCAGAATGTTGCGAACACCGCCTGGGCGTATGCGACTCTTGGTATCCATGACAAGGCCTTGATGGATGCGCTTGCAAAGCGGATCATGCAGTCTGGTTTTTTGTCGACATTCAATGCCCAGGCTGTTGCGAACACCGCCTGGGCGTATGCGACTCTTGGTATCCATGACAAGGCCTTGATGGATGCGCTTGCAAAGCGGACCTTGCAGTCTGGTTTTTTGTCGACATTGAATGCCCAGGCTGTTGCGAACATCGCCTGGGCGTATGCGACTCTTGGTATCCATGACAAGGCCTTGATGGATGCGCTTGCAAAGCGGACCATGCAGTCTGGTTTTTTGTTGACATTCAAAGCCCAGGGTGTTGCGAACACCGCCTGGGCGTATGCGACTCTTGGTATCCATGACAAGGCCTTGATGGATGCGCTTGCAAAGCGGACCATGCAGTCTGACTTTTTGTCGACATTCAATGCCCAGAATGTTGCGAACACCGCCTGGGCGTATGCGACTCTTGGTATCCATGACAAGGCCTTGATGGATGCGCTTGCAAAGCGGACCATGCAGTCTGGTTTTTTGTTGACATTCAAAGCCCAGGGTGTTGCGAACACCGCCTGGGCGTATGCGACTCTTGGTATCCATGACAAGGCCTTGATGGATGCGCTTGCAAAGCGGACCATGCAGTCTGACTTTTTGTCGACATTCAATGCCCAGAATGTTGCGAACACCGCCTGGGCGTATGCGACTCTTGGTATCCATGACAAGGCCTTGATGGATGCGCTTGCAAAGCGGACCTTGCAGTCTGACTTTTTGTCGACATTCAATGCCCAGGGTGTCGCGAACACCGCCTGGGCGTATGCGACTCTTGGTATCCATGACAAGGCCTTGCTGGCTGCGTTTGCAAAGTGCAAAAAACAAGCTCAATAATGACCTCAATGCCCTACCCCCTTACAATGCATTTGCTCAGCTCAGCATGATATCTTATTTTCATGTCATGCCAGATGGAGCATGCAGGCAGCAGCCTGTGCTTTCCCTGGTATGCGAGTCATGTAATATATGCAAGATAGCTTTGGATACCAAGTGCGCTACTGGTGTTGACCAGGAGCCTCCCGCCGGAAAGATAATCTCACAAGGTGTGGCTGGCACGGTGCTGTTTGCTGCCAGTCTGTATATATGCCTCCTGATACAAACGGCATGGCACGGTTGAGCAAACATCCTCGGCCCGCACAGTGTGTATTTGTGTGCTTGTTGATGATTTATTAGCGATATGTAACAGTGTGGCGAAGTGTAGTATCACCTGGAACATTAATGTATTGCCATGAGCCACTGCAATAAGAAAGAAACGATATTTGGCAGTACCTTGTACCTTGTACCTTGTACCTTGTAGAGCCCAGTAGTATGTCGTGATATGTGGACATGTACACTGCTTACGTGCTTATTCACATGCCAGTCAGGGGTGGTGGCCCTATACCTCTCACATGCACTGCGCCTGGGCACACATGCATAGGTATGTGTTGATTGGACTCCCAGTCTGCTTGAGCGATGCACCAGGCTTCAAGGAGACCAGGCTTAATGGAGATGACGACAAGTTTCAGCCACCCCCCCCCCTCCACGCAAATTCAAGTATCCACCGGCAAAACATTCGCGATCTCATTGCTGCCACTTTTCTCAACGCAGACACGGCGATTGCACCCCCCCCCCCCCTGCTCCAGACCATGCCCCCTGCCCAAGTGCCATGACCAATCAAAATGACATTATTTCCTTGTTTTTGGTGGAACACTGTGCTTAGGGAAGGTGTCCCATTGTCCTCTGTGACTTTCCTCAGGAGTGAGGCACAATTGGTTGACATGACGGCATACCCAAACGTTGTCCTTTATGTTTGGCATGTCATTTTGCAGCTTGTTGGAGTTTTGTGTGGGGCGTCGGGTACTTCCGCACTCCTGCTGTGTCCTTTTGCAACAAACCCCATTGAAAACCTGCTGATGATTAGCATCAGCACATCCGGTGCTGGATGCTGCGCAGTATTGAATTCTTCTGCCGTTGCAGCAACATCATATGTACATACATCTTTGTGTGCCTTGTGCAGCCATGCAATACATAAGAGGTTGTGTATTGCAGGTAGCAAGTGAGTGATTAGGTAGTGAGGCCACTTTGCATGCATCAAATAACTGGGGAGTTTCGCATTTCCGCAAGGAGCAAACGCCAAACGGCAATGGAGGGGGCATCGCACAAGTGGATTGATCTGCCGCTACCATCTGGGAGCGCAAAAATGGTCTTTGTAGTGCGCCATTTATGCCCCTGTTTTGTCCAGAACAGCCCCAAAAAATGCTACAAAGGCCTGAAAGCGGCCCATTTAAGGGGAACAGAGGTGGGTCGAAAGTGGGATTTTTCAATATCAGGGACCACCTCATCAAAGAGCAGATTTCTTTGTTTAGACGGCATTGCTTTCCCCCTAAAAAAACAACTGCTGATATCAGCGCCTTGGTATCCATGACAAGGCCTTGATGGATGCGCTTTCAAGACGGACCATGCAGCCTGGCTTTTTGTTGACGTTCAAAGCCCAGGGTGTTGCGAACACCGCTTGGGCGTATGCTACTCTTGCAACTCACAATAAGCCACTAATGGATGCATTTATCCAGCACAAAAAGCAGGCCCACTGACCTCAGTGCCCTACCCCCTACACTGCATTTGCTCTGCTCAGCATGATATCTTATTTGCATGTCATGCCAGATGGAGCATGCAGGCAGCAGCATGTGCTTTCCCTCAGGGCAGAAAGATAATCCGCAGAGTATCACCATCCTGACTTCTGAGGCGTGGCTGGCACGGTGCTGTTTGCTGCCAGTCTGTATATATGCCTCCTGATACAAACGGCATGGCACGGTTGAGCAAACATCCTCGGCCCGCACAGTGTGTATTTGTGTGCTTGTTGATGGTTTGTTAGCGATATGTACCAGTGTGGCGAAGTGTAGTATCACCTGGAACATTAATGTATTGCCATGAGCCACTGCAATAAGAAAGAAACGATATTTGGCAGTACCTTGTACCTTGTACCTTGTACTTTGTAGAGCTCAGTAGTATGTCGTGATATGTGGACATGTGCACTGCTTACGTGCTTATTCACATGCCAGTCAGGGGTGGTGGCCCTATACCTCTCACATGCAGTAACACGTCCTGAGAGACTGCAGTTCTCTGGCAAACAGTGTATTCTGCGCCTGTGCACACATGCATAGGTATGTGTTGATTGGACTCCCAATCCAGTATGCTTGAGCGATGCACCAGGCTTCAAGGAGACCAGGCTTAATGGAGATGACGGCAAGTTTCATCCCCCCCCCCCCCCTCCACGCAAATTCAAGTATCCACCGGCAAAACATTCGCGAGCTCATTTCTGCCACTTTTCTCAATGCAGACACGGCGATTGCAACCCCCCCCCCTGCTCTAGAACATGCCCAAGTGCCATGACCAATGAAAATAACATTATTTCCTTGTTTCTGGTGGAACACTGTGCTTAGGGAAGGTGTCCCATTGTCCTCTGTGACTTTCCTCAGGAGTGAGGCATAATTGGTTGACATGACGGCATGCCCAAACGTTGTCCTTTATGTTTGGCATGTCATTTTGCAGCTTGTTGGAGTTTTGTGTGGGGCTGGTTTTGCTTGCCAAAGGCCGAAGGGTGATTCACATTTTGCTTTTGCAAGTCTACCTTTACAACAATTTACAACAATTTACAACAATACCTTTGCAACAATTGCGTGTTTCCATATGCACCTATGTTATGATATGATATGATGGTGAAACTAGCAACATCGGCTAGCAAGCGGCGGGCAAATCAAAAAGGCTTGGTGGGTGGGTATATGTGTGTGTGTGTGTGTGTGTGTGTGTGTGTGTGTGTATGTGTATCACTGTGGCGCACCACCTCCATCAACAACCAAGACCCGATGCTGTGGGGATTTGGGACAATGTCTAGTCCTTGAAATCAGATTTTGGCGACCACCTCCAACCAAGAATATGAAAATTTTGGATCATGTCTAGTCTTGGTAGTCGGTTTCTTGACCTCCTGAACACAGTCTACATACAAGCAATACCGACGCTTTGGGGATTTAGGATCATGTCACGTCCTGTTAGTCGTGTGCTTGTAATCCTCTATACAACAACGCCGCAACCACATACACCCACTAGCTACCTACCTGCCTGCCGCTTCCGGAGATGGGTAGGGCTACTGGCGAGGACACTCCGGGGCTTTCCAAATCAAAGCCAAATCAAAAGTCCGGCCATTCGGCTCCGCAAGTCGGGAACGACGGCAAGGCGGGGCCTCCAGGGTACGCTGGAAAGACTGCCACTCAACCCCTCTATCCTTGGTTCTGCAAGTATGTTTTGCTCTGAGTAATTTACCATCATCTGACAACCCTGATTGGAATGGTACCAATGGATGCTCATGATAAAACAAGGCAAGTTTGTATGAATTTGGGCTATTTAATTTTCATAGCGAGATCCCCATCAACAACTCATTACTTAAGTGTGCATTGCTCAGAGTAGAATCTCTGCGAGGTGGACTTGCCGAAGGCAATAGAATTTTGCAACACATTTTTTTGATATTGTGACCACTTACAATGATGAAATATGCTCTGTAAAGCATGTTTTAGCCCCTCTTTGTGTCCGAAGGTCCAGCTCCGCATGGGGAACAAGGAGTCGTACAGATTGGTATCCAAGATACGAGAAGACGCTTTGCTGGAGCTCAGATATAACCCAGAAGTCGACCTGTACGCAAATACAGTGAATGCAGTGGAAGGGCTCTACTGTACCATGAAGAACAGTTGCTACCATTACTCGTGGGGGTTGATGGGCACACTATGGGCAAACCCTCCCTGGTCACACCTTTACAAATGTTTGGCGAAAGTTGTGCTTGATCGCGTGAAAGTGGTCTTGGTTACCCCAGATTGGGGACCTGTCGGTGAAAGCCGTGGATGGAGAAGACTGCTGGACTGACTGACAGTGCAACGAGTGCCTTTACCCGATTGTCCCCTATATGTCCCCGATGGGGCGAGCAAACCACTTGGTGCTCCAAAGTGGGGGAGTGTGATAAGTTTAGTTGATGGGGCAGCGATGCAGATACCCATAGAGGAGCTGCACGAGCCCACAGTGAAGTGGTTGACGAAGATGAACCGTGGGTGGTCTGTCGAGGAGCTGAAGACCACGATGGGACTGTCCTCGTCACCGCTCCCAACGACACCGAAAGAAGACACCAATTCCAAAGTGACTCCTGAGAAAGAAGAAGGTATGTCAGAAACAAGAAGCAACAGTGATGATGAAGACGCTGTTTGCAGTGAGTCAGGATATGAGGTGGATGTGAATATCCACAGGAGAGTTGGATCGAAGAAGAAAAGTTGGCACAAGTTAACCGAAGAGCAACAACCTCCCACGTGCAGTTACCAGGAGTACGAGGACCTGGCAGAAGTTCTCATGTGCGATGTGGAACTTGACAATTTGCACAAGGAGAAGTCGATCGAGTTGTTGGCTCTGGAGAGCTTGGTGCAGCACAACGTTGAGGTCTGTACGGACAAGGAGAATGGCAAAAAAGCAATGCCTTGCGGATGGCCATGCTCCCGAGAAGACGCTGAAACAAGCTAGCGAATCCTTGAGGAGAAGATATTTCAGTTGGGCGAGAAGGAGCAAGAAAGAATGTTGAAAGAAAAATGGAAAACTCATTACCATGGACCCTGTTCCAGAGAAGAGGAACTACAAGCGTTCTACATGTCTGAGTTATCGGAGGAAGAGCTTTCACCGGGCGAGGAGTCTAACGAGGAAGAGGAGGATAACGACTATTACGTGGACTTGACAGGATTGATAATGGACTTGCAAGCTGCAGAACGACAAGAGTACGGCAAGTCAAACCTGAGGAGTGACGATGGCTTTGGCGAAGCGCTGAAGAAGCATCCGGCAGAACTGCAAGGTCTCCTACGCAAACACAAGGTGGTGTTCGGTCCTCTTATGTCGCCAGGGTCATGCAAAAAGCTGATACAAATGGACCTCGAAGTCACCGACGAACACAAGAACTCCACTCTGAGGTCCAGACCCATTCCGTTGAACGAGGAAGATGAAAAAGAGACCATGAGGCAGATCTACGAATGCTGCGACGCAAAGTTGATGTCCAGATATGAAGGAAAGGATTTTCCGAAGCCTATTTGGGCGTCTGGCCGTACTAGAGACCCATACTTTGAGATACTCGGGGCCCCTAGGGGCATCATGGTGACCCCTAGCGGAGGTTTTGCAAGGTGTAGCACGTTTGGGTCAAGGCATGGCAAGGCGTAGCATGGTTGTGTCAAGGCATGGCAAGGCGCAATGCTCGTGTGCACACATTGATCTATCGTGCTTGCACATATGCTACAGGGCTTTCATACCCCCCTCCTCCTTTATTAGAAACACTTTCTTCATGGATTTGGGTCTTGGCGATCGGGTCTTCTACACCCGCTCCAACGGCGTGCGAGTTCCTGCCACGGTGGTTGGGATTGCGGGAGATGGGCTCATCCACTTGGAGTACTACCAAGATGCACTACGGGTGGTAAATCGCCAATGCAAGATGGAGTCCATGTGTACTTAGTAGACAATGGAACAGAAAGACAGTTCTGTGTTCTTGAGGGTGGCGACCAATGCGCTGTTCATGGCTTTTCCGGTTGTGCATGATGTGTGTTATGGGAAGGGAAGGTAGTTTGCAACTTTCTTGAGCTGGGGTAGTTTGGGTCACCTAATTCTAAGGGCGTTTCCAAGGGGTTCGCTTGGGGCTCTTCGGGGGGAACATAGTCTAACAGTAGCGCGCAGTGCGCGCGCAGTGCGAGCGCAGTGCAAAGATTTCCCCCCACCCTTCCTTGATCTTCCGCGATCTCGCACCGAGCACGCGCAAGTCTACAGATGTTAACATGAAACATCGTCATGTGAAGGAACTATTCAATCGAGTTATGTAAGATACTTCGATGTCTTTTGAACAGGGTTTATCTTTGGATCGTGGAATTGGTTTCGAATTGGTGCCCCGCCTAAGGATACTGCGAGTTGTTGTTCAGTTTTGGGAAAACGAGACAATTTTCAAGAGAGAAATGACAATGGAACAGAAAGACAGTTGTATGTTGTTGAGGGTAGCAACCAATGCGCTGTTCATGGCTTTTCCAGTTGTGCATGATGTGTGTTATGTGAAGGGAATGTAGTTTGCAACTTTCTTGAGCTGGGGCAGTTTGGGTCACCTAATTCTAAGGGCGTTTCCAAGGGGTGTGCTTGGGGGCTCTTCGGGGGGAACATAGTCTAAAAAGTAGCGTGCAGTGCGCGCGCAGTGCAAAGATTCCCTCTTTGACCATCCAAAATGATCAAATATCCTATGTAAAGCATGTTTTAGCCCATCTTTATGTGGTTTTCAGGGGGCCTGTAGGGGAGGACACGGGCGCCTGAACTCGACTCGGCCCACCTCCCCGCCCCTCGACCTCTGTACATAGGCCAGTGGACGCTAAAAGACGAATGCCCTCTTTATGTGTTTTTTTTTTTCAGCATCCGGCCGGGGGGGGCGACACGCTTCCTCATGACCTATTTCCCCCGCCCCCCGGGAGGGGGGCCAGCACTGCTCCCCTACGCTCGCCGGCCGCGGCGGGAGCACGTCCCGGGGGTCGCCCGGGTGGAAGAGCAGCGCCCGCGGCGGCAGGGCGAGGGCAGAGGGTCGGTGGGGGCCCGGTGCGCGCAACATGGCTCGCCCTCGTGCCGCCGCTGCTTGCAGCTGGGCTGGGGAATCAGCCGGTGCTGCCGCGCGGGGCACGAGGGGCACACGGCGCCGGGGCAGGCGCCCCCCCAGCAGCGACGGGCACCAGGCCGGCAGGTGCTGGCACCGGCGGCCCGCCAGGCGGGGGCAAGCGCGCTCTCGGCATGGCTGGGGCGGGCCAGACCGGCGTCCGCAGCGCTGCCGGCGCCAGAGAGGCCCTCGCAGCGCGCCCGGAGGTTGGAACCGCGGCGGCTGGCCCGGCAGGCGCCCTCGCCCGACCGCGACGTGGTGCCCGCGTCCCGACGTGCGCGCAGAGCGAGCCCGCCGCGCCCGGCAGTGACAGATGACCCCCCCCCTCCTTCCCCACAAGGGACAGCCGCACTGGGGCTGCAGGATGTTTTCTGCGGCATTTCGGCTGCCCTGCTGGCACAGGGGGGCAGGCGACCCCGCCCCCATTGTGGTCCCGAACCCCCCCCCCTCCCCACAGGGCAGGCAGGGCAGGCAGGTCAGGCAGGGCCGGGTGCAGGGGCACAGGGAACGGCGAACGGTGCACAGCACCAGGGTGCATCACCAGCACAGCGTGCAGCGCACAGCACACAGCACCACGACAGTGCACATGCCCTGCCAGCACAGAGCACGGCACACAGTACACCACAGGATGCAGCACACAGTGCACCACAGGGTGCAGCGCACAGTGCACCACAGGAGGCAGCACACAGAGCACCACAGGATGCAGCACGCCGCACAGCGCACAGTGCAGCACACAGTGCAGCACACGGCACGGCACGCAGTGCAGCGCACAGCACAGCGAATGCAGCGCGCAGTGCACCACAGGATGCAGCACACAGCACAGCACACAGTGCGAGCGCAACACACAGTGCAGCACACAGTACAGCACACAGCGCAGCACACAGTGCAGCACACAGCGCAACACACAGTGCGGCACACAGTGCAGCGCACAGCACAGCACACAGTGAAGCACACAGTGCAGCACGCGCGGCACGCCGGGCGCAGGGCCCAGGACGACCGGGGCCCCTGCGCCAGGCCACACTGTTTTCCATGGGGCTGCCAGTGCGGCAGCCCCCGCCGACGCATCGCCCCCCTGGGGCGCCCGACGCCGTAGCGCCGGCGTCCCCTGGGGGAATATCCATGCCTAACCTGGCGCACGGGAGGGCGAGCTCGGAAGAGACATAGTCTAGACCGACTCGTCCCTCTGTTCCGCCGTGCACCACAGGCGGGGGGCAATCAGCCCGGGGGGAAGGCGCGGAACACTGAGATCGGCCCTTTCCCCCCAGCCCCTCGACCTCTGTACATAGGCTCATGGACAGTAAAAGCGCAATACCCTCTTTATGTGTTTTTCACCCTATTTGGGTGTGTGTGTGGGGGGGGGGTGGCTCCCAAGGGGGCTAGGGCACAACCTGCTTATGTAGTTTTCCAACCTCGGCAGTTCAACAATGGAAATTTCAGAAACTGTTTTTTTTGATACTCTGACCATCCAAAATGATCAAATGTATATATATAAAGCATGTTTTAGCCCCTCTTGATGTGTTTTTCACCCTATTTGGGTGTGTGTGGCGGGGGGGGCTCCCAAGGAGGCTGGGGCACAACCTGCTTATGGAGCTTTCTAACCTCGGCAGCTCAAGAATGGTGGTCCCTCTCCCCTCTTTGAGGCGCCTTGCCGAAGGCAATAGATTTTGACAAATGTACCACAACTTCGCTTCATTTGAGCTGCACAGCTCAATGTTTCGAGAATTTGACAGCTCAAATCCAATTGGCTCTCCAATTGCTCACAATTCCTCCATAATTCCCTCCTTGCTAGAACTTGAGTGATTTCTTCGATGGCGGCATAATTTTAGTGGTTTAGGAAGGAAACCAAACAATGCAGTTTCTGGCAGCACGACAAGCAGTGATAGACAATGCGGCACGCAGTGCTCACAGCAACATGATTTGCCACAATGAGAACAAGACATGGTGTTTGTGATAAACATGCCATCTTTGACCCCATTTTGCGGGAGAAATTTGCCACGCGTACTGGATGGCATGTGCCTTACATTCTAGTGTATGTCTTGTGAACGCCGGCATTTGCATGCCTCCTCCATCTTCAAGAAATACACCAATGGCAGGGGCAAACCGTGCATGACTGGGGCACAGAGGGACTCTTTGGCATAAAGCAGCTTCTCTTCTGATAAGATATATTTATAGGTTATGACATGCCTGGGTGTACGCTGTGAATCCCAAGAAGAACACTTAGGTAGTCCAGCGACTGGTGGTTTATTTAACAATCGGGTCAAAGTTGCTGTGCGATTTAGGAAAAGATGTTCTTGGGAGCCAAGCTTATCAAACAACCCCATATTTGAGAGGGATGGTGGGGAGAGACGCATGAACGCAGAAATGATAGAACAATGGTTTTTATGATCATTGAATTGTCTACCATTTTGAGCTGTGATTTTTTTAGATTAATCTTGAGCAATTTGCTTTATGAATGTCGCCCGCTTTCACCAATGCAGGTTTTCGGCTTTTGCGCGACACGGTAAAACTCTAATCCGCACGATTGCTGCCTGCAACATTCATGTGTGATGGTGAAGGATGTATTATCAAGTGCATCAAGAAGCCAATTCCACAGGGGGCGCACCGTGCGCTGTGCCCGCACTGTGCGGAAAGTCGGCTGTTGTTCACCACCGGTAGCCATGGGTCCCAGGGTCCTGAATTCTGCACCCTACAGCCCCTGCTGGTACACCAGGGATTTTTTGTTTTAGTCCGATGCTTGCCACGGGTCCCAGGGTCCTGAATTCAGCACCCCCGATGCTGTTTTGAATGGATGATGCACGCTTCTGTAGGTGGGTGGTTTTCAGGGGTGTTCCCGGGATAAACAACGTAATAACGGGCGCTGTGCCCACGCCGTGCGAAAACGCCCCCACAGCCCTACATTGGGGATTCCCCCTGTTTGCACACATCAGCCTTGCTGGCCCCAGAGGCCCCGCCATTGGTCAGAGGATTCATGCTGAGCAGAAAAATTCTACCGCCTTCGGCAAGTCCACCTCCCAGGGAATTGCTCCTACCGTTGTGCCACAGACCGGGCCTGGTGTTTGGCATGGCTCTATACAGATGGGCTAATAGAACCCTAAACCACCCCTTTTGGAGGCCCAGGGACACCAATAGGTACACAATTTTTTTGGCCTCTCCCCCCCCCCCCCCCCGGGTCAGTAAGTGGGAGGGTGGTGGGTGCGAGCTGACCTCGATGTACAGATGGCCAAGGCCAAAGCACAGTCAGCAGCCACCTGGAGTGGTACTGAACTGGTCTGCGCTGCAGTGCAGCGAGGAAAAACACTGAACTATGTGGTGATGACCATGCGCCTGTGACACGGGGGCGTATGCGAGCCCAGTATCCGTTGCCTCATGGCCCCGGGTCAGTAAGTGTTTTGCCCATGAAGCTAAGGCCTGGTGTGTATCTCAACCCTGCACTGTGTATCCCGTGTGTATCCGAACCCTCGGGCCGTCGAGGCGCAGGTGGTGGCTCCGGCCGTGGAGCGATGCGTCGCGGACCTGCTGGCGCTGGACCAGCGGGAGCCGATCCGGCGGTTGCAGGCGCACGCGGCCGCGGTGGTGCAGGAGTGTCTGCCGCGTGTGCGGGACGCGCGGCAGGCCCCGCACATGTGCTGACCCAGACCCAGGTCCGATCCAAGTTGTTTCTTGTGGATGAACCTCTTAAGGGCACAATTGGTGGCGGAATGGACGCTGGATGTCCCCTGCCAAGACACTTCCAGCCAATGTCCCACGAGTCCAAATGCTGTTGTACACACAACACATACTCATGCCAAGATGTGCTTTCCTACAGAACATGACGTACCCGTACACAAAAGATGTGGTTCCGGCGGGCCTACCATTCCAGGAAACCCTGAACTATCGGGGGGGCACTCTGGCCCCAATTTTGGTGGCTGAAAAAATAGCCCCAATGACCAGGGGGGTCTGGGCCTCACGCACACGGGAAAGCGGCGAGGCAGGTGGTGGACGACCAGAGGACGGAGGTGCCTGGGCAGCAAAAACAGTCAAACGACCCCCGCAACAACCAGCACAACCTCGGCACGCCAATTACTGGGCGCCGCTAATGCACAAACGGCCGCAACCAGCACAGCCCCAACACACCAACTACTGGGCTCCGCGAACGCGGACACGACACCAGCAGGAGCACCGGCCGCAGCGGCCGACAGAACGCAGCGACCCGACGCAACATGCGAAGGGAAGAACGGGTGACTGTCCAGGGCCCCGTAAAGAAACAACACCCCGACGGAATGTCACACGGGGGGGGGGAGGGCTTAGGCCAGGCTTGAGTTGTCATTTGGTGACAATGAGAGCACAATCAAACCTGTGGGGAGCCGAAAATCCGCCTTCAATTCCTGGCCAGCCTGAATAAGTTTCGCTCGTTCCTCGAGGACAATGCTTCCAATGTCGGTCGGTCGGTCGGTCCGTCGGCTGGGGTTGTTCAGGGCCTCAAATCCCCCCCCCCCCCCCCCTCCCATGATGACCGCATACCGGGCACTGATCCGGGCACTGATGGCCGTCAGGGGAGGACGCCATGGGCAGAAGTTGCATTCTGGGTCCCCCCCCCCCAGGGGCAGGGGGATGCCCGCGGCAGTGCGGATGCCCGCAGTAGTGCGGATGCCTGCTTGTCATGGCAGAAGGTTCAAAGGCGAGAGGCCAATAGGCGCCGCCACAGGCTAACAAAGCCAACCACCAAGGCCTTGTGCCAACCCCCCCCCCCCTCCCCCGGGGTCAGTACGCTACGGCCACCAATTCGTGCGCCTGCACATCGGCGCGTGGTCCTCAGACACAGCCCCCAAAGTGCCCCCCAACTCCCGGGATCCGCCCAACAACGGCCTCCTGCCTCTCGTGCTGCCCCGCACGTCTGCCCGCGTTGCCGCGACGCACCTCCCCGCCGCTCTTCCCGCCGTCCCAGTGTTTGCGGTGGGCGGCATGGCCCCGCGGCTCTTCATCAGCGGCATCGGCACCGGCGTCGGGAAGACGCTGGTGTCCTCCATCTTCGTGCAGGCGCTGCGGGCGGACTACTGGAAGCCGGTCCAGGCCGGGGACCTGCACCAGTCCGACTCGCACGTCGTCCGCGCGCTCGTGTCCAACCCCGACAGCACCTTCCACCCGGAGACCTACCGCCTGGAGCACCCCATGTCGCCGCACGCCTCGGCGCAGCGGATGGGCATCGGCATCGAGCTCGCGGACTTCGTCCCGCCCGACACCTCCCGGCCGCTCGTCATCGAGGGCGCCGGGGGGCTGCTGGTGCCGCTGAACTGCTCCGGCAGCACCATCCTGGACCTTGTGGAGCGCCTGCAGGCCTCGGTGGTGGTCGTGTCGCAGCACTACCTGGGCAGCATCAACCACACCCTCCTCACGGCGCACGCCCTGAGCACGCGCGGCGTGCCGGTGCAGGGCGTGGTCTGGAACGGGGACCCCAACCCCGACACGGAGGAGGCCATCCTGCGGGCCACGGGGTGGCCGGTGCTGGGCCGCATACGCCCCGAGGCCGCGTTCGACCGGGACACGGTCGACCGCTACGCGGCGCTGTTCCGGCCCAATTTGGGCGTGCAGTGAGCGCTGGGCTGCGAGGCTGAGGAAACAGGTCGGAGGTGAATGCCGCCGTGCGCGGTGGCCCAACTTCCCTTGGCGTGAGTGTTCCGGGTGCGAGGTCGCGGTCGTGGTCAGGGGCGTAGCGGTCCCTGGGGCGGAGCATTGTGGGCCCTTGCCGTTCCGGTGGCGCCGGGATCGGGGGGCATCGCGTTCTGGGGGCTCTGGGCAGCCGCGGGGCCAGAGTGTTGCAGGGGCACGGAGGTCTGGGGGCGTAGAGCTGCGGGGATAAGGGCCCAGGGGCAGAGCATTCATGAGGCATCATGTTGCGGGTGTGCAGCATTTGTGGGGGCGTAGTGTGCGGCAAAGTGTTCAGGGGGCAGTGTTCCGGTTGTGAGGGGGCCATCGTCTTGAGGAGGGGTGCTGTTGCGGAGATATTGTGCTCCGAGGGCACAGCGTTCGTCGGGGGGAAGTGTTGAGGCGGCATTGCCATCCGAGGGCACAGTCACTCGGGGCCAGCTCAGGGGGCATCGTGATCAGTTTTCTAGGGGCATAGTGTTCAGGTGGCATAGCGTCCAGGGGGCCCCTGAAACACAAATATCCGTGAGCCAGGGATGTATTAGAACAGCTGACAACCATAGGAGGACCCCAGGGCGTCTTTAGAATAATGAAAAACCAAGGGGGGGAGCCCTCACCCAAACCCCCCTCCCCCCAGACCAGCAGGGACAAGAACTGCAAAGCACTGTCTGTGTGACACGCACAATCATGGAACTGAGTTGGCAATGAAGGTCGTGAGGCAGGCGCGGCTGGAGCTAAGTGGCGGGTCCACACCTGACCAATTGAGCCCCCCCAGACCAAAGTGACCATCGTGGGGAAAAAGGAAATTTAGAATCGGGAAAATCTTGTCGGGCTATTTTTGGTACACAAACTGTGGGTCCCAACCCCCCCCCCCCCCTCTCAAAAGACGGCCTGGAGGACCCAGATTTCATACTGGGAAAAAATAAAGTTTACAAAAGGGCTGGTGTTCCGGGGCCATAGCGGTCAGGGAGGGCATGGTGTTCTAGTGGCACAGTTTTCAGTGGACGTGGTGTTCAGGCAGCATAGCACTCCGAGGGCGTAGTCATCGTGTTCAAGGGGCACAATGATGGGAGCAGGATCAAGTATCTGGCAAGGGCTGGTGCTTTTGATATCCCAGGGATTAAACCCCTGGGACAGGCTAACCTTTGCACTGCATGCCCACTTGCCAGGTAGCCTTTCTGATCCAAATGTACCAAAACACATCTGAAGAAGTGCTGCAAGAGCAACACCCAGGATTAAGATCTACTGAAATATTCTCATTTTTAAGGGCAGGTGTCTGCATGCAAACTTCACATTCTAGAAGATGTGACCTGGCTTCACAAGACCTCTGACATTCCGGAATCCTACAGGAAACAGGAAATCTTATATATGTTTAATCCGGCGGCATATCGTATGGCTACATTTTCTTCATTGTTGAATTTGTGCACACTTGCACCCTATCAACAGGTTGCCGCCTATCGCTTGCATTTTTACTTTTTTTTTTTACACACACCCGAGAACTGCAATGTTTCCATTTTGCTCATTTCATGATCTGACTCTTCATGGCCCTTTGGGCCTATACAGCAACCGTTGCTCATAGAACACGGTGATAGCCGGTGGTCCACTGGGTACTGCGCTGTGCCTACCACTGAAAAAGGGCCTTCTGTATCGCCATCCCTTTCCCTCCCGGACCTGCCCCTATCCCTATCTCTTTCCAACCAACAGCGGGGAGGGGCGTACGGATGGGGAGGGAGATTGGAATAGGAATAGGAATAGGGATATGGACAGGGACAGGGATGGAGAAGGTGATAGGGATTGGACGGGATGGGAAGAGGGGATGGATAGAGGGGTAGTATAGGGATAGGCACAGGGATGAGGCCATTGCTTGGCGAAGGTCATCGAACGCATCAAAATGGCTTGCACCATAAGGCACAATGCTGTGCTTGGCAGAAGCAAGTCTGAGATGCATGCTGCAGCCCCTCTTTCTTAATCGTCCCACATACAATGAGCTTGATCCTTGTGACTTCAGATTTTGCCTGACAAAAAAAGCTCATTTTCCTAATTGCCTGTGGCTTAACAGCAATCGCTGTATTCGATGGTGCAGGTTAGGGTCAGCAGAGGGGATATGAAACGCACCAGTCCCATTCCAACACACTCACGTTGTGGGGGACTTTTTGTTGTCGAGCCTCGGCGACACTTGATTCCAGGGTTGTGCCTGAGCACTGTCTCGCATTCATGCCTGTCGGCATGGGTCGCACACTTCGAAAGTCGAGCAAAAACAACTTTATATATTTGTAATTGAGGTGCACTCGAATCCAATGAAAGCGAGCCAAATGTCTCCTTGGCCTTGTCGTCACAATTAGCCATGCTCAACAGCTAGAGGCTCGGTAGGAAGCTCGCCAACTGGCCCATATTGGCGAATGAAATTTTGAGCTGGCCCCCGTTGGACCCGCCCGCTGGTTACGCATCCCTGGGGACGCTGAACGCCACCGGGAAGCAGCGAATAAAGGGCTCATGGGTGGTTGATGTCTGACGGAGGGCCATGTGCAGCAAGTGCACATGAACCAGCCTGATCTCTTTGTTTTGGTGGGTAACCAATTTGGCCATTGCAGCGCAAGTAAAAGATTAGATGGAAAACTGCACAGTGTAAGTGTGAGCGCGAAGCATGAAATCGACCCGTCATCTTCATCAGTAGATCGAAAAAACTACCTGGGTTTGAGAGCAGGAATATTTGTCAGGTTGTGAACTGTACACCTGGAGCCATTCTACAGAGGGCAAGAAATTCTCAGGCCTTCCAACTACATAAAGGGGGTCTGTGACCCCTGTGATGAACGCCCCTGCACCCCTTGTGGCTGGAGCATCTACATGGGGGGGGGGGGTTTCGGCAGGGGAAAATTTCGTTTTTCTGATTGGTGCTGAAATCCCAACCCCCCACCCCGAAAATTTTTGCGCAAAGTGGCCATTTCTTGCTCCCTGGGTCGGTGGCTCACAATTTTTTTCTCTTGGGAGGTGCTGGTGCCCGTGTATTGCATGTCAGGATGTAATAGCAGGATAATGATGTGTGCACAATGTGTTGTTTTATTGCAAGCCCATGGATGGATTTTGACACGTGTTAGCAAACCCACACCAAGTGTTGCTATTGTTGGTGACCATTTGAAATCTGTTGCCCCCAAGGGCAAAGGCAAAGTTGAAGAGCGTGGTTCATACACCCCCCCCCCCCCTTGTATAAGCTACGCCCTTGTCCAAGCTACAGTAGGCGTAGGGACCGTATTAATTTGGGACCTAACTTTAATTCGGTACCAAACGTAGTGCAGCCGCATAAGGCATGGGTTTGATGACGGATTTGCGAGTTACATAGAGTCATGGACACATTTGTTGTGAGTGTTTGCCACTTGAACCCACATAGCTCTGATTTTGGGGATGTTTGTGCATTATATGTCCCTTTCTTGCACCGCCTCACCATGCAATCCTCTCTTTTTGAATCTGGGCGCCCGGTGTTGGTAGTTGTATGTGTTGCGCGCAAGCTACGCCCGTGTCCAAGCTAGAGTAGGCGTAGGGACCATATTAATTTGGGACTTTGGCGTAGCTTATACAAGGGGGGGGGGGGGTAACAAGGCGGAACCTGGGCTCAACTGGTCTCCGCTGGAAAAAGAGGAGGCAGCCTTGCAGCTCGTGCGGGCCCGCTTGAATAATGCAAATGGCTTTGGGGTGATGAGTGTCGAAGGCCATTGTGCACCAACAATATAGCATTTTGCACCCGGTGCACAAGGGTCACGACCATTGTGCACCACCATGACAGCATTATACATTGGTGGTTGTGCACCATTGTGCACCGTGTGCACAATGACATATTGGTGGTGAACAATGGTTGTGCACCATTGTGCACTGCAAGCACAATGCTATATTAGTGGTGCGCAACGGTCGTGCACTGCTGTGTTTTGAAGAACTGGATGATCAAATCCGAATCACCTGGAAGAGAGGTTGTTAGATCAAGCGCGGGCGCAGGCGTCGCATACCCCCCCCCCTTTTTGGGGTCATTCGAGTAGCATACCCCAAGGCATGATATTTATGTCCAACCCCTTGTAAAATCATTATTTTGCCCAATAAGACAACCCCCCAATGGATTTTTTGATTCTGAGGCCTCTATCCCCTTAAAGCTGGATATCACTTTTTTGAGGGGGGTTGTGGGCGGCCCCGCCAATTGGTGGGCGGCCCTATCCAAGCGCTTCGGAGGTTACCCGAACTTGGCCCCCACGGGGGGAGCGGCCCTGCCCGGGTAGCCGCGGCCGCCAGGCCTCACGGAGGCAGCGTAGCGCACAACGTGGAGGTTGCATAGCACACAACGCAGCGCAGCAGCCAGAAGCCGGCAGAGGCACACAATGAAACTCGCCAGCACACAATAGCACACAGCACACAACTACAGCAGAGCAAAGCAAAGGAGTGTACCACAACAACAGCGGCGGACAGCCACACCACCCGCCGCGAGCACCGAAATCAGCCAAACACCCAACACCTAGGGTGCACTTCACCCACACACAGCCACCGCTGCCCACAAACAAGGCACGCACATGGAGCATCACCACGAGACCAAGACCCCACACCCCAACGCCAACACGGCGCCCACCACACACGCAACAACCAAGGCCACACTTACACACAACATAGAAGGGATGCTTCCCTGATGCACTCCCGGGAGCCATCACAATCCCGACCACACCGGGAGGAGAAGGCAACCCAAACCTAAGTAAGGGGGTCGCCCCTGCGGGGGGTTGGCAGCCAGCTACGCGGTTGTCCAGTGGGCAGCGACCTAAAACATGTACTGCCCGCGAGTAGCTAAGTTTTGTCACCAGGGCCTAGTGCAGGGGCCTTGGGCACGCTTATGAGACATAACGTCCAAACCATTGGTGGTTACTGCACACGACCAACCAGGGGGTGGACTCACACGAGTCCCTAGCTCCGAGGCGTGGACAGCCCGGAGTGAAGTCCTCAAACAGGGAGCCCCTCAGCAGCCCAGAAAGCAAAAGAGCAACAACGCAACACATTCACCCCAGAACAACCCCAACAAACACCAGTGACAGGTCAATTTGTAGATTTGGAGACATGTGCAAAAGTGCCCGGTGCCCCTGGCACCACCCAACTGCGAGTGGGACAACCCGACAGCCACAATGGGATGCAGGGAGCAACATGCTACTCCCCCCAGTGCCGCACACTAGAAGCAATGAGCATGCCAGCAGAAAAAGAAAGAGCCCAAAACTAGGAAGAACACAAGCAGCAAAACCACTGGGCACAGGGCCGCCCCACACATGTCAGTGAGACGAGCCCCAACATGGCACACAACAAGACACAAGGGAACCATGAGGTGCGAGCACTGCAGCAACCACCAAATGCGGCGCACGCCGAGCGAGCCATCAACAAACACCCCCCCTCCCTCTACAAGGTGCCCACGCAAGGGCGGGGGCTGTGCCCCGCGCGCCGGGAGGTGCCCGCCACAGGGGTTGCAACAGGGCTGTGAACAGCCAACCGCGCATAGGACAGTCCACGTTGTACGGAGATGTGAAATCCTCGTACGGGGGGGGGGGGCAGGCGGGTGGGACAGTGCGGGGGGGTGCGCGACATGGGCACCCAGGAGCGCCACCAGATAGGGAGAGGAGCTACACGGACACACAGAACGCGGGAGCCACACCAAGAGAGACAAGGGGGAGCATAGCAGACAAGGAGGAGGGGCACAGCAAGGCAGGAGAGGCAACCAGAACAGCGGGAACCGGGAACCAGAAAGGAGCGGATGGTGGAGCGTGCGCATGGGAGGGAGCGACAATGAAGGGGATGGCTTGGCCAGCCAGCCCCGCAGCTACCGGGTGCCAGGGCAACCCCTGCTCAACCGGCATCAGGTGGAGGGTGTCTCCCGCAGCCTAGATGGGCTGTTTGCGCAACAGGAGCGGGAGCCCATCAGGGGCAAACCTGCCATGAGGGGGAAAAGGACATATGGTGGAAGGCCCGGACAGCGCATGGAGGAACAGGGCACCTGGGCCTCACAGAAACACAGCGAGGCAAGCTATGGACGGCCTGTGGACAGAGGTGTGTGGACAGCAAAAACAGGCAAACGACCCCGGCAACAACCAGCACATCCTCAATACGCCAATTACTGGGCGCCACGGACGCGCAAACGGCACACCATGCCACATTCAACACAGCCCCAACACACCAACTGCTGGGCTCCGCGAACGCGGAAACAGCACCAGCACCGACAGAAAGCAGCGACCCGACGCAACATGCGAAGGGAAGAATGAGTGACCGTCCAGGGCCCCGTAAAGGAGCAACAACCCGACGGAATGTCACACAGGGGGTGGGGGGGGTTTCAAAAGTTTTCGCTCAGAAGGCTCCCAAGCAGTGGGGAGGCACACTGCTGCCGCATCAAACCCCGGTCGAATGGTAACGCAGCTGACTACAGAGTTTCAGGTTGGCGGTTCGAAACCTGATTGGTCGACTTTCGCCGCGGGCCCCGTCGCCATGTTCGCCCGAGCGGAGTTTGAACCACTGGCCAAAAAGCCTGGCATTGGCTGCATTACCATTCGGCCTGGCCTGGAATAGACCAGGGGGCACCATGCCCTTAAACATAAATACCACCTACCGTTGACCCCCCCCCCCCCCCTAAACTTCGTGTTTTTTGTTCAAATTCAAGTCCAAATTTGTCACTACCTAGTAACCTAGTAAGGAATTTTTTTTTTAAATTTTTGCTTTTTTTACCTAGTAAAATTTTTTTTAAAAAAATTTTGTTTTAGATTTTTTTTTACTAGGTTTTGCTACATTTTACTAGGTTTTGCTACATTTTACTAGGTTTTGCTACATTTTACTTGGTTTTGCTACATTTTACTAGGTTTTGCTACATTTTACTAGGTTTTGCTACATTTTACTAGGTTTTGCTCCGTGCATACTAGGTTTCACCAAATGCCCCACAATTGATGACTCGCCTCAAGACCATCACGAGTGTCATGAAAGTGTTTGAGGATAATCCGGAATGGAAGCAAAATCGTACTCGCTACCTAGTGCATCGTCTAAAACCACCTGGGTATAAGGGCGATTGCAAAGTGAAAAACATCAAGTTGGGTGTCGTGTGGCGGCAATGTATCAATGAAGCCGAGAAGATTCTGGCTATACACCCCCGCATTTGAACGGAAGGTAGCATTGGTATATTTGATCAATTGTTTTTGGAAGGAGCAACCCTCTTGAAACCAAAGGGCCGGTCTCTACAAAAGGCACTTGATGAGGAGAAAGATGTCTATGTGGTGGAGGAAGAAGTACCGGAAACAGCAGTGCGAGGCACCCCAAGCTCCGAAGTCCCTGAAGGTCATGTTTGGCATTCATTCTTGCAAAAGGTAGATAGGCTGGACCGTCGGCGCCCGCTGTCCCCCGATGTCCGTGTCTGTAAACGGCGATGCTTGCACCCCCCTAGTCCGGCTGCTGTCCAGCTTACGGGGTCACCCGATAGAGACGGCGTTGACCTCCCCTTCACTCAACTCACTGGGTCCCCTATTCGGGAGATCCACTTCTGATGCCGCCCCAGTGTATCGGCTCTGCATTGAGGGGTACACCCCTGCAACCACTTTCCACCCCAGTGTATGAATTTTTCGATTCTGCACTAAGGGCTCCCTGTAGTTCCCGACTGTTAGTCACTCTTTGATCTTAGTTTTTGATCTAGTCACAACTCCACAGTTTCTAGGTGTTGACCCTCTGTGGTCGTGGCAGGCCCCACCTCCTGCATGGAGTGTACAGTACATACAGGTCCTGCGCCCCCATTGGGCTCTCCCTCTGTGGAGAACTGCCTTACCCGCATCCCACCCATTGGTTAAGCTGACTTTACTGTACATACCTCTAGGCCGTTGCTGCCTAAGTACACTGTCTGCCTTGATGGCCGAACTCAACAGTGTCGGAAGAAAAAAAAAGATGGGCTGGACCGTTCGGCGGCATATGTCAAACTGAATGATGGGTCCTCCATCCACATGGCCCCGTACATCAACAAGGTGTTCAACAGCTTTTTGGAGCATGATTCTACGGAGCGGTTGCGAGGGGTGGAAGGTGAAGGACGATGTCCGGGACTACGTGTTGTACCCCCACCCACAGACGAGGTTGTGCCCAGAGTGCTGTTTGCGACCTTGGTAACTTACAATTCGCCGTCAAAGGGTAAGTGCACGTTAGCAGGGGTCTTTGGCTTGCCAAAGTGTACTTTGGAAGGCACAACGATTGCACATCCGTGGGCCATGGGCAAAGTGCGAGGCTTAGTGGAGAATTCTTGTTGTTTTCCCGCCCAAACATGAAAGTGGCGCTACAATGGAGTGGCAGGTTTGGTTCAACCATCGACCCGGGCACAGCGAGCACCATCTTCGTGGTTTTGGACATCACCGATCAGGGCAGATGGGAAGTAGACCCAAACATCTTCAATACATTGATCGATGCCGCGGCCCAAGACATCAAGTACTACCCGTGATCATTGTAGAGCCATACGATGGAGTTAAGGCTTGCGACTTGCGGCCTGCAGATGATGTGCGATGTTGCCTCTTTTGTGATGCGGCAGTGCCCCTACGCATAATGTTGGACCATGTGGCGGATCGCATTGCTAAAGGTGACACCATGGCCAATGCACGCCATCGTGGACAAGCAAAGCCATGTGGCTTTTGCGGTCGTTCCACAGGGACAAACTTCACCATGCATGCCCTGGCATGCGCTGAGGTCTGCATTGTACATGCTATCCCTTGGTGTATAGCTCAACAACACAATGTCTTTGTCTTGGGTTCGAGCCGGTACCCCTGTCTTCTACAACCGGGGCAGTGTAAATGAGGAGATTCCGGCTACTATTATGGGAGTGTTGGATGCCCTGCCGATTGATTCAATTGGTGAAGGCGGACAGGGCACATGGAGGGTCCAACTTATGTTGCGACTCCTTATAAGGTCACAGTGACTGGCAATTTTGCAGGCAATATTTTATGGTGAGCATTGTTGAGCTCGGCTTCTTTTACGTATGCATTTGGATACCTATATGTTGTACATGAATCATTTTTGCTTTGTACAATCCAGATTCACTTTGGACAGCAAGAAACTCATTCCCTGGCTGTTTTCTGGTGCCAATGTTGCTGTGTAGTACCTTTATGTGAGGGTCCAATTGGGGGGTGAGGCTGTGTAATTGCCCCAAACGGTGCGCGCACCGTGCACCCGTTCCCACATAGGACCATTATTGGAGGGAGTCCTGAGTAGACAATCCATGGAAACACATATGTGTGTGAGGAGGGCTCCCAGACTGCGCAAAGCACTTCCCTCTCTTGGGGACTTGCCAAGGGAGACTCCAAGGTTGCGGCACTACAAACGCGTTAGCTTCAGGGGGGTCACAAGGGCATACCACCAAGCTGGCCCCTCATAATCTTTTTGAGTGCTAGGTTACAAGGGGGCACGCATGCCATCATTGTTTCCTGCTGCTGCCAGTGTCATTGTGCGCATGCAAAGGCGGACACCACCATTGCCTGTGCCCGCGTTTGTGCACATAGGCTTGTTTTGTTTGGGCTTGCGCACGCTCGCACAGGCCCACTTTGTCACCACTTGTGCATATGTGTTTTGGCACAAGCACACATTGTTGTTGCCTATGCCTGTGTGTGCTTGCAAAGGCTCACTCTATCGCCACTTGTGCCTTTGCGCGCTTGTACAAGCTCAAGTAATTCTGCTTGTGTTAGTTCACAAGGGCAACCAAGGGCAAGGTTTTTGCACCCAATGACGGCCAGGTTCGAGCCCAGTGTGGTCAGTGCAATGGGATATCCCTGCTGGTGTGTGTGTTGATGCAGGTGGCAGGCACCGAACAATGGAGGGTGCAAGTCTGTGTAGACAAGCCCTGCACTCCACTTGTTAGGGCAAAGGGGGTACCGCGAGGACGCCCATGCTATGTGAACGAGCTACTTGCTTAAGCCCCTATTTGTCCCACACTTGATGTGGCAGTGGTGCCCTGCCTTGCACAGCCGGCACCTCTACTTGAGAGGCCACTTTGGACTGCCACAAGCTGACCCAGACCGGGGGGGGGGTTCCAGCCCGATACGCAGACCCCCTGTTGTGCCATCAGGTCCATTGCAATGTATTATAGGATGGGTATTTCTGCAAATCGTTTTTCCCATTTTGACTTTGGCTTTTGAGCAAGCCCAACCTTACCTGTTATCTTCATGGTATGTTTGAATGACGGCCCAAAAACGGAGATCCACAATCGCGAATTCTCCCTTATCGCCCAAATGTTGAAACCCTTTGCCTTGCTTTGCCTTGCCTTGCCTTGAATAAAACCCAGATGGTCTTTGTTTTGCTTGCTCCCCAGGTGAGGAAGCTGAAGGTGTTGTTGTTGGGTTATCACTCAAAGCATTGAAACTATTTGCATCTGGTACAAGCATGATGACAAAGATTTGCACCGCCACCCTGCTGAACTGGAACCAGTGCGGTTTGTGATACAGTCACCACCCCCATTTTTGTCGCCAGCTGCCGGATCCAGACGAGCATGATGAGGTAGGTGCAAAGCAGTCATAGCAAAGCTGGGCACTGCTGACACCGGACCTGAGTTGAAGGGTTTGGTCCATCGTTTTTACAAGGCAAGTCATAGCATCTTTGCTTAAGCTGTGCTTAGGTGCTGTGTCGCTAGTTCCATTCCAAACCTTCTGTTTATTCTGTTTCTCTGCAGGCTCAAAATGATACCTCCATTGCCTGAGGAAGTATGGGATACCATTGCAGAGTTTCTGCAGTCAGAGTCACTGAGTCAAGTGTGCAAGAGGCTGAGGAAAGTACTTGGGAGTCATCGTTATATGAGGATCAATTGTGGGGCAGAGCAGATTGTGGTGTGTATGAAGGGACTGATAGGGAATGTACGAGTACTACATTTTCTAGTGCCCTCTGTCGGAGCCAGTGGGACCCAAGCACTTGCAGCACTCAAGGAGGCCCCCTTGCTGCATACTCTGACCCTTGATCTTACGGACAATGCAGTGGGTCCCAGTGGGGCCCAGGGATTGGCAGCACTGAAAGCAGCCCCATCGCTGCACACTGTGACCCTCGATCTTCGGAACAACTCAGTAGGAGACAGTGGGGCCCAAGCACTTGCAGCACTGAAGGAGGCCCCCTTGCTGCATACTTTGACCCTTGATCTTACGGACAATTGACTTGGAGACAGTGGGGCCCAAGCACTTGCAGCACTCAAGGAGGCCCCATTGCTGCATACTCTGACCCTTATTCTTTCGAACAATGCAGTGGGTCCCAGTGGGGCCCAGGGATTGGCAGCACTGAAAGCAGCCCCATCGCTGCACACTGTGACCCTCGATCTTCGGAACAACTCAGTAGGAGACAGTGGGGCCCAAGCACTTGCAGCACTGAAGGAGGCCCCCTTGCTGCATACCCTGAACCTTGATCTTACGGACAATAGGCTTGAAGACAGTGGGGCCCAAGCACTTGCAGCGCTGAAGGAGGCCCCTTTGCTGCATATTTTGACCCTCCATCTTGGGTCCATATCAGTAGGAGCCAGTGGGGCCCAAGCACTTGCAGCGCTGAAAGAGGCCCCTTTGCTGCATACTCTGACCCTTGATCTTACGGACAATTCAGTAGGAGCCAGTGGGGCCCAAGCCTACTTGCAGCGCTGAAGGAGGCCCCCTTGCTGCACACCCTGACCCTTGATCTTACGCACAATAGGCTTGGAGACAGTGGGGCCCAAGCACTTGCAGCACTGAAGGAGGCCCCCTTGCTGCATACTCTGACCCTTGATCTTACGCACAATAGGCTTGGAGACAGTGGGGCCCAAGCACTTGCAGCGCTGAAGGAGGCCCCCTTGCTGCATACTCTGACCCTTGATCTTACGCGCAATTGGCTTGGAGACAGTGGGGCCCAAGTACTTGCAGCGCTGAAGGAGGCCCCCTTGCTGCATATTTTGACCCTTATTTTTGAGTCCAATTCAGTAGGAGACAGTGGGGCAGAAGCACTTGCAGCGCTGAAGCAGGCCCCTGTGCTGCATACTTTGACCCTCCATCTTGGGTGCAATTTAGTAGGAGCCACTGGGGCCCAAGCACTTGCAGCGCTGAAGGAGGCCCCCTTGCTGCACACCCTGACCCTTGATCTTATGGACAATTCAGTAGGAGCTAGTGGGGCCCAAGCACTTGCGGCGCTGAAGGAGGCCCCCTTGCTGCATACTTTGACCCTCAATCTTCAGTGCAATTCAGTAGGAGCCAGTGGGGCCCAAGCACTTGCAGCGCTGAAGGAGGTCCCCTTGCTGCATACTTTGACCCTGAATCTTCAGTACAATTCAGTAGGAGCCAGTGGGGCCCAAGCGCTTGCAGCGCTGAAGGAGACCCCCTTGCTGCATATTTTGACCCTGAACCTTCAGTATAATTCAGTAGGAGCCAGTGGGGCCCAAGCACTTGCAGCGCTGAAGGAGGCCCCCTTGCTGCATACTCTGACCCTCAATCTTCGGTACAATGCAGTAGGAGACAGTGGGGCCCAAGCACTTGCAGCGCTGAAGGAGGCCCCCTTGCTGCACACTCTGACTATTAATCTGGACGCCTAATTTATTGGTGGTCACTACTGTGCGTAATTTAGAATTTTGCGATGGCAAGAGTGGTGAGAGGTGGCAGAATCGGGATTGTGTTGATATCCTCTTTGAGTGTATGTGTGCCAGCTGGCGTCCCTGGTGGCCCAGGTTGAGCACCATGGTATCCATGCCGCAGATGTCAGGGCGGTGCTGTGTGGGTCTGCCCGAACATGACCCTTTGGTCCGAAAGATGCACCACGTTTGAGCATTACTGCTCTGCTGCTGTACATACAAACTGTTGTTCCCTCCCGTGGCATAAATCATGCACGTCGCATCAACCGCTGCATGCCACCCAATGGCGCACATATCCATCAATCACGTTGTAAAATGGGTTCAAGCATCAGATCGCCTTGCCAACAGAGGTGCAGGGGATCTTGTTTCGCAATGCCTTTGATGTTGGTAGTGTGTTGGTCATCATTATGCGGCCGCTCGTAGACACACCTGCATGTTTGCATATCATATGGCCAGAACCGCTGCCAGTCAGACTGGTTCCTCTGCTGGTTTTCTGCAGACGCATGCCACATTTTGGCTACTGTTACATGTTGTCTACTGTGAGTGGTTTTGGGCTTGGGTGAGTGGCAGACAGGGTGTTTTTGATGTATGTCAGACTCCGCTGTGTTCTCAACCAACCCCTCCCACCTCCCTGCGTCCCAATCTTCAAGCACAACCCTGTGTTGGGGTCAGTGCTGTGAGGAATGCGAATTGGTGTTTGTGCAGCAATTATTGCAGGTCCTTGTGCCATTGCTTGTTCCCCACGCCCCTCGACCTCTGTACATAGGCCCGTGGACTATAAAAGCGCATTACCCTATTCATGTGCTTTTAACCCTATTTGGGTGTTTGGACGGGGGCAAGGGGTTGGGGCACAACCTGCTTATGCAATTTTCCACTCTCGGCAGCTCAAAAATGGAAATTTTCAAAACTGATTTTTTTTTATGTTCTGACCATTCATAATGATCAAATATCCTACGTAAACCATGTTTTAGACACTCCATATGTGTTTTCACCCTATTTGGGTGTTGGAGGAGGGATGGGGGGCTTTTGAATGACTTCGTGACTAGCTAACTGATTGACTGACTGTGCTCCCTCCCTCTTCGAGGTGTCTTACCGATAGGCAATAGAATTTTCCCAATTTTTCAGGCAGGTGGGGCGTGGCGGGGCGTGGCGGGGTGGGTAGGGGCGGGGCGGGAGCCACAAGTCACCGGTGAGGCTTGCCGAGGACCTGGGCTCTCCTGAGGGTGTTGGGTCGGGGATCAAATCTAGAGACAATTGAGTCAAGGGCATTGGTCCACACAACCCCCCCCCCCACACCCCACCACTGGCAGGGGTGCAGGATTGCAAAGTTCAAGATCTTTCTTCACATTCTGCTGGGCCTGGTGTTACTTGACCCAGAGCTTGGGCTGAAATGACTGTGCTATGGCAATGCTGCGCGCCCCTGAGTGCCCATTATATTGGCAGCGTTGCTAATGCAACAATCACATTTTACTCACCACAAACGTTCCATTTTGAGGTGTGTGTTTCTCCCTGGCTGTCCACCCCCGCAGCCGTACTGTTAACCTTTGTGGTAGATTTCTTTGCCCCATTTGTGTCCCCCACTCCAAACCATGCACAACTTTGAGCAACTTCCCCAAATGCCAGCGCGCATGCTGTTTATCGCCGTGGCATGCGTTTTGGTCGTGTTCACCGTGGTGGCGTCCGATTTATTGGGCTCATCCCACGAGGTTCCAGCTTCGTTGTTGCTGTCTCTAGCCAGCCCGACAGGCATTCAGCAACGCCAAGCAGTCCATCTGGCACGCCCTCCCCGGGCTGCTCCAGCTGCTGTCGGCATAATCACACTGTTTCCTCCAAATCGGCGACTGCAACCTCTTAGGATGGTCTCAGCCTCTGTGCCCTCGGGCCATGGCAGCGTGTCCTCCGTTGCGGTGCCATTCACGACTCTGATTTTGCTGGTCTTCGTTGGAGTGTGTGCAGCCGTGTTTCCACGCAAAGACCTGTGGCGCCGGATGAAACCCGCACAGCTGGAACAGGCTGAAGCGTTGGAGCAGACACAATCCGCATGGGTTGGCTACGCTCTCGTGAAGATCGATTATGAATGGGATCGTGACAGGCAGTGGAAGCGCCGACTTGCGGCAAAGGCAATCGACAACGACGAGCAGGCTGCACTGAACGAATTGATTGCAAGCGTCGAGTTCGCTCCATGCATCGAGAATGCTGCGAAACGTGCCCGACTTCCAGAAACCCTCATTCGAAGGGAATTGGAGCGGTTCTTTGCTGTACTTCCATCCGGACTCTATCACAGGCCGCCCGCGGGGCATGGCGAATACCTCACGTACGCCGTTTCTCCGCCCGTTGGTGCAGCGTTCTCCTCGCTTCTCGAGTACGTTGATGTGCCACATACAGTGGAAGTCAAATACCGTTATGAATGGCACAATACGAGATGAAGCAGCAGAGCTGCATATTTAGATTGCACTGAAACGTGTGCGTGGTACGGCAATCGGTCCCCACCCCACCCTCCTCCTGCGAGTGGGAATTCGACACCACGCACGTCGCGACGCGCACATGTGGTGTCCAAATTGGTCCCCTGTGGCGACAGGCGTCACTATTCCATTGGGCACGGTCCCGTGCTATTAGGACGCGTTATAATGACCCTCCCACCAGAAGAACAATCCGCGCCGTCTCTGTGCTCACGTCCTGCCTCTTTCCGTTGAAGAGGATGATGTGCGACACCCGCTCTCCGCACTCCCGGTGTTCTACCTTCTGCTTGGGTGGTCGCCGGCGAGTGCAGCTCTTGGTCCAGCGGCTTGTGCTCTGTCTTGCCACTGTCAGGCCTGTCCTGAGGGAACGAGGAGCTTTGTTGTGTTGTCCCTGGGGTAAGGGCAGGCTCACTTTAGAATGTCGACCGGATGGCACAGGCAGCCAATGTACTACTGCCTGTGGTAGTGGGCGCATAGAGGGCGCTTAGGGGAGCGAACATGGGGGCGCATACAGTGCACGTAGTGGGTGCACAGTGGGCGCATACGGGGTGCAGCATTTGTCTTTGAGCATTGGACTTGTCCATTATAATGGCCAATGCATGGCGCGTGGAGCCCGTGTAATGATGTGTTGGCATTGCTTGTAGACCTGAGGGGCAGAATTGCTGTCAACCGTTGTCAGTTGCTGGTTTACGGACAGCAGTTGATGCTCGGGTAAATGCATCGCGTCTGGCACACGAATGTGGAAGAAGCTAGCTCGACGGGGGATGAGGGATGTGTGAGACAGCCATCCATGTTTTGCCGCTCGCAGACACTCGTTTACGACAATATTGACCACAATGCCCTGTCCAGACTTGTGGTTTGTGTTGCACCTCTGTCACCCACGCCCACCCACCCACCCCAAATCTACTTGAAAGGGCCTTTGGGCTGTAAAGCGAGTACGTAGGACACGGCAATCCGGTGTTTTTTAGTGTCGGAGCGCCAATGGCGGTGGGGACTGGCCATTGGATTGGGGCTAACCAACGGCAACAGAACATCAACCTGAGAGCCACTGTTGCGTGAAATTTGTAGGATCCTGCGAATCCCTTCCACCATGCGGCTGCTGGCTTCCTCCACTGGGCGGTGGGCGAGGGGTTGGGGACAAGCATTGAGTAATATACATTGGACATGGACAAGCGTTGAAGAGATTGTACAGCGCTTTGATTGCCGTAAATTTGAGTGGGAGTTTGATGAGGCATGAAGGTGGAGACACGGGGGGTTGATGGCAACCGGGACAGCGTTCAGGAATGCATGGACTGCTGGGTCACACATATGTTTGTTGAGGTCATGTGGGCTTCACAGTGCATAAGAGAGATCCCGTTGCATATGTTCACACAACATTTTGCTGGCAGTGTCTGGGCCAGGACATGCAGTTTGTCTGTGACCGTCCACTATTGTGCCTAATTGTGCACAATCAAGATGAGGGATGCAGGGAAAGGGGGTGGTCGGACTGCCGCTGGCCTCGACCGCGCGCCACTGACATGCCTGACCCTCTCCGGATGTATACCCCCTGCTGATCCATGCCGAGTTCCCTCATGCAATATGATATGCTGCGCAGCGAAACCCTCGTGCAGCAGCGACTTGCACCTGAATAGTCTCGTGCCTTCCCCATTGTGAGTCCCTCTGTTGCGCCGTTTTCCATTGGGTTAGAGGGCAGGGCAGCTCGCTCCCTAATTCGCAGCTCTCTCATTACAGAACAGCCACCTGGACCTCAATGGGCGCCTGCTCCCCTCAATATGATGCCCCCGCCCCCACCCCTGCGTCTCTGTACATATACTGATGTGGATGCCCTCCCCCAACCGGCGTCCGATTGTGTACAAACACAAAGCATGCTGCAGCAGGTGAGACTGTCTTCTATTGCCGATCCACTGGGGACCTTGTTGCTGCTTCTGTTGTCTTCCTGTCATACAGCGCCTGGGGGTTGATTACAGGCACGGCTCCACTACATGTGAAGTACAGCATTCTGCTGCTGCGCTTGTATTTCACAGCCTTGTGGCCCCACATTTCCCGCTGTGTCGCTGTGAAGGTGGGGGAAAATGGCCCTCAGCTGTGGCAGTCGGCAGGGGGGGGGGGGGGATACACGCCAGTAGCAAACCCAGTATTGGCACCCATCGCCAGCAAACAATAAACCAGAAAACTCATGCTTGGAGATTTGACGGCAACAGCACTCCAAAGAGCCACTAATGGGGGGGGGGGGGGGCGGGATTGTGCATGCCCTCGCAATGCCAAACACAGCTTTCCATCGGGGGGGGGGGGAGGGAGGGTTAGAAAGAAATTCAAGAAATAAACCGAAATCGATGTACCAATTCTGGCACATTTGTTTCCAAAGTGTCACAATTCCCACACCCCAGCATGTATACGTCAAAATGATCCACGTCACACACTGACCATTTTGAGGTACATGTGTCAGGGCCCTTTACCCCCCCCTTTGCAGCACCCTGACCCCATCCCAGAGCCCCCCTGATTGGTCTGGGGTTGTCCTTGTACTGGTCGTACCTTGTACTTTGGGGCAGAACACAAATCTGTCTGCCTGGCACTTTCGGCGCTGTGCTGAAATCCCAAATTTGTCGCAGCAAGCACACCGTTTGTTCCAGCCTATGGGATGAGGTCCCATATGGGACGTGCGTTTGCCCCCTCTTAAGCCCCTATTTGTCCTACACTTGATGTGGCAGTGGTGCCCTGCCTTGCACAGCCGCCACCTCGACTTGAAAGGCCGCTTTGGACTACCACAGGCTAACCCAGACGGTGGGGGGGCTCTAGCCCAACATGTAGATCTCCCGTTGTGCCATCAGGTCTATTGCAATGTATTATAGGATGGGTATTTCTGCAAATTGTCTTTCCCATTTTGACTTTGGCTTTTGAGCAAGCCCAACCTTACCTGTTATCTTCATGGTATGTTTAAATGACGGCCCAAAAACGGAGATCCACAATAGCGAATTCTCCCTTATCGCCCAAATGTTGAAACCCTTTGCCTTGCTTTGCCCTTGCCTTGCCTTGAATAAAACCCAGATGGTCTTTGTTTTGCTTGCTCCCCAGGTGAGGAAGCTGAAGGTGTTGTTGTTGGGTTATCACTCAAAGCATTGAAACTATTTGCATCTGGTACAAGCATGATGACAAAGATTTGCACCACCACCGTGCTGAACTGGAACCAGTGCGGTTTGTGATACAGTCACCTCCCCCATTTTTGTCGCCAGCTGCCGGATCCAGACGAGCATGATGAGGTAGTGGAGTCTGCAGTTTCATCTCAGTCCCAACAGACCCTGCTCATGGCTGGCACTCGATTGGCGCTGGGGCTTGTCCTAGAGGTCAAGTGGGGAGATGGAGAACGTGGTGTAGGGGTGTAGGGGTGCGTGGTGCAGGAACGTGGTGTTTCCTAGCTGAGCTGAAATCTGTGCTAGGTGCTAGGAGCTCCAATAATCTGAAAGAAAATCAAGAAACATTTCATCGAATGGGAGACTCCGCCCCAACGGGGAACACATAGTAGAACGCCGGCCAAAGGAAATAGCTGGTACAAACTAGAAAGCCTTGCATACAGCAATGATCTGGATGGAGTTTTCTATGTGCCAGCTATGAGACCTGTCGAACATTGTTGCACATGAATACCAGGATGTGCATGTGCACCAGCAGGTGCAAAGCAGTCATAGCAAAGCCAGTCACTGCTGACACCGGACCTGAGTTGAAGGGTTTGGTCCATCGTTTTTACAAGGCAAGTCATAGCATCTTTGCTTAAGCTGTGCTTAGGTGCTGTGTCGCTAGTTCCATTCCAAACCTTCTGTTTATTCTGTTTCTCTGCAGGCTCAAAATGATACCTCCATTGCCTGAGGAAGTATGGGATACCATTGCAGAGTTTCTGCAGTCAGAGTCACTGAGTCAAGTGTGCAAGAGGCTGAGGAAAGTACTTGGGAGTCATCGTTATATGAGGATCAATTGTGGGGCAGAGCAGATTGTGGTGTGTATGAAGGGACTGATAGGGAATGTACGAGCACTACATTTTCTAGTGCCCTCTGTCGGAGCCAGTGGGGCCCAAGAACTTGCAGCACTCAAGGAGGCCCCATTGCTGCATACTCTGACCCTTGATCTTACGGACAATGCAGTGGGTCCCAGTGGGGCCCAGGGATTGGCAGCACTGAAAGCAGCCCCATCGCTGCACACTGTGACCCTCGATCTTCGGAACAACTCAGTAGGAGACAGTGGGGCCCAAGCACTTGCAGCACTGAAGGAGGCCCCCTTGCTGCATACTTTGACCCTCAATCTTGGATGCAATTTAGTAGGAGCCAGTGGGGCCCAAGCACTTGCAGCGCTGAAGGAGGTCCCCTTGCTGCATACTCTGACCCTCAATGTTCAGTGCAATTCAGTAGGAGCCAGTGGGGCCCAAGCACTTGCAGCGCTGAAGGAGGCCCCCTTGCTGCATACTCTGACCCTTGATCTTACGGACAATTCAGTAGGAGACAGTGGGGCCCAAGCACTTGCAGCACTGAAGGAGGCCCCCTTGCTGCATACTTTGACCCTCAATCTTGGATGCAATTTAGTAGGAGCCAGTGGGGCCCAAGCACTTGCAGCGCTGAAGGAGGTCCCCTTGCTGCATACTCTGACCCTCAATGTTCAGTGCAATTCAGTAGGAGCCAGTGGGGCCCAAGCACTTGCAGCGCTGAAGGAGGCCCCCTTGCTGCATACTCTGACCCTTGATCTTACGGACAATTCAGTAGGAGACAGTGGGGCCCAAGCACTTGCAGCGCTGAAGGAGGCCCCCTTGCTGCACACCCTGACCCTTGATCTTACGCACAATTCAGTAGGAGCCAGTGGGGCCCAAGCACTTGCAGCGCTGAAGGAGGCCCCCTTGCTGCATACTCTGACCCTCAATGTTCAGTGCAATTCAGTAGGAGCCAGTGGGGCCCAAGCACTTGCAGCGCTGAAGGAGGCCCCCTTGCTGCATACTCTGACCCTTGATCTTACGGACAATTCAGTAGGAGACAGTGGGGCCCAAGCACTTGCAGCGCTGAAGGAGGCCCCCTTGCTGCACACCCTGACCCTCAATCTTTCGGACAATTCAGTAGGAGACAGTGGGGCCCAAGCACTTGCAGCGCTGAAGGAGGCCCCCTTGCTGCACACCCTGACCCTTGATCTTACGCACAATTCAGTAGGAGCCAGTGGGGCCCAAGCACTTGCAGCGCTGAAGGAGGCCCCCTTGCTGCATACTTTGACCCTGAATCTTCTGTGCAATTCAGTAGGAGCCAGTGGGGCCCAAGCACTTGCAGCACTGAAGGAGGCCCCCTTGCTGCATACTTTGACCCTCAATCTTGGGTCCAATTCAGTAGGAGCCAGTGGGGCCCAAGCGCTTGCAGCGCTGAAGGAGGCCCCCTTGCTGCACACCCTGACCCTTGATCTTACGCACAATTCAGTAGGAGACAGTGGGGCCCAAGCACTTGCAGCGCTGAAGGAGGCCCCCTTGCTGCATACTTTGACCCTGAATCTTCTGTGCAATTCAGTAGGAGCCAGTGGGGCCCAAGCACTTGCAGCACTGAAGGAGGCCCCCTTGCTGCATACTTTGACCCTCAATCTTGGGTCCAATTCAGTAGGAGCCAGTGGGGCCCAAGCGCTTGCAGCGCTGAAGGAGGCCCCCGTGCTGCATACTCTGACCCTTGATCTTACGGACAATAGGCTTGGAGACAGTGGGGCCCAAGCACTTGCAGCGCTGATGGAGGCCCCCTTGCTGCACACCCTGACCCTCAATCTTTCGGACAATTCAGTAGGAGACAGTGGGGCCCAAGCACTTGCAGCGCTGAAGGAGGCCCCCTTGCTGCACACTCTGACTTTTAATCTGGACGCCTAATTTATCGGTGGTCACTACTGTGCGTAATTTAGAATTTTGCGATGACAAGAGTGGTGAGACGTGGCAGAATCGGGATTGTGTTGATATCCTCTTTGAGTGTATGTGTGCCAGCTGGCACCCCTGGTGGCCCAGGTTGAGCACCATGGTATCCATGCCGCAGATGTCAGAGCGGTGCTGTGTGGGTCTGCCCGAACATGACCCTTTGGTCCGAAAGATGCACCACGTTTGAACATTACTGCTCTGCTGCTGTACATACAAACTGTTGTTCCCTCCCGTGGCATAAATCATGCACGTCGCATCAACCGCTGCATGCCACCCAATGGCGCACATATCCATCAATCACGTTGTAAAATGGGTCCAAGCATGCATCTGTGGGGGCGCACCGTGCGCTGTGCGAAACACAGGCTATTTTGGACCCGTTCCTGATGGCCAACGTGACCGCAGTAACTACAGAGGCTACATGAGTTACTGTGGCCCCGTACACAGGAATACTCAGATCCTTGCTCAGTCCAAAAACTCAGACAATGCGTTGGAACAAACTTCATTTCCCACTTAGCTGCCAGATTGCTGTCAAAATGTGCTGTTTTTGCCCTCTGGACGTAGCTCCCCTGGTGGTGGGTGGGTTTCAGGGTGGCCATGGGAAAGCTGACCTGCTATTGGGCGCTGTGCCCGCGCTCTGCGTGCGCTGTGCAGAAATGCCCCCTGTGAATTGTTGTCTGCAGGAAAACCCACCAATTCTGTGCTTCTTGAGCTGGCAAACCAGCATGATGCTATTTGACCCACTACACAGCCAAGAGTCATGCACGGCGAACAGCTACCATGAACTTGCAAACTGCCCATACAGTCAATGCTATGTAAGCCGCCCCCCTGCCTTGCCCCCTGCCCTCTCTTTTCATGGCGATTCAAGGCAACATTCAGCACTGGGGTAGCCTGCTTTCTGGGACAGGTTCCAAACGATACAGAACTGAGTGCACTAGATGAGTCCAGCATATCGTTAGGATCATGCTGTTTATTTAAAAACTGATGTCATGGCCCCTTCCCATGGCCCCGTCTCAGCAAGATCCCATCTGGCCATTGTTTTTCTGGCCGCGGTTTTGTGCTGGAAAATGCAAGATGACGCTGATGTGAGCTCATTATAGTGGGAAAGAGGGGGTGGGTCATTGCGGAATTTTAGCCCGTTGCAGAATTTAAGTCCCCAGGCCCCCTAGTTTGCAGACCGTTCCAAAAACAGCTCTACACCACAAATATGCAGAAAATTTGCTCCCCCCCCCCCCTGAAAAAGCTACGCCAAAGTACCAAATTAATATGGTCCCTACGCCCGCTGTAGCTTGGACAAGGGCGTGGCTTACACGCAATACATACAACTACTGACACACACGTGAGTGAGCGCATGGTATGAGTGCACCTTAACCTCCACCCACGTTCCCAAAGGCATGCAAACACAAGTGTTGGTGACATGAACTTGCAGTCCCCCCCTTCTCCGATGGTCCCTTCATTGTGGCATTAACACGCTCACCGGTTGAATGTGGGAAAATAATCGGAGGCCCAGGTTCAAAAAGAGAAGATTGCATGGTGAGTGGGTGCAAAAAGGGGGAATATAGTGCACAAATATCCCCAAAATCAGAGCTATGTAGGTTCAAGTGGGCAAACACTCACAGCAAATGTGTCCATGACTCTACGTTGGTGGCAAACTTGTCATCAGAACCATGTCTTATGTGGCTGCACTACATTTGGTACCGAATTAAAATGAGGTACCAACTGAATACAGTCCCTACGCCCGCCGTAGCTGCCGTTAGTGTAGCGTAGCAGAAGTAACGGAAGTTCTGCCACCGGGGCCCTAGCTCAACCCCTCCCCTGGCCTGCTCCTGACGCCCCCCCCCCCCTTCCTGCTCCCTCCCAGCCTTTTATTATTTCTGTGCGAGTGGGGGGGGACTTCTGGCGAGCAATGAGTACCATGGTCAACGATGGGGCTTGGGACTGGACGCGTCTCCGAGACGATAGCCCCGTGGTGAAGTCAAATGCATGGTCAAACCTGTTACAAACCCCCTGGATGGCTCGCATGGTCCCCCACCAGCACCGAACGGAGGTGCTCATGGCTGGAGTGGCCGGATGGGGCCCCGACGGAGGCGCGTGGAGTCCGGCGCACATGGTGAGAGCGTACCACGAGACCCTTGGGGTATCATTCCATTCGGCAGATCCACAGAAGTACCTCGATGCCCTACGGTACGGGCTGACACTCGCACGGGGCACAGAGATCACTTCATTCAATTTGACTCCGGACACTGCGGCTGTCAGCTTCGCTATATTGACCTCGTGTCCAAGGAACCAGCAAGAGCGACCGTGCGAAAGTATGCAAGAAGTCATCCCGGGGGAAAGTCTTCTCCGAAAAAACAATCGGCCAGCGAGAAGTTCAATGGGATGGCGGTTGATGAGGACGCTAAGAGGGGGAACGTTAGCGCGCCGGGCGTGCGCCGGGCATCTTTTGTGACCCGTGCCCTGCCGGTGGACTGTTGCTGTTGATATGTTGGGCAACATGATATGGATTTGCCCCTTAGCCCCCGGGACATCAGCAGATGTTTTGATTTGGGATGGGTATGGACCTTCTCGTACCCGAGGTGATTTCTTTGATTTTGAAGTTGGGGGCCATGATGGTGCTTATAAAGGCCGGATTCATGTCATTGTGCCTCTCATTGGAAGAAAGAATGGCACTTTGACAGCCCACCAACAATGTTACAATGACGTGCACAGGTGGTATAGGGCGCGCATTGAGCAGTTGTTTGCTCGGTTGTGGCACGCAAGATGAGGCAGAGGATGAGGCAGAAGTGTGTGTGTTGTGTTGGCAGAAGCGCTCCACCGTCGCAGTTTGTGATGAGTTTAAGGAGCACTATTGTACTGAATGTATTGACACCCACACTTGTGGGACCATTGTTGTTTGTTAAGTACAATACAGATGACAGTTGGAGTTGCTGAATTCACTGATATTGCTTTATTATGCAACGTGCTTTGTAGGGAAGGTGTGCAGTGCAACATGGTCTACTTTGGGGGGCTTCTCCATGAGAGGGTAAATCTGGGGCTGAAGTCGGGATAGTGAATAGAAAAGTGGCGCGCCGGGCAAACATTCCCCCAGAGACAAGAGTCACAAGTCGGATGCGATGCTGGTGCTCGTGCTTGGGCTGAGGAGGATGAAGTGGCTCGCCCGGAAATGACACACAAGGAGCCCAGCTACAAGAATGCCCGGTGGTTGAGAAAGAGACGTGGTGCCCCATGCTAGACCCAAAAAAGCTGCAGGCTGCTTGAAGACCTCATGGACGCTGACGAAACGGAGGCTGAAACGGACGTGGGAGCAGTGGTGCATGAACTCTGGAAAATTCTATTGGACTGCGATAAGTCAAGAAAAGATGCACTCAAGTCGAAGATCAGGGAACACAAAAAGAAACAGAAGCATAAGGAGAAAAAGCAGCGCAAAAAGAAACGCCGAAATGAGAAAAAGGGACGAAAGTCATCAAAACGAGGAAAAGGAAGGCGTGGGTCGCCAGACTCGACGAAAGCAGCAGCCGCGATAGCGATTCGGGGTCTTCATCATCTGGGAGTTCCAGTTCATCAGGACGTTCCACCCGGAGGCGCAAAGATGGAGGAGGACAAAAAGGAGCCCACCAGCCGGAATTCAAATGGATCGATGGTAAGCGCCACTTCAAAAGCAAAAAATTAGGTGATTGGGTATGTCGCGAAGGGCCGCCCAAAAGTGCCTGCCCAGACTGCGGGGGCCACCACTGGTGATTTGATCGGGAAAAGTTTGAGTGCAAGGGTCGACAGAAGTGACTCCGCAGAATGCAAGAAGAGGCCCAGGACCAGGCCTGGTCGCCGAATGCAGGGCACCCACCGCGAGATTGGCACTGGGCGACAGCTCGTGACGAGTTCCAGAAGGCGCTGGATGAAGGATATGGAACCACCTTCACTTCCACGGCGCTCCGAGGATGGCAACGAGATACGCTGGAGGGGTATCTTCGACACATCAAAAGGTTGGCGAGGACAGAGCGAATGCAGCCCGGAGATGGGCCACGAGCTCTCCTAGAGTCCAGACTCCTGGCAATCGCGCAGGCGGACCAGTCCGAGAGCCTGGCGAAGGCGGTACTGTCGGCGGCGCGTCTGGTGGAGAAAATGGGCTGGGCACCAGCGATGGTGCGGGCGTCTGACGGGAATCTGGTCACTGCCATCGAGCTGCAACGGTCGAAGGAGGAACGTGCCGCCGTGAAGGAATGGGCGCAGATCGACGACCTCATCAGGATATGCGGTGCTGCCCAAAATTCGTCCGATTGGGAAGCTGTCACGCTGGCATGCCTGTCGGTGGGGTTACTGCCTTTGGCGATCCAAAGCAGGAGGCCCAGTGGGACAGGGGGGGGGAGGGAATCCAGTTTTTTGGAGCAAAGTCGAGAAGGGGGGTGCAAAACCAAGAGCTGGGGCCCTGGGGGCGGGAGTGGCTGCGATTCCTGGTTAAAAACCGGGCCCTCAAGGGGTTCCACCCCGACAAGGGGGCATGGCACGGGTCGGGAGAGGCGTTGGGGAAGACCCTGGTCAGCCTCCTCGAGCGGGGTGGGGGGAAAAAGACGATCCGTTGGCACGCGTTCCGGAGACTTGGGGCGGCCCAACTCAAACACATGGGTGCCCCCATGCCGACCATCATGCTCTGGGGGGGTTGGAAGACCCCGGGGGTCGCAAAGATGTATACGGAGGCCCCCCCGAGATGGAAATTTGTTAGGTTGGGAGAAATCCTGTGGCCAGCGTGGGTGGCACAAGCGAGAGGGACCCAGGGTACAGGGTCAAGAAAGGCACCGCCCTCGCCCTCTGGCCCTCCTAGGTCAGGACAGAGATCCCATACGCCCACAGCGAAGGTCGACGACATCCTGGGGGAAGGGATGCGACAACCCAGGGTACAGACAGGAAAAGGGGCCGTGCCGCCTCCCCCGCTCCCCGAAGGGAGGGGGGGGGGGGTGTTGAGGTCACTGGCGTAGGAAGTGGCCGCCATGTGAGGCGTAAAGTTGCACAGGCGGGAGATGGTCCGGCAAATGATCGTGGGATTGGGTGAAGCGATGAGCTCCCTCCAGGGGGGGGACGAGGGCCTGCAGGTCCTCACAGATGTACTCCAGCGGGTGCGGGACGGTGGTGACTTCGAAGAAGAGGATGACGGCTACTATAGCAGCAGCGATGAAGAGGGCCCTGTCACTGCTGAGATGGCCGCCCGGGGGGTTGGGGAGGCGGGTTGTGTTGTGGTCGCAGACTCCATTTGGAACAGGCTGGTACCACATGATTTTCTGCGTGTGTACGACAGAGCCCGGCGAGACAGGGAAGAGGAGACAAGCCCTCCTACGAAGCGGGGGCCTGTGGACAGCATGCTCCAGTCCCTGCGGGTCGACACGGGGGGCCTGCTCCTGACCTCCGCTCCCCCCACTGCCCGCATGTTCCTCACTTACAAAAATAAGTTGAAGTGCCGTGCCATCCTGGATGCGAGAAAGGTCAGCGCCAGCGACCCCCGTAAGCCCCCAAAATTCCGACTCCCAGCGCTGGAGGGCATCAGGAGATGGATGGGGGATGCCCAGCGCAACAGGGGGGGGGGGTCGAGTGTTCCTGGCCAAGCTGGATCTGCAGAAGGCGTACTGGAGTATCAGGCTCCCCCCAGGTGGCGCAGGGTGTTCGTTGTCCAAGGGGGGTCGGGGAGAAAGTTCCGCTATGCCCGCCTGCCCTTCGGCTGGAGCTATAGCCTGGCCATCTGTCAACGGCTCGTGATGGCGGTGGTGCGCAGAGTCCTCTCGCGCAGAGGGATCCGGGGGTGGGTGTACCTGGACGATATCCTGCTCTCGGCCAGGCGTAAGAGACGCCTCCGCAGGGCCGTCCGGGAGTGCCAGCGACTGCTCCAGAGGGCTGGGTTTATTGTGGGAGCCAAAAGCGAAACGGTCCCCACTGAGAGTATCGGCTTCATAGGGAAGCAACTCGACACCAGGGAAGGCACCATCAGCAACGCGGTGGGTGCTTTTCGTGCCTGGGTCAGGGGATTGGGGCGTGGGCGACTGCCCAGTACGGCAATGGAGCGCCTCCTGGGGAAATTGTGCTGGCTGGGCAAGCCTAATGCAGGGCTGGGGGCTTTCCTCGCCAACGCCTACTCCTCCCTTCACAGGGACTCTGGCTGTTTGGGCGGGGTGTGGCCAAAGGTATTGCAACTGTCCTGCTCTTCTCTTGCATCCCTCAACAGGCTGACCCTCTGGGACAGCGTGACGCACCCCCTTGGGAGGTTTTTACTGATGTAGCTCCCGAGGGCTCTGGCTTTAGGGTGGGCGTTGTGGGGAGAGAGGGTTCTACAGGTCGCAGCGCTGTCCCCCTTGGGTCGAGTCCCTTCAGCAAGCTGAGTTGTTCGCGGTTTATTTGGTGGCCTCGCCGTTATAGCACCGGGCCTCCCCACTGCTTGGAGCCGAGTCTGCCACTGACAAAAAAACCCAAACTGTGTGTTTCTGTCTGACTGACTGCTGGCCTGGCTAACTGACCGATTGGCTGACTGTCAGCCTCTCTTCGAGGTGCACTGCCGAAGACAATAGAATTTTCATCCACAATTGTTGTCCAAGTAGCTTCAATTGGATGCAGCATGTTACGCACTGAGGAACATAGGGCAGTAACAACGAAACCCAATGCGATCAGTGATTGGAACAAAGCTCATATTAGAATTCCGCAACTCCGTACATAGACACCTTTGATAGGCATCCACCTCACAACAGGTGTACCCCCCTCCCCCTTTCATAGTAACCGCTCTTGCATAGTAAGCGGGGGTGGGGGGGGAGCGAGGGAACCGTCTCTTTCCGTTTTGCAAATTTACTCAGAAGGTTGGATATTGAGCTTCTCCTGTGTGTGTGCTTGCTGGGCAAGGTGGTATTATTGGTGCATTGCTGTTTATTTCAGATTTCTTGCTTCCAAGAAACTCCACTGTACCCTCTATCATGCAAAATACTTTCGTCTTTCGCAATTTGTGAAGTTTTGCTTCCAGACGGACACTGTTGCCGAAATACACGTACCTTACGGTCAGGGTCAGGCTCATTGTTTGATGCTTCACAGGATGCCCGAGCGGCAGCCGAGCGTGCAGCGCATCCTGCCCATTCCCGTGGCCCCTGTTGAGCATGTGCAGCTCTTCAGAGTCAAATACTCCCGCCAAAAAAAGAGCCTGTTTCTGAGTAGAGCTGAACATGCACCCCAACAGGCAGTTCCCAGCTCATTTTGTGGATCATATGCCCTCATGTTTGCATGTCTTGTTTCGTGTTGCCCGTCCTTTGCGGGGGGCGAGGGAACTGTCGTTTGGGGTATGCTCCCTCAGGGGTGCAAGGGTACCGTCGCGGCCAGGCGATTACTGTGCAAGGGAGGGGGGGGGCACCATCCTGCAAACCTACTTGTCGTCGTACAACGGCTTTTCTACCCATGTGCCGAGCGCAGGCAATGGAAAGGGAGGGATAGGTCATAATCGAGAAGGTAGCCACTGATGCTAACCTGGTAGACCGATGGAGCTGACCAACATGACAAGCACATCTGAGGAGCATCTTGTTGCGGGAGTGTCAGGGAGCGTTGAGCTGGGAAGGGCTGGAGAACATCGGCGGCACATCGTCATGGTGGCCACCTCTGCTTCTTCTGCTTCTGTTTCCTCAGCTTTCTACTATGCAAGGACGACCATGGAACTCCAAGGTGTGCCCCCTATGCATCCCACATCACGATGCCAATGAGCAACACCCAGTGTGCACATTGTGGCCGCTGCATCCTACGATCCAAAACCAGCAAGATGAACCAAGCCCCCCCCCCCCCCGTGCAGAATGAATGATCCCCCCCCCCCCCCCCCGCAGTCACATTAAGTTGTACCGACCAGTCGTACACATGTGCTCATGTTGCCTTCCCTCACATTCAGCAACCCGTCACCCACCACACATCTGCCACGCTTTCCAGGGCCTTGGAATACTCATCGTGTTCATCGTGTTCACCGTGCTCATCATGTTCCCCGGGTGGCGGAGGCGGTGTTGGGAACCCGTGCGGCGCAGCCCTCACTGCACCAACGGCAGAGAGTTCATCGTGACCCTCGCAGATGATGCCAACGGAAATCAAATGGCTGCTGCACTCGGCGGCCGCCCCTTGTGGCAGGAACCATCGGAGGGTCAGTTAAAGGCGATGGCTGTCTGCTTCGGCGACGGGACCGACATCAAAAAGCAGCTGAAGATGATCAGGCGAATGGACGGAGTGGAGGCAATTGAGGAGAACGCAGTTGTGGAACTAGTTCGATTGGCTTAGATCAAGCAGGTATCACCCCATGTGGTGCTGCCCACCCCCTCCGCCTCAACCGCCCAAATGACAAGGCGGTCAGTTGGCAGGGTATCCGGGGTATGGACAGGGAATCAGGTTGTCCTCTTCAATGACCCCAGCAACAGAGTCCCCTGGGCAACACAAGGGACAGGCAGTGCCGTCCGGGGTGGTCCGGTCTGATTGTTGGGACGCTTCGGCGTGGCAGTCGACCCACTGCGCTATCATGCACCAGCGCACTCTGCACGTCCAGTGTTTTGCATATCCCTCTGGTCACATGAGCAGTTATGTGGCAATACGGGGACCTGTGGCACTGGCGCAGAGACCGGGCTTACTTTCCGTTTAAGATTCCATGGGATGATTTTTGACAAGATTCCATGAAATGGAGAAGAAATAGCGTAATTAGGAACCCTTTTTCTCCACATTCAAAAAGATTTATATGATGGATAGGGACGGTCCCCTTTCTTTGCCTCGAAAGGTGCTTATCAACGGGCGCTTCTAATGATGCGCCTGCTGATTGTACATGGGGTTCATTGTCGGCTTGTGCTGAGCACTTGTCACACTGGCATCATTGTACCTGGCTGCGGGTCGGTGGGTTGGGTATTGGTTGGGGTTGGGTCATGCATTGGACTGCTGCTTTCGTTTCGATATTCCCGCTGCCGTGCCCGCCCATGCCGTTCTCTTGCAGGCCCTGCTTACCCGCTTCAATTTGCGTCATTTCATGGACATGGCTGCGGCCAAGAAGGCCCACGCCGAGGCCGAGGCCATTTTTGAGAAAGAAAGGAGCCCACCCACGGCGCCCTTTGGGGGCGCCGGGGGACATTCCCTGTCGCTGAACAGCCTCCGCTCGCGGCGCAGCACTCGTCAGCTCCGCCGTTTCCCCAGGCTCTTGCAGGTGGAGGACTGTTACAGCTGCCTGCACCGTCGGTTCTCATGGCTGCTTGGGTGCCCCATGACGTGTCGGTCTGCCTTCAGCCTCTATCTCTGGCTAGTCCGTTCCCCGAGGACACCATTCCCGTTGCCTTTGAAGGGCGTCGTCAGCAATTGGCAGTTCACCGTGCATTTGGCCCATTAACGCGTGATGGTCGGCGCACGACCGGGTCGGGGGGTTGGTGCGTCCCCGACGGCAGATGTTGCATGCTCGGGGGATTGCACGAGGGAGACATTCTGCTGAAAAAATTCTGTATGAAGGTTTTGTGCTTTGGTTGGCTATTTGGGCATATTTGTGCAATTTCTCCAGCTCACGATAACAATGGTGTGCATCGTGTGCACATAAGGCCCCTTTCTAAGTGTTCTTCGTGCTGTCTTTATATGTGCGAGAAGAAATTGATTGATTGATAAATTGGTCGTATGTGTGACCTTCCAGGGGATTTGCCTTGCATGATTCCATTGGTATTGCATGGACGTGAACTGAAGAACTTGGAGACGGTTGTTGTGCAGAGCAGGGGGGACGTCCCAATGCTGTGCCACGCCGTGCCATTGAGTTCATACCCTTTTGGCTATTCAAAGAGAAAGGTATGTGGCTATGTTGGGCAGCTCCCCCCCGCCCCCGCCCCTCAGCACCAGGCACATGCAATTAGGGTCTCAGGGATGTATTTGAAGGATAGGGGTTCACGTTACCTGTCAGCTCCCATCGCCACTGCTGCCAACTGCCCTCCAACCGTTGTGTAGCCGCCACCACTTGCCCCGCAACCGCCTTTCCAACCGCCAGTAACCGCTTTTGCCGCTGCGCTGGAAATCATAGCTCCCCACAAGTGTATTCCTCATGCGCGAGGGGGGGGGGCAGCCTCCTTTCTCCTTTCTTCAGAGGACAGGGGGGGGCAGCTGGAGAGCTCTTCTCTTGCCTGTGCATGTGTGTATACATGTTGCGCGGCTGAGGGCTAACCACTGTTCCGGTCTAAGCGGCATTTGCGGTATTGACTGCCCACCGCCTCCCACGCGCTAAACCCCACAGGGGGGGGGGGGGGAGTTCCGTGTAGGGCCGGACCGCCCCCATCCTACCACCCCTTCCACCTCCAAGCCCCCCTGCACACAGCGCGGAGGTTGGGCGTGCTATACCCGTCGGGTGTATCCAATGCCCGGGTTGAACCGCCGCCCGATGGATCACGCGGGCCGTGGTTTGTTGGTTTGATTGCTGTTTTGTGGGACGTGCGGTAGTCCACTGCGAGTGATGTGCTCCTGTTCCCACGTTTATGCTGTGCCTCCACGTTTTCTGCATTTTTTTTGGCCAAGGGGCAACGATGAAGTTCCACAAGTTGACAATGAGCATTTTTCCAGCGGCACCGCACATCGCCCACCGTAAAAACACTTAACCACATGCAAAATGTGCCAGCAGCCACTGGGTTCTGTGCTCTTTGGTGTTGTGAGGACCACTCGCCGACATATTAGCGCATGATTAGTGACGTTTCGGTGTCATCGGTGTCAAACGTCGGATCCGGACCCCCGGCCTTGGGGTTCGTCCCTGGAGCCCGAGAAGGAAGCTGGAACCAGCAACATGAGTTGGATTTCCATTTTAAGCGACGCAGCTCATCCACCAGTGACCGAGTTGTGTACTGAGAAAGTTATGCAACCTGATAGATACATAGTTGGATGATTTAAGTGGTACCAGATTTTGGGAGTCGGTCATTTGCAATTTGATTTGTTATCTGAGCCTCTTTCCTCCAGACCCCCGCCCTCCAGCAATAGTCCCATGCAGATCTCATTTCCTGCCTTCAGGGAGCTTGTGGAGGGGGTCCCGAGGCATCTCAGTTTAAATGTGCTGACCATTTTGAGGTACATATCTTACGGCAAGGAAACGGTTTTTGTCTTTCTTTTTGTTGATCTGGACCCTAGGCATCAGTGGCATGCACACAGAAGGACATGAAGAGCCCTAGTATGTGGCCCGCTTCCTTTGTGCTATGCATTCTGTCCCCAGACAATTCAGTTTTCCTTTGATATCATATATTTGGAGAAAATGTGCAGCAAATGATTGACACATGCAGCCTGCAAGGCTCAGGGCGTGGAAACCTTACAGCACAGAATGCATCAGGTTGTGTTTTCCCGTCTATTATATAATCCTTTGGCCTGGATTAGGCGCATGCCCACTGCAAAATGACTCACGAAGCCTGAGCACAGAGTATGTACAGCCAAGTCCAGCTTTGCGTTGAAGAATGGATGTATCAACGAACTGCACGTGGATGTGTACACAATTGTATCAGCCCCATTCGTCTCAGTTTACAGTATTGCAGATGGTATGCACACATAGTGATGTATTCCTCAGCTCCAAGTGCACAGCCCCCACATTTGGTCATGATGCATTCATTCGTCACTTTGCAGATTGTACTGTTGCACTGTCCCAATAGTTGGACCCTGTTCTAGCGTCTACCCAGCTAGCCGCTTCATCGCAATCTCAGCGAGCGTCCAAGGTACGCACAGCTTACAGGAATGACCCAGTTCTGCTTTGAAAAACGGAGTTCTGCAGATGTCTTGTGCCTGCAGTGCCTTGTCCGCGTGTTTGTGTAACCTCTTTTTTGAGCTATATTTGGCCTGCATTGGCGTGCAGGTGCGTGTTGGTCTCAGGGATGCATCGGATGGTTGGTGTCCAGTAGCTTGGTACATTGGTGTTTGGGGGTGTCTGGTTAGGTTTGGTGTGCATTTACGTGGGGGTATGGTGCACACTGCAGGGCCATCCCGAGGCCATGTGAATGGAGCGTTTGGGGGTATATTTTGGAATACAAGTACAGGGGGGTTTGGGGCATCTCTGGCTTTTTGTCGCTGCACCAGCGCATCTCCAATCCTCAATAGAATTCCCATGAAATACACCATTGGACTGGGGCACCGCAGTTCTGCTGACAGCCAGGAACCACAACAGCGATGGCATTGGCTTTACTGATTTCGTTCGGTACCTCCAGGTCACGCTCTGTCAGGAAGTGCTTTGCAACCTGACCTGCTGTTCTTACCCCCCCCCCCCCCCCACAGGATGGGGGGTTTCAGGTATGTTTTGAGGGGTTGTTGGCCCTTTGGTTCCCGAAAGTGTAACAGACACATTGTTGTAGTAACAATTGCTAGATTGCAGTGGCCGCCAGTCCGAGATTGTTGGAACACTGAGATCCCTCACTCTCTGATTTCTCTGTGTTGCACGGTGGTGTGTGGTTCACAGCACTGTGTTCGGAATCCATTTCTCTCCGTTTCCTGATAAAGAACACATGTTATGGAATGCCAGGTTGGTAACTGATTTCCATTGGCAGTAGATTGACAGCAGTTGGCGTCAAGGTTGATGGAATGATTGTCAGTGAAGTCCCCAAGCCCCACTTGCATGGCAGACCCCCACTGTAAGTGGCCCAAGGCCGGGGAGAATGGAAAGGGAAAGCCCACGAGGAGTTTCCCCTGCAGGGGAAAGGCAGACCCACACGCCTCCAACCAAGGACAGGGCTGGCTCCACCCCCCTTGGGTCCAACCAAAACCCGGGCCTATCCTGCGGGTTTCTTCAATCATTGTCCGGCCATGATGACAGCAGCAGTTGCGTGTGGGCTTCAGCTGCTGAGGGCGAGAGTCCTCCCCGAGCTCTGTAGGCGGCGTGTTGCGCCGCATGCGCCTGTTGAACCGGTTTAACCTGTTGGCTGGCCAAGTGACATTTTGGCACCATTTGGGTATATCGTGGGGATAAACCCAGTTTGACCCATATTTTCAAGTGTACGCCCCCCTCCCCCTCATTTCTAAGCTCGCTGAATCCACCTAAATTTGTTCCCGGCTAAGACAGAAACATTTTTGCAAGCTGCGCTGTGTGTGTGCATGTTGAAAAAATGCCAGTTAGCCAGTTGACCAGCCCAAGTGCCATATGAGCATCATTGGATATATCGCAGGAAACACCATTGACGATTCCTCCAGGCCATTGAGGAGTCTTCTAGGCCATCGAGGATCCCTGGAGCCCAATGAGGATTCCTCTAGGCCAATGAGGATTTCTATGGGCCGAGGAAGATTCCTCTCGGCCAATGAGTTTGACGGGTACGTTTGACGGGAAAAGTTTGACGGTACGTTCAGCTCTCTTTTTGGTGTAAATGGCCTCCGAAATGAGACACAGATGATAAGGCGCCAGCACACCCTACCAAACAATGTCATTCTATGGCCGCAATGCCTTGGCTTGAAGGAGGCTTGGCTATGCTGTGTGGGGAAGGGTGACAGGGGACTTCCCCGCGTGCATAGGTATTAGATATGAGCGCTCAGGCCATAGCCAGCTCCGCCGAGATTGTCCAGTAGAGCTTTTCCCATTGCCTGTGCGGATTCTCTTGCCTCAGACTGTCCCCCACCCCCCCACCTTCTGCCTGTGTTGAGCCTGTGGCTGATGCTCAGATGCATTACGCCCCCCCCCCCCAGGGGTAGCGTTTGCTCGTGTCCGCAATGCACTGTTCATATTATTCGCACCGTCCTTCCGGTTCACAAAACACCTCCATTTATGCACAATACCAAAGCCGCTGCGAACAGGAGACACACTCTTACGCTGTGCAGATTCCCATTGTCTTGTTCAATTCTTCCACACTAATTTTGTATTACCTGCGACATGGAAGGTGCTGACCACGCGGTGCGCGCGTGCGACGTCAGTCCGGTGCGCACAATACATGCTCACATTAAAAGTTGCTGAAACGTGGCCAGTGTGCACTGTATGCAATGGTTGGGTGATGCTATTGATGTGTATGGGTAGAACACGCTTTGGGGGCATTATCTGGGGGGAAGTGGTGATGATGCATGCACAAAAATTTCTCATTTCAATGTATTTCTTCCGCGTCCCTGCCTTCCTTTCGAAAGGGTGTACATTGCACTGAAGCGTTGCATCCTCTGACGCGCGCGGTGCACGCGGTGCAGTGCGCGGTGCGTTTCAGCACCTGCATGGTTTGGACAGTATATGAATGGACACCTTACCTCTCCATCATCTGACGCACATTCTGAGCAAATAGCACGACCACAACATTCGAAACAGACAATTTTCGTTAATGGCATGGGACTGAAATGTGTATTATCAGTATTGTGTGGTTCATTCCTTCGATTGTCAAAATTCATTTTCGCCCCGGCATTCCGCCAAAATGCGTTTTTGCCCTGGCGCTCTGTCAAAATTCTGTTTCACCCGGGCACTCCGCCAAAATTGTTTTTCGTCTAGCTGCTCCACCCAAATTTATTTTCACCCGTGCATTCCGCCAGAAATAATTTTCGCCTGGGTACTCCGTCAAAATTCTTTTTCACCCGGGCACTCCGCCAAAATTGTTTTTCGTCCGGGCGCTCCACCCAACTTTCTTTTCACCCGTGGGCTCCGCCAGGGTTCATTCTTGTCCGGGCGCTGCATTAAAATATTTTTTCCCTAGGGCACTCCATCAAAATTCATTTTCACCCGGGTGCTGCACCAAAATTCTGTTTCGCCGGAGCGCTCCGCCAAAATTCATTTTTACCCGGGCGCTCCAACCAACTTTATTTTCACCCGTGGGCTCCGCCAGAGTTCATCTTCGCCTGGGCGCTGTGTCAAAATACTTTTTCCCCAGGGCACTCCGCCATAATTCATTTTCGCCCGGGGACTCCGCCAAAATTCATTTTCCCCCGGGCGCTCCGCCAAAATTCATTTTTGCCCAGCGCTCCACCCAAATTTGTTTTTGCCCCGGCGCTCCACCAGAATTTATTTTAGGCCGAGCGCTCTGTCAAAATTCTTTCTCCTCAGAGCATTCCGTCAAAGTTCTTTTTCGCCCGGATGCTGCGTAAAATTCCTTTTTCCTCAGGGATCACGAAGATACTGGTCAGAAACCTGCGCCAGCACCTCCCAAGGAGCTTCTCATGTGGCGGGCGAGGGAGGTATTGGGAGACGTGGAGGGGTGGGCGCTGCTCAAGACCGTGGTCGGCTTTGAGGCCCCGGTGCATTGCACCAGAGATTTGCCGTCAAAGACCCGGCCTCGTGACAGCCCCGACAGTGGACACAATACTCATGAAGCAAGTCCGAAATGCGTCTGAAGTCGCTCCAAACTCAGCATCTCAATCAGAAGCAGAAGCTGCCCCAGGGTTTGGGGGGGAGTATTAGTGCGCCGGGCACGCGCCGGGCAAGGTGCCTTGCAGGGAAGGTTTGCAGTCCAGTGCGGTCTACTTGGGGGACTTCCCTGGGTGAGGATACACTTGGGGCTAGAGATAGGATGCCTAATACAAAGGTAGCGCGCCGGGCATGCGCCGGGCAAACATTCCCCTTGAACAGGAGGCCTGTCCGTGTTGTGGCGAGGGATGGTGCGCTGTACAATCGGCGTTCGTCCGGTGCCCATGACCAAAGTACCCCCCGCCCCCGCGAGAACAACGCCCTGGGCAGAGCAACAGCAGGTGTTGTGTCCGCACGCCTAGGGACTTCGGTGTTGCTCTCGCAAGGGGTGGGGGGGGTAACCGGCGTCTTCCAACTCAGACCACTTCAGACCGCTTGGGAAAACGGTGTGTGCGGCTGCACTTTACAAATCCGCATCAAGTTGCACAACCGCCGTGCGGCCACCCACCACAACATTGATCGGTTGTGGCACGGGGTCCAGGTATGCAAGGCATGCCGCACGCACTATTGACAGCAAGTGCGCCGCCACGTAGGGGACGCAAGCACCTCAAGTCCCGGGTGTCCTCCAGTGAACGCGAGATTTGCCGCGCGGGGTGAATGCACACCGCAAGACCGAGCCCCGACAGGACACGTCCGCGTGAGGTGTGTGGTCCCGTGCGGCCGCACATGCGACACCCTTGCGTCTCTGCAGTGGACAATGGGAACCAGCGCGCGATGGCAGCTTGTGTTGCTGGTTGTTTCGTACCTCCTCCTTGAGGCGCAGCCCAAAGGCGGGTTTGGGGGCCGTCCCTATGGATACAGCTACGGGTACGTGGGATATGGCCTCTTCCCGGGGTACTACTCCGGTTTCGGATACGGCAGGTGCGCATCTCCCCCTCGTCGCGTTCCGCACGGGTCGGACGGGCGTGTGTCGCCTGCAATGCATCCGAGCTGATGGTTGTGAGGGTGGGACGTCGGCACGGCGCCATTGTGCCACGGCGTTACAGCCAATCCGTCATGTTTTGGGCAACTCGCTTTAGTTTGCCACAGGGGACCAGGGAGACCCAGACACCCCACATTGTACGATATGATGCAGATGCTGCATTTGGGAAGGTGGGGGCGGGGGGGGGGGCAGCCGGTCCTTGTTTGCGCCCCCCCCCCCCCCCCAGCCCCAGCCGCTATCTGCTGAGACCGCGGCGGATCTCGGCGGTGTGACGGGCAGGACCATAGTTGGTCTTGGGCCACAAATCGGCCTGGAATTTTTTTTGTCCCCACCATGGAGATTCTGAAATTGTGCGAGAATAGTCTACTCTAGCAGTCATTTGCCTTGAAAATGTGCTTTTCGCAAAAAATAAAAAAAATGCAAAAAAGAAAGATTCTCTCCCGTTGCCTTGCAAAATAGGTAAATTCTTCGCAAATTCCACACATATGCACACTCATACATGCATACATTCGTACATACATACACACGCATACCAACCATCGGCGCTGGCCGAAAAATTGGCTCATGTCAGCCACTCTTCGGCTGGCAAAATTCATCAAAGGAACTTGAGGGAAAGGTGGCGAGGTTGTGGAAACGTGGGGAAAATGGGACTGGGAAAAATGGAAAATTTGTCCCAAACTGTCCCACTTTTCTCCGATTTTTCTCCCGTTTCCCACCAATTTCACACATTTTTTCTACACTCCCCACAATGTATTTTTGGGCAATTTCCCACAGTTCCCCTAATTCCCCCATTTGCCCTCATTTCCCTCCCATTTTGACCCATTTCCCCCCATTTCCCCCCGTTGCCCCCCATTTTTCCATTTTCCCCATTTTCCTTCACCTCTGCGGCTAGTTGGCTAATTCGGCTGCGGCGAACGCCGATGCCTGACATACATACATGCATGCATGCGTGCATGCAATATGCACACACATACATGCATTGAGCACGCTGACTCTCTTCCACAGGCCCTCAATCTTGGGCTATGCTGGATTCATGTTGCTGCCAGCTCCCTTTCTGCTTGGGGGCTACTACCTGCATCAGCACCAGCAGTGGGATTATTCAACAACAACATTTACAATGTCAGATCTTGACAGAAGGAGCTGCGTTGATTACTCAGATCCGTGCGGTTGTTCTTTTGATCGCATGATGGATTTCATGACCAGTAGTTGTACGATTATGTTCCTGCAAGGTACCAAAAAATGTGCAGCCCTAGAGCTTTGCTCCTCCAGCCTGATAGCCCTTCAGCTCTACAGCACCTGAACCCTACGCAATACCGCCCTACAACTGTGGTCCATTCGCTCCACAGCCCTACAGCCCCAATCCCAGCTCTACAGCCCTAGCGCCCTCTTTCTAAAGTTCGACGTCGCTGCTCCTGCCGCCCCACTGTCATACAGCCCTGCAGCCCTGCTTCTCCAGAGCTGCAGCCAAACAACTGATGTCTCCGGCAATCGCATGCACAAGACTCATCATAAGAGAGTCTTCTGGGCCTTGTACTGCTCCCGTTGCGAACGCCCCCCCAACCCCGAAGGGTAACAATGCGTTTCGCTTCTTACACCGATTTGCGTCATATTTCGTTCCCTTTCCTTTTTGAAGTTACGGTGTTGCAGGCCAGTAGCTCTTGGTAGGTGGCTGTGTTAAACAAGGTTAGTCTACCAAAGGTTCCACCTAAACCTTCGTTTAGCTCACCTTATTAGGTCTGACCCCTCCCGCCTTGTAGCCCTTTGTGTTCCTGTATTTACCTGTGCGTACCCCTTTGCCGCTTGTGCCCCTAGTGTACGCACACATGCCCGTCGGGCCATTTTGTAGGCCAATCGGCTGATCTTTGCACAAGTGATTGCCGGGCCTATCTGAAGGACCGTACTGATGAAGTTCTGGGCTATTGCTCGGTATGCAACTGCACGCATGCACACGGTGGTCACAGTGCACTTTTTGTTCGCCAGCCCTTCGCGCTGGATATTCAAAGGCCTGTTTCTTCATCATCCCCCACTGAAAGCAACAGCAGCAGCAGCAGCAGCAACAAAGAAAATAGTGCAGACAAAGTGCATGTGTTGAACGGTGGGCGTCAGAGGGCACACAAAAGAGTGAAGACGCCGACAAATGAAGTGCACGTCCAAAGTTTCCGCCCGCATCTCTGGCAGCGGCGACAACCTCCGGGCCTGGCATGCCAAGCCGGCCACTCTTGCATTTTTGCTCCTGCACTTGGAATGGCTCTGGGGTTGCACTTGGAATGGCTCTGGGAAGAAGCTGCATGCAAACCATCGTATCCCCCCCCCCTTGTCCAACGAACACTTGGTGTTCGGACCGTATCATTTAGGGACTTTATTGTTCGCTGGACACGGGGTGTTTTCTTGGCCCAAGGGAATGCAGGGAACACTGTTGCATGTTTGGGCCGATTATAGTCTTGACAGACCATTTGTGCGGGGGGGCGGGGGTTCTTCGGGCAGTATGTCCCAAACGTAGCGTGCACTGTGCACTGTGCACGCACAGTTCCCCCTTAGGCTCTCCTTCTAAGTGGCCTAAGACACCTGAGTCCCCGCGGTGACTCGGAAGCGGATGAGGGGGTTGATGTTTTGCCTTGTCTTTGGCCGTTGCAGACCGTTCCACTTGTTCTGTAGGATGATCCGCTGTTGACTCCGGACTTGAAGAAGTCGTTGAGAGACATGACCATTCGGGTATTCCCACAGCCCCTGCGCCCACACTCACGCCCGTGGGACAGGGTCCCCACTCGTCGCAGGGTCGCAGGCACACCGCTGCCCCCTGCCCTCCCGCTTCTGTCTGTGCTACGCTGATGTCCAAGGAACTAGCCGTATAAACCGCCGTGGGGTCCTGGTGGCGGCATAGGCAGTGTTCGTAGACCCGCGCTTATTACCACCAAACCCCCCACCACACATACGCCCCCAATGCACCACCCACTTTGGTATTGCACAAGGTATGCTCCTCAGTTTAGTATCACCCCAATCTATTCCCCCCCATCCATCACAATTGTAGCAGGAGAAGTGCACCAGGAAGTTGATGGGGCGGACAGCTGGAGGAGATACATGCCTGGACAGCAGGGCCCTACCGAGGGGCGCACGGGGCATCTGTTGAGCATTTTTCCTGTTCCCCAGGGCATGTTGCAGTGTTGCTGTGTTCACTGCTGCGTTTTATTTCACAGCTGGTGTGCCTTGTATTGCAGACCACTCAGGTCTGGTCCAGACATGCTTGTCCAGTACATGCGCACCACCTGTGACGCCGTCATGGCCGGGCATGGGAGAACTTCGGCTCGGAGCTATGGACAGTGTTGGTGAATGGATGCATCCCCATGTTTTGCCCGTGCATGCGTTCCTGTGGGGGTGATGTGTAGGGGTGAGAGCTACAAGCAACAAGTGCCTCTTGGTCACTTGGTCATAGGGCAGGGGAGGCAATCAGAACTATTTGGGGCAGCTCAACACAGCTTGCGCCCCTTCAGGTCCTTCAGCCAGGCCTCTTATCGGACAGACTGTTGGATCGGCACATTCGAGCCTCGTCCGCCCATTGCCACGCATTTTATGTCCGAAAAGTGGGGGTTCTTCACAGTTTGGGGATTGCAGTCCGGAGGACGCCTGTGATCAGTCAGTAGAGGCGGGCCCAGGGAGGATTGGCGTGGCATCATTCCCGAGGTGATCTGGGGACAGTGGTGCCCCATGTGCCTCGCTCTGCGACAGGCACCGTGCCCAAATGACATGACATCGTTTGCACAACAGACAAACTGGAACTTTAGACAATGCACACGTAGTTACAAGGTCAAGATCGCCCCCAAGGCGCTCGCCTGTGTTCATAACGCTGCCTCAGGGGTTGTTGCCGCAATGACTGCCCAAAGGATTGGGGACTTCGCTTGCATCTTCGGTTTGTAGCAAGCCGGTGAAGGCTCCCGTGCCCACCCTCCGAACCCCAAGCCCTGCCAGGCCTTTGCTTAGTGGGGGCGGGGGCTGGGGGTGACCCCCTGCCCTGGTGAGGGGATCTCAGTAGGATCCAGCCCCACATGCCAGTCAGCTCAGTAGGAAGGAGCCCCGCCCTATGGGCAACTGAGTAGGATCCAGCGCCATCCACAAGGCTCCTCACTACGAAACCGCCCTGAGCCCCCCCCCCCCCTCTTAAGCAAAGGCCTGACCGCTGCCCCTACAGCCTTTGGAACTGTGCCATCGCTGTGACTCGTGCAGTACGCACTGATGTGCGTCCAAGAATCGGGCGAGTATTGCCTGGACTACATCCGGAACCGCTCCGGGCTGCTGCTGGAGGACGTGGATTGGACCGACAGCACGGCCTCCAGCAACGCCCAGTCCGAGTACTGCCACGCGTGCATGCCTCTGGCCAGCCACTTTGCCGGGGCGTACAGTAACATGAGCGGCGACCCGGGTCTCAGTGACGTATGCCTCGTGCAGGGCCGTCGGTCAGGGATGGGGTGGCGTGCAGCGGGGGGGGGGGGGGGGGGGGCGTGACGTTGTCCGGGCAGATCCGCGGTTGTTGTTGGAGTTGGAGGGCCGACGGCACCACCGAAGAATGGTGACCAAAGTGACCAAGGGCCAAGTCGTCCCCTCGGCTGCGGGTCGCCTGTGCGCTGCCGTGAAGACCAACACAACCACAACTCCCAACAGCTTTCCACACCGGTACCCCGACCCGCCCTCACCCATCCTCCTCGGCCCTCAGAAGCGCTCACTAGCCCTCAACTAGTCCTCCGGACCGGGCGGTTTTCGGTGGATGATTTTTTCCCTCCAAACCGTACAGCCCAACCGCTGTCGGTTGGGTCCACAACCGCTTCCGGTTGGGTCCACAGCCGCTGTCGGTTGGGTCCACAACCGCTTTCGGTTGGGTCCACAGCCGCTGTCGGTTGTGCACAACCGCTTCCGGTTGGGTCCACAGCCGCTGTCGGTTGGGTCCACAGCCGCTGTCGGTTGTGCACAACCGCTTCCGGTTGGGTCCACAGCCGCTTTCGGTTGGTCCACAGGTGAAGAGAGAACGGCGTCCTCTCTGTTTCCCCATACGCAATACGGCGCAGACTACCGGATGGCCCCACTTTGTTTTTCCAACCCAAAGACGCTATGCCCCAGGAATCGAGGCCCGGGCCGCCCCCCCCTCGCCGCACTCCCTCTGATCCGCAGCAACTGACTCGCAGCCATTACCTGCACCGCCTGATTTGTGCGGAAGACCCGGACGGCAGCCGCTGCTTCCCGGCCTTGGCCTCGGGCGCGGGCATCGGGGCCACTGCCGTGGGCACCCCGGGCTACACGTGCGGCGGGTCGCCGTGCCCCGGGACGTGGCAGCTCGGCAACGCAAGCAACACCGACAACGTCGTGGCTTTGCCTGAGATGCTGCCGGTCGTCACGCTGGTCTTCAACGTGACAGCCCAGCCCACGTCCGGGAGCACACACAAGTATGGAAGTGCAGGATATGGCCAGAGGGAAACGTATAGTGAAGTAGGGTACTGTAGGGGTGAAGACGTATGCTGCCAAACGCAACAAAAATGCCAATATAAAGAAACCTTTTTGACTCACTGTGCCAACAACAGCTTCGCAATGCTGAATTCCGCAGAAGAGACCCGCAAATGTTACCACTCACCACCGTCACCGTCGCCGTTAGGTCGCATGCTCAGTTGGTTTTTTTTCCTTTGTTTTGCCCTTCGACCCGTGCCACTGCCGCTCTGTCCAGGGACGGCTGGTACCAGGGGGCGTTCCAGGACTGGCAGTTCTATGATGTCTACGGCGCCACCGTCTCGTACACGAGTACCTCCACGTTGCAGACGTCGACGGGAATCGAGATCACCTTCGACTTCGATTCGGCGGGACATGACTTTTCGGCCTATGGACTGACGCTGCTGAGGTTTGGCCGGGGTCCGGGGTGGCACGGGCGGCGTGGCGGCCTGCGGGGGTTCCGGTTCGCTTGGCATTCCCCGCACGAGCGACGACGTTGTTTCTGGGCATCAGCGATGACTGCGATCACCGCGAGGACACCAAAGCATTGCTACCGCCGCCGCAGCACCCGCGACAACGGCAGCAACACCCGCGAGCACCAACACAGCAACAACAGACGGGCAGACGGATGAACGACCGGAGCAACGCAAAAGAGCCACAACGGCAACCGCGACGACAACAGCAGCGCAATGCCCCCGGCCACGTCCACCACCACAACACACAACCACAACCCCTCATGAATGTCCCTTGGAAGCTCAGAACCCAGCAACGCTCGCAGTAGTACACCCGGGGCCAGTGCCCATGCCAGGGACGGGGTACCTAGCGGCTAGTTACGAAGCCTACTCAGTGGCCCGTAAGGGCACGTGGTCAGGCTCAATTTGCCGGTGGGGGGGTTGCCGATATGGCACTCCACAATCTTTCTCAACATCGGCGGAGTAATTGTCCTTCGGACGGCGAAATAATTTTCACTGACCTTTGTGAAGGGTATGTTCCAGGTAACTTCACAATGGCTATCAGTCCCGCTGCACTTGTTGACACTCCAAAAGCTATCCGCACCGATGGCAAAACTGTTTTCAGATCTACTGCAAGTTGTCCTCACTGCTCCACTGCAAAAGCCGCCCGCACCAACAGGAGTTGCAAGAGGCATAACACATGAAATGCGTTGGCAGCGCAGTCTTCAATGGTCTCCAGTGGTCCCCAGTAGTCATGGATCAGGGCGTCCTGCCCCACCCACCACCGTAGCACGCCCTTACACTCACGGCGGTGGCTGGTTGTACCCAGGGAGACTAAGACAAGACAGTGAATAGCGAAGGGGCAAGCGGCCCAAACCAGCAGCAACAGCAGCATTTGCTAATGCCCCAGGCACGACACCTACGGTCCGCCAAACCAGAGTAATGCTGAGTTGGATCCGACCCAACCCAAAATGTTCGACACTTCGATATGATACGACATGCAAACTGCCAGACGCCCCGCCTCACTCCCGACTGCTGTCCGCTTTGGTTCTTGGCAATCGGAGGGCGACGGGCCGCCGGCGTACGTGGAGAGTGCAAGATCATTTGGATGGCTGTGGCGTAGAGTGACTGGGGCAACAGTGTTTTGTTGGGGTTTTCCAGGGCATCACGATGCACCACAAAACTTGTCCGGCTCCATTCTGAGGTCCCAAGCAGCTTTGTGATTTTGCTGTGTGTCACTGTCTTCCGGCCTTTGCAACCACAACGAATGGACTGCCACATGGCTCATGCCGTCCTTTTCGGCTCGTGAACCCCCCCGCCCCGTTCCCTTGAGAGACCAACGCCCTTGTCACTCATTCTGCCTGAAGCACGTGGCAGTCCAGCAAAAGTCATGCCTTTGCGCCGTGGGTTTCCCGGAGATCCAGTGCACCTTACGTGCGCCATGCTCATCTCGAAGAAGCGTTCTTGAGTACCAGAGTCGGTCAAAACAACAAGAGAAGCATGTTGCAGTCCAGCGAAATAATGCCTGTTTCAGCCCCAGCGGTTGTACACCGTTTGAGGGGAGGGCCTTGGCCGAGATGCCGTCGTTGCCCTTCACACCCTCCCCTGGTCTCTTCTCGTCCCCTCTTTCCAAAGCAACAGTAGGTGTTGTTTCCGTCAAATTGCAGGATCTTAGTGGTGCTCCCGCAAGGTCGGGGGCGGGGGAGGGTGCGCTGCAACCCCGTCCTAAAAGGTGGGGTTGGCTGGGGGTTATGGGGGGTGTTTGATCCCACGGGGCAAGTGCAGAACTTCTCAAGTTGCTGGTGCTCAGTCCCGTTACCCTGCCTGCTCCCTCACCGCCTGGTCAGCATAGGCATGTGCACGGGTCAGGAGGTCGCCACTGAGTACAGCAGTGCCACCAGTCTTCGGATCCCCACGCCTGCTTTGGAAGGGGGTTGCCATGATGGCAGGGGTGGTGTGTTTTGAGGGGGCTGGGGCTTGTTTGGAGGCGGTTGTGGGCTTGGCAGACATGTCACTAGTGTCCGGCATGGGAGCTGGTGCTGAGTTTCGTTAGGAATCAGCCTCGTCCCATGTGCCGGTCAGTACTGTCCGCTGCTGTCGCACCCGGAACTCAGTAGGAACCAGTCGCATCCCCATGTCTGGTGCAGTAAGATCCAGCTCCTTCTCATCACATCTGACCTGGCAGACGCTAGCGCCAAGTCTGGGGCTTGGTTTCAAAGGGCCAAGTTTGTGTTCCGGTCACGCGAAGGACCTTTGAATGGGCCTGCAAAGGTGAGTTGGATGTCCGTCCTTCCAACATCATGGCAACAGCACAGTGTTGACCACGTTGTTATACTGCGAATCTAAAACTTGAGGATTTGGTGCGTTCTGGTGCGGCGGGGTGAGGGGGATAATTTCGTGCCGGGGGTTTTTTCGCGAGGGACAATTTCCGGAGGAGGGAAATTTGGGCACCCTTGCCAATCCCAAGGCTCGCACTGCCTCACGCACACACTGCACTGCCAACGCCCCCGGATTTCGCCGGGGGGATTGCGCCACCTTCGCCACTTTGCCACCTTCTACGAATTTCGCGACCTTTCCTAGAAGACGAATTTTCCCGCGATTTACACCCCCCCCCCCCCGCTTGTACGGTGGCCTAGACCCCGTCCAGGACCCCCCGCCCCCCGCCCTTCTCAAGCCATGCCCTCCTCCCCTCGTGGGGAAAGATTTCATGTGAAGCTTGCCGACGCCGGCACGGGAGGACACCAAAGGGCAGATATAGGACCTGTTAGCAGAGGGACAGCGGGGCCGCTCTCATTTACCAAGAATACGGTGCGCCACCATCTGTGGACGAGCGGTGTACACCATTTCCTCGTAACACCTCAAACCAGTGCATACACCCCGAAGTACCAACCGGCACACTTACTGGGCCTTGATGCCCCCCCCCCCCCGCCCGATGTCTGACTGACAGCTGCTGACTGTGACTGTCTGACTAATGTAGTCAGACATGATGTTCTGTTTTCTGTTTCAGACACAGTGTGTGTCTTGAGGTTTAACCAGGTTTGGCATAGAGAATAAAGATGCACTTATGCCTGACTGTGGAGTGCATTACCTCTGGTTTGCATTTGTCTGTTTCTTAATTACCCCCCCCCGCCCTTTCTTTACCCGACGGCGAACTTGGCAAGTGCCTCCGCTGCTCGCTCTTCATCAGGAACACCTCAAGTCTGGTGATCAGTTGGGTCGTGAATGCGACCACCGCACGGTATCCGTCCGATTCGATTCCGGTGCAGTTCGCAGTGCTACCGCAGCACGTCAAAAAGGTGTGGAGATGCACGCCGTTGCGTGGGCGCATGCGCTCAGGGGAGTGGAGGTTGGCGGTGGCGGTGGCCTTGGCGTTCAGGGGGGGCAGTCTGCAAGGCGCACGATGGTAAGGAAAGGCCGCTCCCGCATCCTAAGCCCATGCCCGCCAGGAAGCAACTCAAAACAGGCCAGGGATGAGGCTTGCTTTGCGCCTCCGCCACGATGCATGACCCGCGCTAGCCCTCTCTTTCCTTGTATGTTACCTCAACGAAACCAAACCGAACACAAAAGCCAAAACGGGCCTTTTTTTTTTTTTTTTTTCACGTAAACCAGTTCGAACAACGTTCTGGGTCCGGGTACCACCCCATGCTCACATTTTTGGCCCGCCTCGGTCTGCGCCCATTTGCCTGCAGCTGCCGTCGTTTACCCACCAACTGCCCGCTTTTCGTCTGATCATTATGTTGAGCAGTGTGTTCTGTATTTTGGGAGCAGACGTCCTCCTTCGGCTGTGCCTTCACCTTTGAAATAGCCTTGTTCTTCCTCACTGTTTGTCATGAGCATCTTTTGCCAACTGTGCGTAATGTGTTCCCTCATTTTTAAAAAATGGCACAGGTTTTGTCGCGCCAGAATTTGTAGATTCAGATTTTCCCAGACGCGGTATACCCCCCTCCCCGATATCGAGAAATGACACCCAATCGTGCCCAGCGTAGCGTACCGGACGGCTGTGTCTTCCCACTAGGGACAGCCCTGGTCGTGTTCGCAATCCGCCGCAGGTTTTCCAGAACATCACCGCCGTTTTTGACAACTCGACGGGGCCCATCACTGGATACGAGGCCCTCGCCGACGCCAGGGACGCGTATCGCGCCTCCAGAGACTCCCTCGCCATTTCTACGTATGCCCAAACCGCCTCCGTGTCCCTCCCGATGGTCGCAGGCGGCGAGGGTCTGGGATGCCGTTGAAGTGTGCCCCAAAAGGAGGCGGGATTGGAGCCGTGGCACGTGCGGTCGGAGTCGTTCTGCCCTGCGCCGTGGCTGACTGCGCCCGACAATGAGGGCAGTGCCTGTGAGAGCGTACCCCGCGGGGGCGGGATGTGCAGGAGGTGCCTTTTGGAACGGCGCCGGAAATCGGAAGCTCCCGCCAATTGTTTCAGCGGCGGACAAGAAGTGGCACTACTTCTTCGGTCCGAAAGGGTTTGCTGCTGCATTGGAGGCGTATGGGACCTCTCGGTGGCTTCACATGCGTGCCTCGTGTGGGGGGTGGTCGCTGCGTGGCACACGGCTGCACATGGGGGCAGGGCCGGGGGGCGGGTGGAGCCCCTTTTCTGACGCCCGCCCCCCCCTCAAAAGGGCCGCCAGTGCCTCTTCCTCACACCAATTTGCATCGTCCCTCCCTCCCACTGCCTTTTGAAGGTACGTTCCTTTGAGGGGGTGCGATGGAGAGGGGGCAGTGCTCAACGGGGGAAGTCCACCAAAGGTCCCACGTTCACCTTCGCTTAGCTCAACTTGGCTTTGGAGAGAGCAGAGGTCTGTGGATGACCGGGCGCCCGGACTGTACGATGCATGTCCCCAGTGCAGAGGGGGGGGGGGTGGGGGGCAAGGCAGGCCTGACGGGGAGGTCTGCCCCCGCTGCTCCGGGGGCGATGGCCCGCTCCGCTTCAACGGCCCCCAACCGCCCCCAACGGCACCCCAACCGCTTCGTAACCGCCACCACCCGCCGCCCAACCGCTTTTCCAGCGGCGGGTGCGCGCCGGGTACCCCCCGCCTGCCGCCCCTTCGAGCACAGGACCGGCGCAGGGCCCGGGCGCGCAATACGTGTCAACTTCGAAAATTTGTGTTTCGAATACGGTCCAGCACTTCTTGCGAGGGGCTGTGTTCAGCGGCGTAGGTCTACTAAAGGCCACACCTTCGCTCAGCTCACCTGATGCGGGCTTCATCCCCCTCAAACGGGGCTCGCACTGGGGCCTGGGAGGGCCCAAGAGGAGGGTCCGATGGAGGGAGGTGGGGCCCGGGGTATCCCCAACGCACGTGCCTCAACCCGATCCCCATGACGCCCTGCGCCCCTTTCCCCAGCCCCGCGCTGTTTGGGGGTTCCAGCCCCCCCCCCCCCCTATCCCCCACGCCCCATCCCCCACGCAGTGTGTGGCAGTGGGCCAGGCAGGCGCAGTGTCGAACGTCATGTGGGTCCGGAGTCGTCAGGGGCTCACGCGCATACCTGAGGAGTGTAGCCGTTGATTTCTACGGGGGACAACTTCAGGGGGGGGGAGGCTGGGGGGGCCGACCGGGGGAGGGGGGGGGGGGGGGGGCAGTGAAGTGAACAAGATCCCCCCCCCCCCCGCGCGCCTGGTCCAGTCAACGCCTATGGCCAAGCAACACTAGGCCTTGGTACCGTCAATTTTCGCACCGTGGATTTTTGGCGGTGCATTCTTCAGTTGGTCGCACTGTGTGCTACGTGTGCTGTGTGATACCTGGGCTTTGAGATGCGTGATGGTCATGTTCTGTGTCAAGGAAGTTGATTGGGGCACGATGGCCTTGGTCGCATGTTTGGCCCCTTGGCTTTCAGAACAGTACTCCGCATGTGCCATGCGCAGTGTAACGCGCCCGCAAAACTCTTGTCCACGCAACACTGGGCGTTGGTTCCGTCATTTCTGGTCATTTACTGTTGCGGGGGGGGGATCAGTTGTGTCCGGTGTTGTAGGTTTGTGACAGTCTGGGCTCGAAGTGATGTCATAACTGAAACTGACCTACAGAATGTCGGACTCACCTGCTGGAGAACTCGTTCATTGATCACGTACCCTCCCCCCCTTCATTGATCACCGACTTACTTGATCCCCCCCTCCCCCTGGTAGGCTTTACTCTCCCCGAGACGCCAAGAAGAGGCCTGGACCCGCTCCCTCCGCATGTTGCACTCTGGCCTCAATGTCCCATCCCCCGACCCGGCCCTTGTCCGCCCCAACCCCAACCCTCAGGGTACTGAACTCCAGTCTGCACCTGATGCCCACGTACTGTGCCGCGGGGAACTGCGTACAGCGCATGGTCTGGGACGCCGCCTACGTCCTGGGGGATGCCGCGGGTGTGGCGACGACGAAGGACCAGTTGCTGAGCCTGGCGCCCATTCTGTGCCTCCAGAGCACCGACTACTGCGTGACCACAACGACGCTGTTGACCGATTGTGGGTTGAGGTCTGGAGGCCGCCGTTGTGGATGCTGTTGCCCAGTGATCTATTACAACGGCCGTACACCGTAGGAGGAGGGGGGGGTGCCTCCAGACAACCAGACGGAATGTCACACAAGGGGTGCCTCCCCCCTAGACTCCTAGGCCACTCCTGCCCTTCCAATGTTTGAGGCTGACAGCCACACTTTCTGCCTCCGCGCCAAGAGGATTTAAGGTTAAAGATTTGTGGCCCGCCTTGGGCGGGGACCATAGGGGGACCCTGGGAGGAGGGGGGTCCAAGCCAAACCCCCCTCCCCCTTCCCCTTCAGACCCCCCCCGCCCTTCCCCACTTGTAATATGCCCCGACAATGTGTTGGGTGACGATGAGCGCAGGAAACCTCCGGGGGGAGGGGGTGGTATGGAAATGGGCACTGGGCCGGCCTTTTCACCTTCGGGTGTGTGTTGGGGTGGGGGGGAGTTAGCACGAGGCCATGGTGTTAGTTTGTTTGCCTTTGGCGGCGGGCCTACTGGCCTCTCGTCCTTGCACATTCTGACCCTCTATGGGTCCGAACGTGTTTTGGTCGTGTCAACGGAACCCGTGGATCGACTCCGGGGGTTGGCTGTCCCGGAGACGGGCTGTTGCCCGTGCCGTTGACCAGGTGCATCCAGATGCACACTTCGAGTCCATGCGGGGGTTTGCCGAGCACACTCCGAGTCAATGCGGACTCCATGCCGACTCCAGCACTGACTTGTGTGTGGGGGGGGAGGGAGGGGGGGGGGGGAGGGCTCCTTTTGACAATTCGGCACCACTGGGGGGTGCGGGGGGGGGGCACACCACACCACCCACCCGCCACCCTTCCACCCCCTTAAAAGATTGGGCCAAATTTACTTCCGGGCCTCTGGCCAATCAAAGATTTGCTGTGGCGCCTTCGGCGCCAATTAGTTCAGACAAAACCTTTTTCTCGGTGCCTCCGGTGCCTCTAAAAGCTCAGCACCGCTGGGGGGTGGACCCACCCACCCGCCCTTAAACGGAGCCCAGGGGGGGGGGGGGTGCCCCGGCACACCAACCACTGGGCCCTGCTGACGCGCAAACGGCACATCCCGCCACATCCAGCACAGCCCCAACACACCAACCACTGGGCTCTGCGAACGCGGAAACAACACCAGCAAGACCAACGGCCGCAGCGGCCGACAGAACGCAGCGACCCAACGCAACATGCGAAGGGAAGACCGGGTGACCGTCCAGGGCCCCGTAAAGGAGCAACAACCCGACGGAATGTCACACACGGGGGTGCACTTTCCGCCGCGGGGCTACCGCGACGTTGTGCGTGTCCCATCCGGGGCCATCTTCGTGTGTCGTTCTCTGCGACGGAAGGGGCACCGATGGTCTTCTACGGCACCAACGAGCGCATTTGCCTCCCGCGCACTGCGCTGATCGCCTCTCGTGCACATGTGCAATAGCCGGCCTCCCTCGGGCCGCGCATTTGTGTGGGATGTGTGCCCGGACCTGCACTCGACTTGTGTCCGGGTGTTGCGGAGACGCCCCCCCTCTGCGCAATCCCCTCGGCTTCATCGCCATCTGCCCCCCCCCACAGACCCACACATCTGCAGAGCACGGCACGTCCCCTCAACACGGGACAGTCCACAGTCAACATTAAACTGCACCGCGCCACCGCCGACAACACGATGGCCCACCCCCCAACTCCAGCGAGTTGCCACAAATTGCCGTCGAATAATCTTCAAAGTGGCTGGCGGTGGTGCGGTACTAGTCTCGTTTGTTCGCTGCAGCTTTCCTGGCACGTTAGGCATGTGTGTCCGTGGGGCATGTGTGTCCGTACTTCGAGCAGGGCTGTCTTTAAGAAGTGTTTTTTTTTTTGTTAAGAACAGCCCTTGGCGACAGCCCCTAGGGACCGCCAACCGCCAACCGCCATCAACCGCCAACCGCCATCAACCGCCAACCGCCATCAACCGCCCACCGCCATCAACCGCCCACCGCCATCAACTGCCCACCGCCACCAACCGCCCACCGCCAACCGCCAACCTCCACCAACCGCCACGAAGCAGAGAGCGTCCCCTTGAAGGTTCGTTTCTATCGGCGTTTCGAACCCCCCGTCCCCCACCATCTCAAGGACAGCCCTGACTTCGAGATGCCATGCGTAGCCCGGGGTCTGTGTCCAGCCTCCACCACCGCACCCGCAGCCACTCCCCCGTCTCTCGCAGCGAGGGCTCCATTTGTGCCACCGGGTGTTCGAACACGGGCCTGCAGTGCTGCCTGTACGCCGCGGCGCTCTACGGGGAGGTCAGCGGCAACTGGACCGCCTTCAACTGCGCCTCCTGTTCCTTGAACGGCGCCGCGTCGTGTGCGCCCACGTGCTCCCACGCCGGGTCCAATAGCACTTACGTATGTGGCCCCGAGCAGGACCGGGGCAGAGGTCGGGGCGTTGCCGTGTGACGGATGGCGGCGTCCGGGCGGTGGGGGTCGCTGCAGGCCCTGGGGCAAGAGGCCCTTGGGGAGAAGGGCACTTGTACGAATCACCACCGAAGGCACCCAAGGAAGTGGGTTGCCCGACAAACGCACTTGTTCAGTCGAAGGGGGGTGACGCGCGCGCGCGAAAACCGGGTGTGCCCGTCCGGGGGTGACGCGCGCGCGCGAAAACCTGGTTTGCACGTCCGGGGGTGGCGCGCGGCGCGCGCGGGAAAACCGGGTCCACCCGTGCTGGCCTGAAAATACCAGGCGTAGTGAATCAGTCGACCCACTCGAGTCCAACCAGAAGGTCCATCGGTTGTTTTCCCCGACCGCTGTTCATGACAGGCTGCACAGCCGTTTCCGAATGTTGCCTTGAATTCGCAGACTTTGGGGCTGCAATCAAATGTTTCATGGGCGTGGGTGGGGGGTAAGGGCGGCAGGGCAGTCTGGGGTACCTGGAAATCGCACCCGGGGCCCCCACGGTCGGTGGGGCTCTCCATATCGAAGGGCAAACTTGGTGACTACAGCGTATGTGTATGTGTACGTGTATGTGTATGTGTATGTGTATGTGTATGTGTATGTGTATGTGTATGTGTATGTGTATGTGTATGCGGATGTGTATGTGTATGTGTATGTGTATGTGTATGTGTATGTGTATGTGTATGTGTATGTGTATGTGTATGTGTATGTGTATGTGTATGTGTATGTGTATGTGTATGTGTATGTGTATGTGTATGTGTATGTGTATGTGTATGTGTATGTGTATGTGTATGTGTATGTGTATGTGTATGTGTATGCGGATGTGTACGCGAACAGCCCCTCATTTGCTGGTGCACAACTGTCATGGGACAACAGAGGGACAGGCCCAGGGTGCCATGCTTGCCGAAGAGCGTGCACAGTGCCACAGTGCCCAGCATATGTCACTCTCCGACGTGCCATTCCCATCTGTGACTCTCCATCTGCCACTGAGTGACAGATAGCCCCCCCCCCCCCCACCACCATCAAAACATTTGACCTATTCTGATGAACATCCCGGGGGGGGGGGGGGGCGACAACCCGCACAACCCCCAATACGCCAACTCCTGGGCGCCGCTGACGCGCAAACGGCACATCCCGCCACATCCAGCACAGCCCCAACACACCAGCCACTGGGCTCCGCGAACGCGGAAACGACACCAGCAGGAGCACCGGCCGCAGCGGCCGACAGAACGCATTGACCCGACGCAACATGCGAAGGGGAGAACGGGTGACTGTCCAGGGCCCCGTAAAGGAACAACAACCGGACGGAATGTCACACGGGGGGCAGGCCAGGTCACCTCACACGCTCATGATCGGTCATGGATTCGTCCATTCGTTAGGAGGGTGAACCCCCCCTCCCCTCCTCCTGCCACCCTCCTGCCCCACGAGGGTGGCTGTCGTTCGCTTTGCGGGACCGCTTCGAGGTCTCCGTCATTGCTTTCTCTGCAGCCCCAAGCGCCCAGGCGCGCTCGGTTCCGGTGCTGAAAGCGACACCTCGACCCACCCATCCTCATTCAAGCATGCCTCTCCCCGCCTGGTCTGCACAAGCGTCCAACCCAACCCATGCGGTCCTGCTTCGACCTGTCACTGCCTCACCCACATCGCCGTGGAACACACCGAGGGACACCCCCACACAACCATCAACAGGAGCATCACGCTCTATGTGGTGAAGGGCCTTGGCGCTTCTGCCCCTGCGGGTGTCCACCCCTCGGACTACTTGAGTCGCCGTGTGTCACAGATGTGGGAAAATGCGGCGCCGAAGGCGCCGGAGGTGTTTTTTTTGGGCCTGCCCCATGTGTCTATCCTCCAAAATGCTCAGATTTCTGTGGAGGGTTCGAATTTGGGTGAAAAACACGAAACAAATCCCGACCCCCTGACCCGACCTCCTGGGCGGCCATTGGCTGCTGGTCCATCCATCTGTCACTTGTCACTCGAGGGGGGGGGGGGGGGGCAGAGGTGTGTGGACAGCAAAAACAGTCAAACGACCCCGGCAACAACCAGCACAACCCTCAATACGCCAATTATTGGGCGCCGCTGACACGCAAACGGCACATCCCGTCACATCCAGCACAGCCCCGGCACACCAACCACTGGGCTCCGCGAACGCGGAAACGACACCAGCAGGAGCACCGGCCGCAGCGGCCGACAGAACACAGCGACCCGACGCAACATGCGAAGGGACGAACGGGTGACTGTCCAGGGCCCCGTAAAGGAACATCAACCGGACGGAATGTCACACAGGGGGCACTATGAACATCCCTGCCCCTCCCCAAACCCCCCCTCCCCCCCACCGCTGGTCCGTCCACCCGCCAGTGGCCGCGTCCGCACCTGCTCTTGAAGCAGCCACCCGGCCTCCCACGCCTGCCAGCCCTCGCCCTTGTGCTCAGAGCTTCACGTTTGCCAATGCGAACTACACGTGGTTTCTGACCGCGAATGCCACGGCCACTGCGGCATTGACCCAAGACCTCGAGTACAGTCTGATGCCCGCCGCCGTTCTGATCGGCGCGGTCACGCAGGGGAGCGTCGTGGCTGCGGTGGAGGCCCAGGGCCTGACCGACGCGGTGTGTGGACGTGCCCCGCCAGGGAATCGCTTGAAGAGGGGGGGGGGGGTACCCCTTCCCCCCCAACACGCCGGCCCTGACTCGACCCCAAAGGCATTCCCATACCCCAACACCAGCCCCCAACCGCATTCCCAACCGCCAGTAACCGCCCACCCCCCAACCGCTTTCACATCCCCTGTGACCGCTCTGCAACCGCTCTAGGACTGCCCTGAATGCCCCCCCTCCCCTTCAAGCGAAGCCCTGTGCCCCGCCCAGCTGCGGGTCTGTGGTCATGAGATTGGGGCCTCTGCCGCGCACTGTGCCATGCAGCGCGGCCTCCCCGTCGCAGGGCCGTCCTTCATCAAAGGGCTTTTGCTTTTTGGTTTGGATGAGCATGACCGGCGGTCACCCAACCACCGGCAGCCAACCGCCAACCGCCGGCCGTTACCGTTCAAAGTTTGTCGGTGAACCACCAACCGCTGTCGGTTGTTTGCCAACCGCTGTGATCGAGCCAGCAACCGCTGTGAGTGACCGGCCACTTGCCATCGGCCATGGGCCCGGTGCTGTTCGTTGACCGCTGCGTAGTGCTGCATTCCTGTGGCCAAGCCGGATCCACCCAAATTCGTTTCTGGCGATCGTGCGGGATGCGCCCCTACCCCCCCTCCCCCCCGCCCAAGGGCCCAGGTGGGCAGCGGACGGCAGAAGTGGGAGGCAGCAGTGGCAGCACCCTGGCCCCCCCGGGAGGGGCAGTACCCCCCACCCTCCCCAGCCCGGGAGGGACACGGTAGGGCCTGCAAGGGACACCCCCGACGCCCGGCGGGAGCGTCCTTCTCTCGCGCCGGGCATGCAGGGGGACGGCGACGGTGAGGGGGTGAGGTCGGCGAGCCGGGCTCATCGCCCACTCCACGCCGTCCCAGTGTACATCGGAAGTAGGACATGCAAAAGACTCTGGATTCGTTCCCGGCGAAAACCGAAACGTTTTTGTGCGTTGCGCCGCGCGCGCGCGCGTTTGAAGCCCCCCCCCGGGGGATGTATCAGAACGGCGGACAACCGTAGGAGGAGCCCCCCCCCCCCCCCCCCAGACCCGGATTTTATGGCGGGAAAACATGAAATCCACAAAAGGAGACATTGATTGGGGCCATTTTTGGCGGCAGCGGCTGCGCGGTGCGCGCAGCAGCAGAACCGTCTCGCCTTCGTGGCTGTCGACCACCCTTTGTCCCGCCCGGCCACTTGATGCTTCACCTTCACCGTGTCGCATCCCAGCGGCGGACTGGACGGGTTTGCCGTCTGCCGCTGCACCGTGCGACGGCTCCCTCTTGGTACACAAACTGTGGGTTCCAGACAGCCCCCCCCCCCCTCTGTTCTGATACATCTGCCCCCCCCCCCCCCTCTGACGTCCCCATGCCTCCCCCCTCCCCCCCACCCTTTCCCTGAAAACCTCCGTCTGTGCGCCCCCGCAGGCCATACCCCCCCCTCCCCCGCCCTCCGACTGTCAGTCCCCTCCACCGGAACGCAGGATACGTCACGCATCAGCTCCGTCGCCGGTCAGTCTTTCGTGGAGTCGTCGGACTACGCCATGGCCGCGCTTTATTACGAGGAAAACCCGGAGTACGTGCTGAGCGCCAGCGACAGGGCCGCCTACGTTGCCTCAGAGAATCCGACCGTACGCCAAGTCCCTGACGACGTATGCCGGCGCGCACACAGTCATCCCAATGCCCCTGCACTGGCACCGCGGGTCGGGCGGGGGGGGGGGGGGGGGGGATCTGCCGGGAGGCGCGCCGGGAGGGGGTCGCGTGTGCGACCCCGGGTTTGGTACGTCACGTGGCTGTCCATAGGGGGCGCGCCGTGGGCTGCGCGCGCGCTTTGCCAAAAGGAGGCTACTTTGGACCCGTTTCCCCCGATGGCCAAAGTGACCGCAGCGACTACTGTGTTCCCATACGCAGGGCTGCGCAGATTCTTACTCAGTCCCAAAAAGCCAATGAGCCAAATCAAACCATGCCCGATTCCCGGGGGGGGGGCGGCTCCGACCCCAAGCCCCTCCTAGACCCCCCCCCCCCCTTCGCCCCTCCTTGAACCCCCCCTCCCATACTCCCCCCCCCCCCCCCCAAGCTGGCCTCCGGCCAACAGTTAGTTGGGGGGGAAGTTGTCGTCCAGAACCGAGGGGTCGCCCCCCCCGGGGCCCGATTGCTGTCTAAATCCAAATCTGCTCTTCTTTGCCCCGTGGACGTATGCCCCCCCGGATGGTGGGTGGTGTTCAGGGCGGTCGCGGGAACGCTAACTTGCCCTTGTGGGCACTGCGCGCGCGCTGCGCAGAGACGCCGCCATCGTGGCTCGAATTCCCACCGCGATGGCCCGGGGCAGAAGGCGAGCAGCGCGTGTTGGGCAGGACCATGCGATGAGCTTCGCGTAGCTCCCGTGAATCAGGCCTCGCCGCCCCTTCTCGGAAGCGGATCTCCGCTTCGGGGCTTTGTGTGAATCCCTCCGCAACCGCTTTGTTAAGGGCTCGATCCCTCAGTTTCCCCTCTTTTTGTTCCACGGGGCGCCCCTGTCTTGGTGCGGGATCTCGGGTTGAAGCCGAGGGACCAAGTGGCCAGCACTACCGGTTGGGGTGCGGGCGCGCGGGCGATCCCCCCGGTGAATGTCACCGTGACGCATGCACTGCTCCTCGCCGCATCCCCCCCCCCCCCCCCCCCTCTGACGTCCCCATGCCTTCCCACCGTTCCCGGGCTTCTCCCTGCATGGGAAGTAGGGGGTCAATGGAGCCCCCAAAACGGGGGGGGCTCGGGGCTGATCAGGAAAAGGGCTCAATTGACAGGCCCGTTAATCAGTTGTTCAGTTAATCAGTCAGTGAGAACTCTGGCGCCAAAAGCGCTGAAAATATTTTTGATCATTGAAAATGGTCAGTTTTTTTTTTCCACAAATCCATGGCAAAAGATGACTTTTCTGAACCCCCTCGACGCGCTGATTCCAAAAATTTCACTTTCATTTTTGCAAACTTTAGGGTCCGAGTCACCTCCGGGGCCCGGGTTTCAGTCTCGGTAGGATTTTGGGGGGCCCGTCTATTGAGCCTCTTTGGGGGAGCGGGGGGTCTAGCCCGAGGGCTGTATCGACCCCCCCCCCCCCCCGGGCCTCGAGACGAAACCCCGGCCACCCCGTAGCCCCCCGCCCCTTTCCCTTCAACACCCGTTCATTATCTTCTCTTGGGCATTGCAGGACGAGGAAGATAGTTTGCTCCTCGGGTGGATCATTACGGGCGCCATCATTGGGTCTTGTTGTTGCTGTTTCGTGTTCGTGCCCCTGATGACTCAAATGATGAAGAAGGCCAAGGGCCGTGACCGGAGGTTGTCCCATCCGAACGCCAAAGACCTGGACTCGTCCCTGTCAACCCACCGCAAGTACTCTCACGAGGACGATGGATTCGAAATGCCCGTGAAGCCTGTATGATCTTGCGGCGCCCTGGGAGTACGCTTAACCATGAAAGAGGCCGCTTGGGAGTGCCCCCCCAGGGCGTCTTTGGAATTATTGAAAATCAAAAGGGGGGGGGGCGTCCCTCCTCTACCCCCTCCCTACAGCAACACGCACCCCCGCCACCCAATGCCCCCCAGGGCAGACAAAATGGAGAGGGCGGAGAAGAAACAGGGCAGGGGGAAAGGGACGAACCAAGGAGGGTAAGAGGACAGGGCAGACCGCGCTCGCCGAAAACGGTGCAGAGCGCAGAAGGAGAACAAGGAAAGGAAAAACGGGAAAGAGTCATTGTGGCTGTTAGAAGCCCCTGTCAGGAAAATGATCCCGCAGATGCACACCCCAGCGCGCACAAGTCCGTGCTGCAGTCGGCAAACCCCCGCATGGACTCGGAGTGTACATCTGGATGTACCTGGTCAACGGCACGGGCAACAGCCCCGTCTCCGGGACGGCTGACCCCCAGAGTAGTCAAACAGGACAAGTCATGAAGGGGCTCCGTTGACACAACCAAAACACGTGCGGGCCCACAGAGGGTCAGAATGAGCAGTGGCGAGAGGCCAAGAGGCGCCGCCAAAGGCAAACAATCAGATACCGAGGCCTTGTGCCAACCCCCCCCCCCCCAGACCAAGGGACCATTGTGGGAAAAACGAAATGTGCCATTGGTTCCATTGGTTGGTACCATTGGAAATCTGGTTCATTTTTGGTACACAAACTTTTGGGTCCCAAACCCAAAAGTTCCTTTGGAATCCTTGGGACCCTTTGTTGTTTTCCTCGACCCCTTTGTCCCCCGTAATTTGTGCCCCGTTGGGTGTACCTCCGACCGTGGGTGGTCAGCCGCCAACCACCGCCGATTGCCACCCAGTCTAGAGACCTCAAATGCCGGAGGAAGCTGCTTTCTTGCATTTCCTCTGAAGGATCCGGAGGGGGGGGGTTTGTGGTTGGGGATTTTTTTGCCACCCCCTACTTCGGGGATGGGGGGGGGGCTAGTGTGTTGTTGGGGGGAAAAGCCCCATCACAGTTTTGAATGTGAGACAACTTTCCCATGATCTTTTGTGTACGGGGACCCCGGGACGGCATTATGGGGACCTGCAGACGGTAGTGGTAATGCAGCCATTTTTGTTTGTCGTAGCACTGGAGTGCCCTCCGACTGACATGCCATAAGTGCACTGTTTTCTTTGCCGACCAATGCATGCCTTCTCCTGCCTTCCCCTCGTGGCGCCCACGGCGCACCGTGCAGTGCACCTGTGGCGAACATTGGGAATTGGGCAGATGGATGCAGCTTTTTGCCACCATGGGTGCTGCTTTTTCTTTATTGTTGTTGTCGACCTAGGAAAGCACCATCCACCAACATGGCAACAAACACAAGCGAAAGTGGTTGACACGGTGTACAGGGGCGGATTGTGAAGAAACAAAAAGGAACAGTATGAAAGCGAACTGTGTGTGTCTCATGGCAGTTTGTCGTGATGTCTGTGCCAAGCTTGGGATCAAATGGGAGGAACACATCTAGCGTTTGCATCTCACGGTACATGTGGCCATACACATCTAGCCACTGTGGGGGAGGCCCAACAGTGGTCGTTTGGAGGAGGGAGGCAACAAGCAAGAAGTGGTTGCCCTGCCATGGCCCAATGACCTTGGGGGTGGCCCAGTCCGCTGCAGATAGGGACAGGCTGTGGTGCCACCGCCCCTGCATGAGGTGCCCCAGGGGGCGGGGAGGGGGGGGGCTGTCGGGGCTGGTGGCACTGCAGCCCACCATCCCCTATTTGAAGGGTGCCAATCAAAGAAAACCGAGGTCTGAAATGAAACAGTGGCATACCCAAACCAGCACACCCCCAAAAAGGCCCGAGGTGCTTCCTCACGGCCGGGGGTGTGCAGGCAACGGACCGCTAGATGTGTATGGCCACATGTACCGTGAGATGCAAACGCTAGATGTGTACGGCCACATGTACCGTGAGATGCAAACGCTAGATGTGTACGGCCACATGTACCGTGAGATGCAAACGCTAGATGTGTACGGCCACATGTACCGTGAGATGCAAACGCTAGATGTGTATGGCCACATGTACCGTGAGATGCAAACGCTAGATGTGTACGGCCACATGTACCGTGAGATGCAAACGCTAGATGTGTACGGCCACATGTACCGTGAGATGCAAACGCTAGATGTGTATGGCCACATGTACCGTGAGATGCAAACGCTAACTTCTCAACAAAGTGCTGACCAAGCCATGAAATCAATCTGTGGAAACAACAAATACAAAGATGCAGTTTGTATGCGTGAAACTCCCTCCAAACTGGATGGCAATTTCTTGAGCATCCAGCAACCATCCACAAGTCTCCATGAAATAGCAGCAACCATCCAAAAGGCCCCACGAAATGACAGCAACCATCCAGAACGCTCTCAGAGATGGACGGTGCCCCCCATTGGCGGGTAACCGACGGTGGTTGGAGGGTGCTGTGCGGATTCTATTTTGTTAGTGTGATGAAGGGATTCCATCCCCCCCTTCTCCCCCCCCCTTACAGACGGCCCTGCAGTATGATACTCAAAAAAATCACCTCGAAGAGAGTTTGTTAGATCAAGCCCAGGTGTGGACGCCACACGCCCGTTCGTGTAGCATACCCCAAGGCATGATATTGGATGTCTTATAAAATCATTATTTTGCCCGACAACAATGGATTTTCTGATTTTGAGCGCTCTATCCCCCCGAAGAGGCCTCCCGCCCTCCCGCCCTCAACGCCCCCCCTTCTCTGCCCACGGTACTGGTCCACTGGTAACCGCAGGACGACGAGCCGTGCCTTACACCGGTCAACAGCATCTCGCGCGACGGCTACCCGGATCCGGACCTCAAATCGCCGTATGGCGAGGAAAACGCCTCGCTGGCCAAGGACCCGTCCCCGCAGCTGCAGAGCAAGACCCCGCCGCAGACGCCGTAGAGCCCGAACATGGGCAAGGACACCGGTTGATGCGTTCCCTAAGGATGCCGACAGTTCGTTTCGCGCGAACAAACGTACGTGCCCCGGGCTGGCGGTTGCAGGACAAGCGCCGGCGGTTACTGGCCAACTGTTGTCCGATTAACTGCCAACCGCTGGCGGTTACCGTCCATATCACCGGGGCACCACCAGCAGCAGCGTCCGTTGGCCACCCGCCGCCATCATCCAACCCATCGACTGCCATCTGTAGGTCTTAGCCCCTGAAATTGGACGCCCAACGTCCAAAGTGGGGGAGTCTCACCAAACCGCATGTGCCCTCAGAATCACCCGCCGCCCCCCCTTTGGGACCCACAACCTGCGGCAGCCGGGAGATGAGGACCGTGGGGGCACAGCCAGTCAGGCATTGGGGGGGGGGGGTAGAGGGAGGCGGGTATGAGGAATTGGGCGGGGCAGGGGGTGCGGGAGCCATAAGGACCGGCAGCCAAGTGCATTGGACTTCGTGTCGTAATAAGACGGATGCCACATGGAGCTTAGTGGCGTAGAATTTATGAAGCAGCGCCGCGATGTCGTGCAGGCGCGGGGGGGGGGGGGGGCGGGGGGGGGGGTGCGCCCGACGGTATTGGAGGCCACCACAGGACCGCCCCCTCACGCTCCCCGTGTTCAGGGCCCGGGGTCGCTGGACCGGAGGCCGCGGCGCGCAGTCTCCCCAGTCCAGTGTCCTGTGGGGCGGGGGGGGGGGTCGCGGCGCTGTGCTCTCCCCCACTTGGGGGGTGGTCCTGTACCCGTGCTGTGCTGCGGGGGTCCACACATGCAGGCCTCGCCGGATGGTTCTGCCCGGCATTGGGGGGGGGGGGTGGCCGCAATGGGATCTCCCTGCAGAACGGATCCCAGTGCGCCCGGTCTCTGCCGCTTGGACGCGCTCAGTGTATTTGGACGCTGTTTATTCGACAGCAGAAACGCCGGGCAAGGCGCCGTGTTGAGTGCAAGAAAGGCGGCGTTGGTGGTGGGGGTGTGAGTGTGGAGGGGCGAGGCACGGCAGGAGGGGGTGAGGGGGGGGCTCTCCGGGGTGCCTTGCCAGAGGCAACAGCATTGGGAACGAAGCCGAACCACCCGGGCCGAGGTCTGTCTCTTCTTCGTTTTGCACGCTTGATGCTGCTAAGGGGACCCCTCCGACACCCGAAAATAGATCTTTGCCGGTTGCACGAGCTCGGCACAAAGGGGTGGTTGCTGATGACACCAGCTCAGCGATGTGTGTATGTGTGTCTGGGCGTGCGTGCGCGTGGCTCTGTGTGTGTGCGCGCGTGTGTGTGATCAGCACTGTTAGTACTGTGATATACGTCACTCAATTTGCCTCATTCCTGTCGCAGAAAGGACCTTGCCAACCTTTTGTGTTTTCATGGCCTGACGAGTTTGTTTTGGTGACCAGTGCTGTGCCTTCGCGGGTGTTCGTTTCTTTCGTCCTCACTGACGTCGTGCAACCTACGGTATTGGCCCCCCTGGTTTCCAGCACAACGTGTGTGTGTGTGGGGGGGGGGGGGGGGCACTGATGTTGGTCTGATGTATTTGATTTGTGTGTCCGACATTTCAGTAGGAGTAGCTTTGTGCGTGTCACAGGAATGAGCCCCCATATGCACTGTACCTCGGGGTACCTTCTGTTTCACAGTGAAAGGCGCCTATGGCAATGTCACTGAAGAGCTTTTTGTTCTGACTTTGTTGTATTGCAATCGTCTGCTTGCTTTAGCGGTGTAGCATTCAACTCTCGTATCCCGCAGCGGGGGGGCAGCTGACGAGGAATTGACATCCGGACTTGGTGTTTTGCTCGTCTGTTTGTTGACAATTGTGTGTGTGTGTGTGGGGGGGGGGGGGCATAGTGCATACAGGGTCAGGTCCACAGAAGCCGCCTGACCCAGCAACCTGGGTGTGACTGTCTTTGTACCTGACCCCATTCGAATGAGGCTGAGCTGCCTACCGGGCAGTGCAGTGCCTCATTCTGCCCTCAGGTCCCGAGGAGTACGGACATCTGCTGGCGCCTGCTTCCCACAGAAAGGCGCTGATTGGCGTTGAACGTGTCTTTTGTTTGACTCCAACTGACGAGGATTCACACTCAGCCACTGTTGTTGTGCTGTGAGGCGCAATTATGTGTGTGTGTGTGTGTGTGTGTGTGTGTGTGTGTGGATGCACACGATGCCCTGTTCCTTGCTGCAGGCCTCTGGCTGGGCCCAGCTGCCAGAGGCAAGAGCGACCCGGTGATCATGGCTTCAGGATGTTCCATGCCTTTCCCCTGCACTGCAGAAAGGCGCCTAGTGCCGCGTTTTGACACCCTGTTTTGACGCTGCACCTGACGAGAATTGTACACTCAGGCCTTCCTGTTGTCTGTTGCTGTCGCATTTATTGTGTGTGGATGCGTGTGGGCGTGCGTCAGGACGACGCGGTTGCGCCACCGAATCAAACGCCCACAGTTCTTCGCCTTTGCACGTCTTCTTTTCCGTTCGGGGGATTGCAGGGCCCGGGCTGCCCGGCTTTGGGCCGTGTCCTGCTTCGCTCATCTTTTCAGGGCTGGGTCTGGGTCTCGGGAAGGCATGGCATCATGGGCCCGGATGGCGGGGACGCAGCGCGTGCGGCAGGCGCCTGCGGCTCGGAGGGGACGACCCACACAGGCAGGCGCGCACGTGCAAATCATGGGCACACCGGGGGTATGCGCGGGCGCACCGTCCCCGGCGCCGTCCCTCTCGGACACTGCTTTGCGGTTGCCGCGTCGGGTTGGCCCAACGGAATGGTACCTGCGTTGAGGCCCGTGTGTGGGGGCGTCCATGAAGGTACCACCCCCCCCTCCCCTTTTGACCTGCGCACGACGACTGCCCTCAGGGACCGTGCACCAGCTCAGCGCTATTCACTGCCCTCTGGCCGCCGTCGTTTGGCCCCCAACTCCCGGTTTGGGTGCAGAGGGCAAGCAAAGGTTTTTTCTTTCCCGCTGACGTGGACTGCCCTTGTGGGTGGGTGTGCGGTGGGTGTAGCAGGCCTTGTGCGGAGCTGTCCCCTTGCACTGGTCTTGTCTGAGATTTTTCATTTGCATGACTGTACAGGATGGGCTGGTGGATCCGGAGGCGGGAACTGAGGCGGGACTTGAGGTGGACTGGAAGTGGAGTAGAGGTGCTTTGGAGGCGTGGGCGTGGGCTGACGCTGGGGAGCAGTATCACCGTTGTTTTTCCTGCGATTTGCTGAATCCGCATCCGCGCCTGCTCCCTGTAATGTATGAGTGGTGCACGTGTGGCCGACTCGGCGTGCAGCTGTTGTATATTATACTGCAAACTCCTGGTTTTCGAATGCCCCTCGGGCATTGCGCAGCTCTTGGCCTTGTAGCCCCACTATTGTGGCCCGTCCTAATGCGCTGGAAGCACACCCCAAACCCCATGTGCCTGGGAAAGCCTTGTTTCCGAATGTTTGAGGCCCCCAGAATCCCCGCAGTGCATTGTCATCCCCCCCCCCCCCCGCAGCCACAAATAGAGCCAGGGGCACGACCTGTGTATCGCCACGATTGGGGGTGCACCATGAGGGCAGGTGCTAGAAATGGGGTTTGGCAGGTTTGGACGTGCGTGTTTGCGTGAGCACGTGTGTGTGGCAGGACGGTTCCGTCCTGATCCATGTTTTCCTTCCTTTGTATATTCTTTGACCCTCGTGTGTGGCAGAACTGGCAATAATCATTAGGAATTGGTAGTATGCGATCTGGCTTTCCCCTCCCTTGGCAGTACAGCTGTTGTTACCATGTCTGCCATGAACCGTTTTGGCTGCAAGCCTCTCGTTCAGTGATGCTGCCAGGGGCCACTGGATCGACATGGTCATCCCAGGACTGTCAAGGGCTTACCTCATTGTGCACGCTGCTTCGGAAAGGCGCCCAGCCTGCATCACTCTTTTGTGGATGGCGTCACGAGAGGTCCAGACATCCAGTGCACCTCCCTTTCCTGTGATCTTTGGCTCCAGGGAGGGTATTCTGGTTCTCACAACATGTGTGTGTGTGCCTGGTTGCTCTACATCGTCCGCGCGCGCACGTGTGACTTTTTCTGAGTCTTTTTTGTTTTAGGCATGTCGCCTTTGCATGACAATTTTCTCATACAATTGCCCTAATGACAACGCCATCGCACGCTCAGAGAACCCGCCTTCGCTGCTCTCGGCCACCCTGCAGTGCCCGTGGGGGGCGCAGTGTGCGCTGTTTTACACTCAGCACCTAGAAGTAAGTGACGTGAGCACAGGCCACCGGCACTGCACCGGAAGGCGCGTTATTCTTCCGTTCATTGCCAATCCGCTGTTGCATCCGCAGAACCCCGAGAACCGCCATGTGCGTGAAGTAGGGACTCGTGGCTGGGCCAGGGACAATGCCGTTGTTCCTGTGACATTGATGTATCCCATTGAGTTTCAACTGCAATTTCTGACGTGCGCGTGCCAGGTGTTGGGTGTGGCATGGGGCATGGGGATATTGCTAGGCGACTCTGGATGACAATGACCGACTCTGGATGAGAAAAGCACAGAGGCCGCGGCAGCAGTGGCTGAGTACAGGGAAGCACGTTGACATGGCCTAATATAGCACGAACACAAAAGACAACAAGCCCATGTTCATGCCGACATGAGCAGCAAGGAGATTGGATTACGCGTACAGAAAATGCGGGATGGAGTACAAAACAGAATGTCTGACACACGGAGTGGACCGTGCGATTGTGTGGATGTCCTGGGGCAAACCAGAAAGGCCGCCAGCTAAGATGAAAGTCAACACCATCGTACACTAGAACAAGAGGGATTTTGGGGACTTGGGGGAGCACATGAACAGATGGGCTACTCTGCAAGCCGAAGACCCCATTCTAACGAGATCCACGGTGAGTTGGCGCGGTACATGCAGGCACACAAACAGTCAAGTAAAGGCCTCCATACAGCTGCTTCGCTAGTGCAACCCCGATCCAATGTGATTACCACAGCCCGCGCTTGATCTGCACAGAATGTAGCTGGTCAGCAAAATTGACGAATGGAGACTCAGAGGTATTAGCCCAGCGTAACCCCCGCTTGAACCACTCATGGGCATAACACAAATTTAACTGTGTGCAGTAAGAGATTTCTATAGAATTTTGTGGTTTAGAGTACAAGTGTACATTGCATCTCAGGTCTCCAAGAGCTCTCCACACTCCTAGTTTCATTCCTGGCAGCAGCTTTTATGACTCTTTGTGCCGAGCATGAACTCTTGCTTGGTACCAGGGGTGGAGCACCCACATCCGTTCTCTCTGGAGGTAGTAACGTGGTGGAAGTCTGCAAAATCAAATGAGAGGGAGTAACCATAAGGCTTTTGATATATTTGGTAGTTTGGTGCAGAAAGTTCATGCCCACCCAGATGTCAAAAGCAACAGTCTCCAAATGTGCCATGGGGCTTTTGGCAGCGGCAAGTGTCCCTGTGCCCATATGTGGGGTTTTTTTTGGCAGCGCAAAGTGTCCCTATGCACATATTTTGGGGGGATTTTTGGCAGTGCAACAGTGTCTCTGTGCCCATATACTGTGCATTGTACGTAATGGGGGGCTTTTGGGCAGTGCAAAGTGTCTCCATGCCGATATATAGGGGGCTTTTGGCAGGGCAAAGTATCCCCATGCCCATATATGGGAGGCCTTTTAGTTGTGCAAAGTGTCCCCATGCCCATTTGTAGCCTTTTTGGCAGCGCAAAAGTGTCCCTGTGCCCATATATGGGAGGCTTTTGGGCACTGCAAAGTGTCTCCGTGCCCATATATGCGGGGCTTTTTGGCACTGCAAAGTGTCTCCGTGCCCATACAAAGGGGGCTTTTTGGCACTGCAAAGTGTTCCCGCGCCCATATGGGGGGTTTTTGGCAATGCAAAGTGTTCCCGTGCCCTTACATGGAGGATTTTTGGTAGTGCACGGTGTCCCTATGCCTAAATGTAGTGGGCTTTTTGGCAGTGCAAAGTTTCTGCATCCCCATATATGGGTGGCTTTTTGGTAGTGCAAAATGTCCCCATGCCCATGTATATAGGGCTTTTTGGCAGCGCAAAGTGTCCCTATGCCTATATGTAGTGGGCTTTTTGGCTGTGCAAACTGTCTCCATGCCCATATATGGAGGGCTTTTTGGCTGTGCAAAGTGTCCCCATGCGCATATATTGGAGGCCGTTTGGCATGAAAGTGGAAGGTTTTGGTTGCAATACACGGAAATTGTGCTTCACAGCAGGGCTGTCCTTTTGGAGCTGGGGGACCTATGCAGAGACTTCATCGGACAGGATTAGGGGTAATGCTTGAATGTTGTAAAGTAGGGTACTTAGCCACCTTGGCCAGAGCCCATGTGTACAATGTCACCTGCTCAGGGAAGGGAAGTCTTTCTTTGCCGATGGACCTATGCAGAGAGTTCATTTGAACGGATCATAGGTAATGCTTGATTTTTGTAAAGTAAGGTACTCAGCCAGGTGGCAAGTTTTAGAGGAACCATTGTCTCAGGATTGAGGAAGGGACTGCATGAAGTAAGAAAAAGTGCTTTTCCAATGCTTTGAGGCATACTCTAGTTGTATTAGGGATGCACTGAGCACACAGGCATTTCTACCTTAGTATTGGCCCTACCAAAAGTGGTGATAACACATTTTGACCTATGGAACCAAACACCCAATCAGGATATGGAGTGGACCCCTTAATCCCCTATCAATGTGAGGCAATCCATCTTTTCCTGAGTTGACTGAGAACTGACATATCCAGGGCAGAGCCTATGAATTTATCTATGTTTTCTCATGAATTCTTAGCTGTCTTAGTGGTATGCACCCTAGGGGGCTGGGCACCTCTTTTTGAGAGGTCCTGGGTTCAATTCCCGGTCAGCCTAGCTAAGTAGGAAGATCCCGTGTGACATGGCAGTGACCTCATCGCCACATGCCCTGCCACCTCAGCACATATGGGACCCAAAACAAAGAGTGCACATCTCCTGAGATGGCACTATGGAGATTGAGTGACCATGGGGCAGTTTTCCAACTCTTTTTCCAAAACATTTCAGCTATCTTTGTGAATATGCAATCCGAAGTGCTCTGATTTGCAGTTTCTGTGAATATCCTTTCATCTTTCACTGTTTACACTGCAGCCCTTCATGCTTTGATCCTGATTCTCTTCTACTTGCTTATCTCTGGCTTGGGCTATCCTGGATTGGTTGTATTTCAGCAAACAAAACATTTTCCTCATCAAAAACAAGCAGCAGGAAACCCTACACCAGCAGCAAGCAGCAGGAGAGGCACAAACACAGTGTTGAAACCACTATAAAACTTTCTGGTAGCAAGAGGCAGACTGTCTCTGCGTACTGGCAGCAATCCCGTGCTGTACAACCAGTGCGCCGAGATCAGTCATATATAAGCAGAAGGGGGAACGAAGATGGACACAACGAAAGAGGACACCGACGTGAAGACAGCGCCTGAGGCACCAGCAAGGCCAGCACCTGGTGAACCGGGACCTGGACCTAGCGCTCTACCTTCGGAGCCCTTACATGGGCAAGTGGACGTGGCGGAGGATTCGCTGGAAGGACTCCAGACGGCCTTCCGGGGCCTCTCAGTGGAGGAGGTGGAGGACACTCAACCTGTGAAGAGAAAGAGAGAGAGAGAGAAGGATGCTAGAGACGAAGCAGACGAAGGAGCAGACCAAGGGCAAGACCCGACGAATAATCCTACCTTCGAGGGCGCACCAAGCGCTTCTAGCCTCCACGCATCACCCCCTCTTATACCCACCACACTCCCAATTCCAGACCCAGCCGCTGCAACATCCACACCCATAACCAACCCGCCTATGGCAGAGGGCACAGGCTTTACTGGTACGCCTACCTACCCTGCCTATGGTTTGAGCCCACCTACCACTGCGTTTCCTGAGGCAACTACTGCCAGTGAGCCGGTGACGTCCAGTTCTGCGCCGCGATGGTATGCGGCTGACTATCACCATCCTCTACCCGCTACAGGAACCTATGTGGATGTTCCTGGGTATGCAACCTTGAGTGGGTTGAGGGGAGGACCTGAGTCTCTTGGAGGCAGGAGTAGAGGATCGGGGAGATCCTCCAACAGGTCCCTGACGCGGTCGGAGATCAACGAGGTGCTCCGAGGAGCCACCTCTAAAATTGTTGGCGACCTCACTCAAGAGATTCGAGAGAAACTGGAGCCCCTGATGATACCACCCCAAGCGTCACCTACCACGGTGGGAGTGTCACCCCATCAAGTACAGGCCAACCACCTGGTGGCAGGGCTGACAAACACCCTGGGGAGCCTGAGGAGCCGACCGATGCCGACCCCTGCAGCGATACCGAGAAGTCCTTTCGTACCGAGAACGGCCCAGCCGCCCTACAGCCACGTGACGAATTCTACGAGAGCCGAGCTGGACCGGCTGGGGCTGACCGCCTTGAGGGCAATGGTTGACGTGGAGCCCTATGGCTCTAGTGATCTAGGCGGAGACCCCTCCGATGATGAGCCGCCGTCGATGACTTCTGCTTCGCCCTCGGAGGACGACGACCCGGAGGACCCCGAGAACCCAAGTGGGAAGAAGAAGAAGAAGAAGAGGAAGACCCGACGCCCTGAGGGACGCAGGTCTCAGGAGGCTGAGGCTATTGCCACCTCCAAGATCGTGGTGAACCTGCCTGAGTTCACAGGCAAGGACCTCAGCGAGTTCGCTGAGAATTTTGGCCGGTTTCTCCGATTGACCGGCCAAACCCACGCTAGTGGACGGGTGAAGTGCGATCTGCTCCTGCAGTGCTGCAAGACCAAGTACCTGGAGAAGCAGGTCAGACAGATCGTGACTAACTCCGCCACCTTTGCCGATGTGTTGGTTGCCTTGGAGAGGCAGTACCCGACCTACGAAACCGACCTCTCCTTCAGGGCCGAGATCCAGAACCTGCCCGTGCTGCCCAACAACCCCAAACCTGGCAGGGTCTCTGAGCTGTTGGCTGAGCTGGATCACTGGGCTGGACGAATGACGCCCGGTTTCTACAGCAGCGACGACCTGCTCTTCTGGTTGGTGGCTAAGCTCCCTCGAGAGCTGTGGGACGAGTGCCGTTCAACGGCAGAACGCAAGGCTAGATCCCTCCGCTACGGGGATCTATGCGTACTACTCCTGGAGCTGGCGCTGGAGAAAGAAAGCGACCAACACCTGAACAAGTACCGTCCTGGAGGAGGAGGCTCTGGAGGCCGTGGCAAAGGGTACCAAGGATCCAGACCTGGGCAGGGGACTACCCCCAAACACGCCCACGCCTGTATCATGGGAAACGTCAAGGAGCTCTTCTGGTGTGATGCCAGAGACAAGCAGGGCCACCTGCAGCACGCCCCTGACTGGGAGCAGCGAGACTGCTTCGTAGTCCAGGGCAAGCAGCAAGAGAAGAACACCGGCGCCAAAGCGAAGGTGCCGGATCATAGAAAAGTTTATAGTGTTTTCAGCACTGTGTTTTTGCTTCTCCTGCTGCTTGTTGTTGCTGTAGGGTGTCCTGCTGCTGGTTTTGGATGATGAAAAGCTTTTGTTTATTGAAATACAGTAAAGCCAACTCAATCCAGGATAGCCCAAGCCAATAGTATGCAAGGAGAAGGTAATTCAGGATCAAAGCATGAAGGGCTGCAGTGTAAACAGTGAAAGATGATTAGATATTCACAGAAACTGCAACTCAGGATACAAATGAATGCATATTCACAGAGATAGCTGAAATGTTTTGGGAAAAGAGTTAGAAAACTGCCTCAGGATCACTCTCTCTCCATAGTGCCATCTTAGGAGATGTGCACTCTTTGTTTTGGGTCCCATATGTGCTGAGGTGGCATGGTATGTGGCGATGAGGTCACTGCCATGTCACATGGGATCTTCCTACTTAGTTAGGCTGACCAGGAATTGAACCCAGGACCTCTCAAAAAGAGGTGCCTAACCCCCTATGGTGCATACCACTAGGGCAGATAAGTATTCATGGAAAAACATAGATAAATTCATAGTCTCTACCTTAGGTATGTCAGTGCTCAGTCAACTCAGGAAAAGATATTTTACTTCTGATTGAAAGGGGATTAAGGGGTCCACTCCATATCATGATTAGGTGTTTGGTTCCATAGGTCAAAATGTGTTCTCACCACTTTTGGCTGGACCAATACTAAGATAAAAATGCATGGATGCTCAGTGCATCTCTAATACAACTAGAGTATGTCCCAAAGCAATGGAAAAGCACTTTTTCTTACTCCCCCCTTGTGCTGTGGTGGCCACCACTGTCGCATTTTAGGAAAAAAGGGAATTTTTCTTGGCCTTTCCTTGGTTTCCACATCTACTTTAAAATACCTACAGTCTCCCTCACACTGAAAAATGGGCGCTCACCATGGCTGGCGTCCTTTTGCTGCTCTGATTGTACAGTTTCCTACAGAAGACTCAGCGCTCTTGGCGCTGCCGGGGCTCCTGTGGCTTGGTTGGGTTAGATTGGGAGCATGCCAAACATGTGCATATGTATCCCTCCCTCCAAGACGCAGCGTCGACACAACCCAAACGCAAGACACATTATACACACTCGCATGTGTTCTCGTAAACCTGCTGGCGACCTGTGACCTGTCTTAGGGCGAAGGGAGTCGAAAGAAAATTAAATTTGCCCCTTGGTGGGGTCTTGGTTCTGCTCAGTCTCTCCAGGCACCTGCGTTTCGGCCCGAACACGGCCTACTCAGCGAGGCTGCGCGTGGGTATCTGCAGAGGCAGGAATGGGAGGAATATGGACGAATCCACGCAAAAACGAAGCGACGACACCAAAATCCGTCAAATGACGGCGTAGAATTTTTCTGAAACGACACACCTGAGCAGAATCCAATTGTGCATCAGAAGCACATTTTTATAGAAATTATAGTCATCTCTGGATTTTTTAAATCCAGAAATTCATACGCATAAAATGGCGGCGCGCAGGAGCGGCTCCTAGCGAAGCGCCGGAAAATGGAAAAATAATGGAATTATAAACGTATGTATCACGTAGTCTTGAAAATGACGAGACACACATTAATAAACAAACATACAGATTCCACCCACACTAATAGAAGCTTCAAAAATTCAAGAATTCGAAAATCAATTGAAAAGACTTCAATGAATCAGGTATAAACTACAGGTATGCTTGTCTCGCATGCCGCATACACATTGCTCGTCTCGTGTCTCCGTGAACGAGTCGTGTAGCAGCGCTAACAACGATAACCACGATAGGACGCGGTAGAGGGATTGATTAGAAAGATTGCAGATGATTAGCGGTCAGATCAGGGTGATTAGTCATACACACAAGTGCATAGCAACGTTCTGCGCGTGCGCCCCTTTTGTACTCACACCTTGCTTCACTTCCCAGCGGTAGGTAAGGTAGGTACGCCCAGGCGGGGCCACCCCCTGGTGGAGTCAAGATTTACGCGTTGATGGGCAGGTTTGCCCACGTTCTTGTCGCATACTCGTGCATGCACACACGCATTAAAGGGTAGGCCACGCGAAGTGCGCACGGTAAACCTTGTTTAGGCTACCCAGGGGCTCCTCGGTACGTTCTTTAAGAGAACCTGAGGAGTCCCTTAACGCTTGCTTGCTTGACAAGGGTAGCTGCTCCATGCAGCGTGTTTGCGGACAGCGTATTATAGGGCACACTGAGAAGGGTATAATACCTGGAGTGTGCCTTGGTTCCTCCGCCGCAAACGCCCTTTCATGTGCCTTTGTTTTACAGGTGGGCAGGTAGGGTGAGTGGTGCAGCAGCATTTTTTTATGCCCTGCTAAACAGGGGCGCAGATCACACAAACAAGTAACTCCGCTCCGCCTGTGGCAGAGCAGGGAGTCCGACTTCATCGACATCTGCGCCTTGCACACGAGAGCACTCCTTCCCTCCAAGCCCTTGCAGGGGAAACACGTTGTGGCGTCCCCTGTGAGGCCACAGTTGCTTAGCAGCGCTGTGTTCTCTTGTCATTTCACAGGTGGGTCGCTAGGACCCTTGAGACCTTCCTCTTCGCAACGCCAAGTAGAGTGTGCGTGTAGGAGTGGTAGTCCTGAGTGGGGGCTAGAGCCAGTTGCCCAGTGCTCGCCCACCAGGATGGTGCCACTGTAGGGTGTGTAGGACCTGTAGGGGGCGTGTCACTGTCCCACCCTTTTCCTGCAATTTTAGCTGGGTTGGTGGGCTGTGACAGTGGTTAGGTCAGTGTTTTGGCCACATAGCAAACAGGCGTTTTGCATGCCTTCATAGCTTTTGGCCACCCCTCCCTGTAGTAGACAGATAGGTAGGGAAAACAATACCTGGATTAACACTCTGGGTATTCCCCCAAGGTTTTGCGCCAGCACAGAAATTGGGCGCATAGGGGAGGGGAGACCCGGGGCGTACCCCGTGGCATCAATAAGCCAACCCTCCAGGTTCAGCAAGGGCGCAGACTTGGGTATAATTAGGACACCACTTCTGCGGCTTGCTCTCAGGACCTTAGGACTAGCACACTCACACATACGCTTTGGCAGGTAAGGGTAAGGTTCAGTCCCTAGCTTTAGTCTTGGAGGCAAGCGTCTCAGCGAGCCTCAACAACTCACCAAGGTTGTTCTGGGACAAGTAGTCAACCAGAACTGAGTTTAGGCGTCCCTCCGGTAGAACAAATGCAGAGAAGGGCTCCCAGGTGGCCTCTTCGACTCCAAACCCTTCCCAGAGGGTGAGGAAGCGCCAACCCTGGCGATAGCGGTGGCGTAGGACAGACTTCACCAGGTAGAAGCCCTCCTTAGCCATCTCCTCGGCGTTCATGTCGGGGAGTTCACCTTCAACTTCCATAGGGCTGGCAGCCCCTTGTAGGTCCAGAGCGGCGATTTCCTCGTCGTTCAGCTCCCACTCCTCCCCACAGAGGTCTTCAGGATCATGGTAGCGCTTCAGGTGTTGAGCGGCGCACACCAGGGTCCCCCCTAGACGGGGAGAACACCGCACCGTGATACGGTGACCATCCACAGATAAAATCTTGTACGGCCCGAAGTATGGGTCATCGCTGGTAGAGCGAGGCCAGGCGGGTAGTCGACTGTGGTGCACCAGCACCCAGTCCCCCTCTTGGTAGGTGGCCGGTACTCGGTGCTTGTTCTTCTTATTCCACTGACGCTCCCTCACTCTCTGGAGCATAGCCTTGGCCTTGTCCACCTTCGCTTGTTGCTCTTGGACCCATTCACCCACAGAAGAATGGGTGTCCTCTGGATAGGGGGCATGTAGGAACCATGCCGGGCGCCCCATGAATAGCTCATGTGGCGAGTAGCCAGTAGCTGAACTCTCTTGGGAGTTCATCATCAAGGATATGACGGGGAGTAGTCTCACCCAGTCTCTGGTGCGTTCAGTTTTGCACCATATCCTGACGTTCTCCTTCAGGACACGAATCTGTCGCTCACATAGGGGGTTGCTCGTGTGAGAGTAGGGAATCCCCGTAGACACCTGGACATTGAGGGATCTCAGGACCCTCTTGTACCAGCCAGTGTCTGAGCGTACTCGTACGTCCTCATCGGAGTTGATCTCCTTGGGCGCCCCATAGACACAAAACCACTCCTCCAGGAGTATCTTGATAGTCTCCTCCCCGGTAATGTGCTTGGTACATGGGAACACCCTGGTAAACCTGGTCAACCTACAGGTTACTACGAGGGCGAAGTCATAGCCCCCGAACTTCGGCATCTCCGTGTAGTCCACGTATAGAACACTGTTAGCACAGTGAGGGATGGGCAGGGTCGACCTCTGTCCCTGATATCCCCTGGTTTACAGGACCTGCACGGGCACTTGTCCACGATAGGCAGGAGCGTCTTCCGCAGCTGGTCGTCAGTCCACGTAGTGTGGAACCACTGCTTGAACAGCCGCAGGGTACGGTCAGCACCCACATGACCACTGGACTCATGGGTCCACTTCAGCAGCGCTGGGACTCGGTCACTAGGCACCACGATGCGGTCCTCGTGCCAGAGGTAGCTCTTGTCCCGCTTCCACTGGTCTTGGCTGACCAGGAGGGGTTCAAGGCGTTTCTCCAGGCGCCGGTAGATATCCCCAAACTCCTGTAGGTACTCCGATTGTTGGAGTCCATCCAGGGGGCGTATCATCGTCATGTTCAGGTCCAGATGTACGTCCATACGGCTGAACGCCTCCTTAGCCAGCGCTTCAGACCGGGCACCAATCAGGGTGTCGAAGTTGTTGCGGCTGATGTAGTCGGCGCACTCGTTCTTCACTCCCTGGATATGGTGTACCGTCAGCCGTAGTTGACTGAGGTAGGTCCACCAGCGACGTAGCTTGGCCTTCTCAGGTGGGGGACCCTCCTGGAAACTGCGGACCGGTTCTTGGTCGCATAGCCAGACCACAGGGTTACTCCCCAACAGTCGTGCTTGTGAGGATAGCACCAGCATACCCGCGAGCAATTCCTGCTCATAGGTGGAGTAGTTCCCCCTGGCCTGGTTCCACTTCCAGTTCCAGTGGCCCAGAGGTACTAGGACCCACTTGTCGTCAGGGTAGCTATGCTTGAGGGTTCCATCTCGGTTGAGACCTTCCGTTCCCCTTTGGGAAATGGCCGAGTCTAACTCCTCCTTCTCTAGTGCTTGCCATTGGAACAACGTTCCACCACCGCCCACATTGCTGGCGTCGGTCACCAGGATAATCTCCCCTTGTGCCCTAGGCACGCCCAAGCACTTAGCGTTGGCTACCTTGTCTTTGAGCTCGTCAAACGCTTGTTGCTCTTGTGGGCCCCAGCGCCAAGTAGTACTCTTCTTGATCAAGTCCGTCAGAACGGCGCTGGTATAGGTGAAGTTCTTGATGTGGCGGCGATAGAAGTTGCACGCCCCAATGAAACTGCGTACATCATGAAGTCCTTTCTTGGGGTCTTCGTGTCGTACCTTGGCATCCATCAGGGGTTTGGCCTTAGAGGCCGCTGGCGTCCACCACCCATAGCCAACGTCAAACCCCAGGTACTGCATGGTCTCCTGCATGAACTCACACTTCTCCAGCTTGAGTTGTGTGTGGTTCTCCTGGCAGACCGCAAAGAACTCACCCAAGAGGGTTAGGTGATCCTCCTGGGTATTGGTCCCGAGGCATACATCGTCGATGTGAGCCTCCATCTGGGCACCACGGGATATGAGCTCCTGCACCTTAGGTCTCCTTCGTAGGATGGACAAGATCTTGTTCATCAGTTCTTGGAACAGAGCGGGTGCGTTAGCCACGCCAAATGGCATGACTTTCCACTTGAATACCCTCCCCTGAGGGGTGATGAAGGCCAGTAGTTCCTGCGCGTTGGGCGTCAGGTCCACTTGCCAGAATCCACTTCGCTTGTCCATCTTGGTCTTGTAGCGACAGGAGGCTATCTTCTCCAGGGTAGACTCCATATTGGGTATGGACCCTGAGTGGTTCAGCATCTTCTTGTTCAGCTCTCCATAGTCCACTACCAGCCGTTTGGCTGTAGATCCAGGTTTAGCCACCAGGAAACAGGGGCTGCAGTGTAGGGGATAGTCCCCGTCCTTGTACTCCAGGACTAGGCCAGCGTCGATACACTCCTGTATCTGTCGCTCAATCTCGTCGGCCTGTTCTTTAGGAGCTGGATAGGGTCTCCTCCGTATCTTGTGACCCACGAACTCGGGTTTCAGCTTGAGGTCCATCTGTACCAGCTTGTCGCATGAGGCTGGAGGGGGTAGTTCTCCGAACACCTCCAGATAGGTCCTTATCAGCTTCTGTACCCGCGGGTCCAATACCTTGATCTTGTCCTCCATGTCCTCGTCGGAGTGTAAGTTGCTTGCCCCTTGAATAGACGTCGGGAGGTGGTCCTCCACCGACTCTTCGCCCGCTGTAGCATCCTTCAGCCCTTGGTAGGCATATAGAAGATCTTGCTCGACCATCTCCGGTGGACGATGGCAACATAGACACGCTCGAGGGGGTTCACATACACATTCCTCCGAGAGGTCGTCCTCCTCTGGGGTCCTCACATGGGCGCCCCACACGCTCTTCATGAGCTTGAGATCTACCTCCCTTTGCCAGGTGGTGATCTTCTGTTCGAGGTCCTCCTTCAATTGGGATAGGTCTCCCATACGTCCTTGCTTCAGTGGCCACGAGCTGCGGGTAGGCTTCGCGTAGCATAGCTTTTTCGCCACCAACTTCCTCTTGGAGTCCACATACTCCCTGAGCCTGGATCTAGGGTCCAGCTCTTCATCCACGGGGTCTTCCACCCTCATGGAGAGTAGGGGTTTTAGTGGGGCGACGTACTCGGCGTTCTCCACTTCCTCCACCGCGGTCTGCACGAAGAAGGCGTCGTGCTCAGTTTCGTCGTCTGAGTGGATAGAGCTAGGTAGCTCAGATAGTCCACACTCAGAGACTCCATCAGGAACAGGTACATGACCGGGAGAGTTGGGGGCGTTGGTGTCAGTCACGACGTACTCATCTCCTCCGGGTGTAGTTTCAACAGCATCTTGAGGTCGTAGGCGATCCTTCAAGTCACCCAAGGCGAGTCCATCGCTTTCTCGTTGTATAGCCTGGACCAGAGTAGGGTCCAGGTCTTCCCAGGGAATGGAGGTGAGACTTCCGTCCACCACGCTGAGCATACTCCCCCATCCGGGCTTCCCAATGGGTGTCTTGCGTCCCAGAGGCACGTAGATGGCCTCATCAGGTAATCGCACAGAGCTGAGAGTCAGCTTGTCAAGGAGGGTTCGCCAGTACTCGTTGCCCCCATGGGCTCCCCAATCGGGGGAACACAGGACCATACGGGAACGTTCCAAGGCCACCTTGGTCAGCACCTTCCCCAGTTCACTGAATCTGGGGTTCCCGTAGGCCATCCCGAAAGAGGGCCAGTAAAATTTGTAGCTGCAGTTCTTCCCCTTGCTGCAGTATAGGTCCAGTACATGCTGCTTGTCGCTGGCGAACAGCTCCACACTTAGGTCTTCTCGAGAGTAACCCAACTCCTTCAGACCTTGGTCTAGGACTTCCCCCGATAGTTGATAGTCCTCAGTTTTGGAGGCCGCCATCATGTTCGAGGGCTCCTCCTTAGATAGTCTCAGGTAACTCGAGGTATGTTCCGACTGCTCCAGTGGCACAGACTCTCTGCCACTGCCGTGGTCCACGTACAGGAGGTAGGGCGCTTGCAGCGTCAGGGATTGTATCTGGGAGTGCTGCACGAAGAAGTCAGTCCCCAGTACAAAGTCGAAGGCCTCAGTGTCCATCACATAGAACCGATGGGCGATAGTTCGAGAGCCCATAGGTACCTCCACTTCACAGTCCCCGCAGCTGTGCACCACATGTCCATCCCCCATGCGTATAGCGGCGGTGGTCATGGTGTTCTTCAGGCTCCCACAAGGTAAAATTTTCTTGGCCACTATAGATGTTGTGGCGCCAGTATCCAGTACCCCCAGGTATTCACGTCCCCCTAGTCGGATACGTACCCAAAACACCAGGTCTTGGGTGCCACCGGAGCGTCCCCGTCAGAATTCCGCGGGACAGGTCACCTCGAACCCCTTGTTCCGCAATTTGCGGGCCATCCTCATGAAACGGCTTCTCTTCTTGGCGTTGCCGTCATCACCACCTTCATGCTCACGCTTGGCTCCTTGTTCTTGCTGGGCCTGCGTCTGTGAGCGTGTGGTAGGTCCAGTCTGCCCTCCAGAGGGCTCGGAGTTCCCCCCTGGATTAGGGTTGGGGTTGCCTCCGTTCTTGTCCTTGTTCTTGTTGTCGTTCTGGCGGTTAGCGCCTCCTCCTCGTCCACCTTGACCCTTGTCTTGACCACCTTGACCACGTCCTTTCGACTTGCCCTTGCCGGAGTCGTTGCCTTTGGCCTTGCCTCCACCTTTGCCTGAGCTTTTGCCAGGATCTTCCCCCTTAAGCTTCGCCGATAGGCGCTGCTTATGGTAGCACTCGTCCTCATAGTGCTTCCGCTTACCGCAGAATGCACACGTGATGGTGCAGCGGTAATGATCCGGCAGCTTCACTTTGGCGCCGGTGATCTTTTCCTGCTGCTTCCCCTGGACTACAAAGCAGTCTCGCTGCTCGCAGTCAGAGGCGTGCTGCAGGTGGCCCTGCTCATCTCTGGCTTCACACCAGAATAGCTCCTTCACGTTCTCCATTAGGCGGGCGTGGGCGTGTTTGGGGGTAGTCCCCTGCCCTGGTCGGGACCCTTGGTACCCTTTGCCTCCAGAACCTCCACCGCCAGGACGGTAGTTGTTCAGGTGTTGGTCGCTCTCCTTCTCCAGCGCCATCTCCAGGAGCAGCACGCATAGATCCTCGTAGCGGAGGGATCTAGCCTTGCGCTCAGCCGTCAGACGGCACTCGTCCCATAGCTCTCGGGGGAGCTTGGCGCACAACCAGAACAGCAGGTCGTCGCTGCTGTAGGAACCGGGCGTCAGTCGTCCAGCCCAGTGGTCCAGGTCCGCCAACAGCTCGGAGACCCTGCCGGGTTTGGGGTTGTTGGGCAGCACGGGCAGGTTCTGGATCTTGGCCCTGATGGAGAGGTCGGTCTCGTAGGTTGGGTACTGCCTCTCCAGGGCAACCAACACGTCGGCAAAGGTGGCGGAGCTAGTGACGATCTGCCTGACCTGCTTCTCCAGGTACTTCGTCTTGCAGCACTGCAGGAGCAGGTCGCACTTCACTCGCCCACTCGCGTGGGTTTGGCCGGTCAGTCGTAGGAACCGGCCAAAGTTCTCAGCGAACTCGCTGAGGTCCTTACCTGTGAATTCAGGCAGGTTCACCACTATCTTGGAGGTGGCAATAGCCTTCGCCTCCTGAGCTCGGCGTCCTTCAGGGCGTCGGGTCTTCTTCTTCTTCTTCTTCTTCTTCTTACCCTTGGGGTCCTCGGGGTCCTCAGGGTCTTCGTCATCCGATGGCGAAGAAGAAGTCATCGACGGCGGCCCATCATCGGAGGGGTCTCCGCCTAGATCACTGGAGCCATAAGGCTCCACGTCCACCATAGCCCTTAGGGCTGTCAGCCCCAGCTGGTCCAGCTCGGCCCTCGTCGAGTTCGTCACGTGACTGTAGGGCGGCTGGGCTGTCCTCGGGACGAATGGACTTCTTGGTACTGCTGCAGGAGTCGGCATCAGTCGGCTCCTCAGGCTCCCCAGGGTATTTGTCAACCCTGCCGCCAGGTGGTTAGCCTGTACTCGGTGGGGTGACATTCCCATCGTCGTAGGTGACGCATGGGACGGGATCATCAGGGGCTGCAGTTTCTCCCTGATCTCTTGCGTGAGGTCGCTCACGATTTGCGAAGTGGCTCCTCGGAGCACCTCATTGATCTCCGACCGCGTCAGGGACCTGTTGGAGGATCTTCCCGATCCTCTACTCCTGCCTCCCAGAGACTCTGGTCCTCTCCTCAACCCACTCAGGGGTACATACCCAGGTGCACACCCAGGAGCATACCCAGCAACTTCCATGTAGGTTCCAGTGGCGTGGAGTGGATGGGGATGGTCAGCCGCATACCAACGCGGCGCAGAGCTGGAAGCCACCGGCTCACTGGCAGTAGTTGCCTCAAGGAGCGCAGTGGTAGGTGGGCCCATGCCATAGGCGGGGTAGTGAGGCATGCCAGTAAAGCCTGTGCCCTCTGCCATAGGCGGGTTGGTTGTGGAAGTGGATGTAGCGGCGGCTGGGAGTGTGGTGGTTATGGGAGAGGGTGATGCATGGAGGCCAGAAGCGCTTGGTGCGCCTTCGAAGGTAGGGACATCCGTCGGGTCTTGCCCTTGCTCCTCTCCTTCGTCTGCTCCTTCTCCAGCATCCTTCTCGCTCTCGTTCCCTCTCTTCCTCTTCACAGGCTGAGGCTGAGAGACCATTTCCTTCACCGACAGGGCCCCGAAGGCCGTCTGGAGGCCATCCAGGGAGTCCTCCGCCGTATCCACTGGCCCATGTAAGGGCTCCACCGAAGGTACAGCGTCTGGCGCCGGCCTTGCCGGTGCCTCAGGCGCTGGCGCTGTGTTCACATCGGCGTCCACTCTTCCTGGATCCATCTTAATCCGCCCTTCTGCTTATATTTGCCTGCTCGGAGCACTGGTTGTACGGCGCGGGGTCGCTGCCGGTGCACAGAGACAGGCTGCCTCTTGCTACCAGAAAAGTTTATAGTGTTTTCAGCACTGTGTTTTTGCTTCTCCTGCTGCTTGTTGTTGCTGTAGGGTGTCCTGCTGCTGGTTTTGGATGATGAAAAGCTTTTGTTTATTGGAATACAGTAAAGCCAACTCAATCCAGGATAGCCCAAGCCAATAGTATGCAAGGAGAAGGTAATTCAGGATCAAAGCATGAAGGGCTGCAGTGTAAACAGTGAAAGATGATTAGATATTCACAGAAACTGCAACTCAGGATACAAATGAATGCATATTCACAGAGATAGCTGAAATGTTTTGGGAAAAGAGTTAGAAAACTGCCTCAGGATCACTCTCTCTCCATAGTGCCATCTTAGGAGATGTGCACTCTTTGTTTTGGGTCCCATATGTGCTGAGGTGGCATGGTATGTGGCGATGAGGTCACTGCCATGTCACATGGGATCTTCCTACTTAGTTAGGCTGACCAGGAATTGAACCCAGGACCTCTCAAAAAGAGGTGCCTAACCCCCTATGGTGCATACCACTAGGGCAGATAAGTATTCATGGAAAAACATAGATAAATTCATAGGCTCTACCTTAGGTATGTCAGTGCTCAGTCAACTCAGGAAAAGATATTTTACTTCTGATTGAAAGGGGATTAAGGGGTCCACTCCATATCCTGATTAGGTGTTTGGTTCCATAGGTCAAAATGTGTTCTCACCACTTTTGGCTGGACCAATACTAAGATAAAAATGCATGGATGCTCAGTGCATCTCTAATACAACTAGAGTATGTCCCAAAGCAATGGAAAAGCACTTTTTCTTACTATCATTACAGGTGCACCATCACGTGTGCCTTCTGTGGGAAGAGGAAGCACTACGAGGATGAGTGCTACCATAAGCAACGCCTATCGGCGAAGCTTAAGGGTGAAGATCCTGGCAAAGGCTCAGGCAAAGGTGAAGGCAAAGGCAAAGGCAACGACTCCGGCAAGGGCAAGTCGAAAGGACGTGGACAAGGGCAAGACAAGAGTCAAGGTGGACGAGGAGGAGGCGCTAACCGCCAGCCAGACAAGGACAACAAGAACCAGGACAAGAACGGAGGCAACCCCAACCCTAATCCAGCGGGGAACTCCGAGCCCTCTCGAGGGCAGTCTGGTCCTACCACACGCTCACAGACGCAGGCCCAGAAAGAACAAGGGGCCAAGCGGGAGCATGAAGGTGTTGATGACGGCAACGCTAAGAAGAGAAGCCGTTTCATGAGGATGGCCTGCAAGCTGCGGAACAAGGGGTTCGAGGTGACCTGTCCCGCGGAGTTCTGACGGGGACGCTCCGGTGGCACCCAAGACCTGGTGTTTTGGGTACGTATCCGACTAGGGGGACGTGAATACCTGGGGGTACTGGATACTGGCGCCACCATATCTATAGTGACCAAGAAAACTTTACCTTGTGGGAGCCTGAAGAACACCATGACCACCGCGGCTATACGAATGGGGGATGGACATGTGGTGCACAGGGGCGGGGACTGTGAAGTCGAGGTACCTATGGGCTCCCGGACTATCGCCCATCGGTTCCATGTGATGGACACTGAGGCCTTCGACTTTGTATTGGGGACTGACTTCTTCGTGCAGCACTCCCAGATACAATCCCTGACGCTGCAAGCGCCCTACCTCCTGTACGTGGACCACGGCAGTGGCAGAGAGTCTGTGCCACTGGAGCAGTCGGAACATACCTCGAGTTACCTGAGGCTATCGAAGGAGGAGCCCTCGAACATGATGGCGGCCTCCAAAACTGAGGACTATCAACTATTGAGGGAAGTCCTAGACCAAGGTCTGAAGGAGTTGGGTTACTCTAGAGAAGACCTGAGTGTGGAGTTGTTCGCCAGTGACAAGCAGCATGTACTGGACCTTTACTGCAGCAAGGGGAAGAACTGCAGCTACAAATTTTACTGACCCTCTTTCGGGATGGCCTACGGGAACTCCAGGTTCAGTGAACTGGGGAAGGTCCTGACCAAGGTGGCCTTGGAACGTTCCCGTATGGTCCTGTGTCCCCCCGATTGGGGAGCCCATGGGGGCAACGAGTACTGGCGAAACCTCCTGGACAGGCTGACTATCAGCTCTGTTCGGTTACCTGATGAGGCCATCTACGTGCCTCTGGGGCGTAAGACGCCTATTGAAAAACCCGGATGGGGGAGTATGCTCAGCGTGGTGGACGGAGGTCTTACCTCCATCCCCTGGGAGGATCTGGACCCGACTCTGGTCCAGGCTATACACTGAGAAAGCGATGGACTCGCCTTGGGTGACTTGAAGGATCGACTACGACCTCAAGATGCTATTGAGACTATACCCGGAGGGGATGAGTACGTCGTGACTGACACCAACGCCCCCAACTCTCCCTGTCATGTACCTGTTCCTGATAGAGTCTCTGAGTGTGGACTATCCGAGCTACCTAGCTCTATCCACTCAGATGACGAAACTGAGCACGACGCCTTCCTCGTGCAGACCTGTGTGGAGGAAGTGGAGAACGCCAAGTACGTCGCCCCACTGAAACCCCTACTCTCCATGAGGGTGGAAGACCCCGTGGACGAAGAGCTGGACCCTCGATCCAGGCTAAGGGAGTATGTGGACTCCAAGAGGAAGTTGGTGGCGAAAAGGCTATGCTACGCTAAGCCTACACGCAGCTCATGGCCGCTGAAGCAAGGACGTATGGGAGATCTATCCCAATTGAAGGAGGACCTCGAACAGAAGATCACCACCTGGCAAAGGGAGGTAGATCTTAAGCTCATGAAGAGCGTGTGGGGCGCCCATGTGAGGACCCCAGAGGAGGACGACCTCTTGGAGGAATGTGTATGTGAACCCCCTCGAGCGTGCCTATGTTGCCATCGTCCACCAGAGTTGGTTGAACAAGACCTTCTATATGCCTACCAAGGGTTGAAGGACACTACCAAGGGCGAAGAGTCGGTGGAGGATCACCTCCCGACGTCTATTACTCAGGGGGCAAGCAACTTACACTCTGACGAGGACATGGAGGACAAAATCAAGCTATTGGACCCGCGGGTGCAGAAGCTTATAAGGACCTATCTGGAGGTGTTCGGAGAACTACCCCCTCCAGGCTCATGTGACAAGCTGGTACAGATGGACCTCAAGCTGAAACCCGAGTTCGTGGGTCACAAGATCCGGAGGAGACCCTATCCAGCTCCTAAAGAGCAGGCCGACGAGATTGAGCGACAGATACAAGAATGTATCGACGCTGGCCTAGTCCTGGAGTACAAGGACGGGGACTACCCCCTACACTGCAGCCCCTGTTTCCTGGTGGCTAAACCTGGGTCTACCGCCAAACGGCTGGTAGTGGACTACGGAGAGCTGAACAAGAAAACGTTGAACCACTCAGGGTCCATTCCCAATATTGAGTCTACCCTGGAGAACATAGCCTCCTGTCGCTACAAGACCAAGATGGACAAGAGGAGCGGATTTTGGCAAGTGGACCTGACGCCCAACGCTCAGGAGCTAATGGCCTTCATCACCCCTCAGGGGAGGGTGTTCAAGTGGAAGGTCATGCCATTTGGCGTGGCCAACGCACCCGCTCTATTCCAAGAGCTGATGAACAAGATCTTGTCCATCCTACGAAGGAGACCTAAGGTGCAGGAGCTTGTATCCCGTGGGGCCCAGATGGAAACTCACATCGACGATGTATGCCTCGGGACCAATACCCAGGAGGACCACCTAATCCTCTTGGGTGAATTCTTTGCGGTCTGCCAGGAGAACCACACACGACTCAAGCTGGAGAAGTGTGAGTTCATGCAGGAGACCATGCAGTACCTGGGGTTTGACGTTGGCTATGGGTGGTGGACCCCAGCGGCCTCTAAGGCCAAACCACTGATGGATGCTAAGGTACGACACGAAGACCCCAAGAAAGGACTTCATGATGTACGCAGTTTCATTGGGGCGTGCAACTTCTATCGCCGCCATATCAAAAACTTCACCTACACCAGCGCCATTCTGACGGACTTGATCAAGAAGAGCACTACTTGGCGCTGGGGCCCACAAGAGCAACAAGCGTTTGACGAGCTCAAAGACAAGGTGGCCAGCGCTAAGTGCTTGGGCGTGCCTAGGGCACAAGGGGAGATTATCCTGGTGACCGACGCCAGCAATGTGGGCGGTGGTGGAACGTTGTTCCAATGGCAAGCACTAGAGAAGGAGGAGTTCCACTCGGCCATTTCCCAATGGGAGACGGAAGGTCTCAACCGAGATGGAACCCTCAAGCACAGCTACCCTGACGACAAGTGGGTCCTAGTACCTCTGGGCCACTGGAACTGGAAATGGAACCAGGCCAGGGGGATCTACTCCACTTATGAGCAGGAATTGCTCGCGGGTATGCTAGTGCTATCCTCACAAGCACGAATGTTGGGGAGTAACCCTGTGGTCTGGCTGTGCGACCAAGAAGCGGTCCGCAGTTTCCAGAAGGGCCCCCCACCTGACAAGGCCAAGCTACGGCGCTGGTGGACCTACCTCAGTCAACTACGGCTGACGGTACACCATATCGAGGGAGTGAAGAACGAGTGTGCAGATTACATCAGCCGCAACAACTTCCACGCCCTGATTGGTGCCCGGTCTGAAGCGCTGGCTAAGGAGGCGTTCAGCCGTATGGACGTCCACTTGGACCTCAACATGACGATGATACGCCCCCTGGATGGACTCCAACAATCGGAGTACCTGAAGGAGGTTGCAGATATCTACAAGCGCCTGGAGAAACGCCTTGAACACCTCCTGGTCAACCAAGATCAGTGGAAGAGGGACAAGAGCTACCTCTGGCACGAGGACCGCATTGTGGTGCCTAGTGACAGAGTCCCAGCGCTGCTGAAGTGGACCCATGAGTCCAGCGGTCATGTGGGTGCTGACCGTACCCTGAGGCTGTTCAAGCAGTGGTTCCACACTACGTGGACTGACGACCAACTGCGGAAAACCCTCCAGCCTATCGTGGACAAGTGCCCGTGTAGGTCCTGTAAACCAGGGGATATCAGGGACAGAGGTCTCTACTCGACCCTGCCCAACCCTCACTGTGCTAACAGTGTTCTATACGTGGACTACACGGAGATGCCGAAGTTCGGGGGCTATGACTTCGCCCTCGTGGTAACCTGTGGGTTGACCAGGTTTACCAGGGTGTTCCCATGTACCAAGCACATTACCGGGGAGGAGACTAACAAGATACTCCTGGAGGAGTGGTTTTGTGTCTATGGGGCGCCCAAGGAGATCAACTCCGATGAGGACGTACGAGTACCCTCAGATACTGGTTGGTACAAGAGGGTCCTGAGATCCCTCAATGTCCAGGTGTCTACGGGGATCCCCTACTCGCACACGAGCAACCCCCTATGTGAGCGACAGATCCGTGTCCTCAAGGAGAATGTAAGGATATGGTGCAAAACTGAACGCACCAGAGACTGGGTGAGACTACTCCCCGTCATATCCTTGATGATGAACTCCCAAGAGAGTTCAGCTACTGGCTACTCGCCCCATGAGCTATTCCTAGGGCGCCCGGCATGGTTCCTACATGCCCCCTATCCAGAGGACACCCATTCTTCTGTGGGTGAATGGGTCCAAGAGCAACAAGCGAAGGTGGACAAGGCCAAGGCTATGCTCCAGAGAGTGAGGGAGCGTCAGTTGAACAAGAAGAACAAGCGTTGAGTACCGGCCACCTACCAAGAGGGGGACTGGGTGCTGGTGCACCACAGTCGACTACCTGCCTGGCCACACTCTACCAGCGATGACCCATACTTCGGGCCGTACAAGATTCTATCAGTGGATGGACACCGTATCACCGTGCGGTGTTCTCCCCGTCTAGGGGGGACCCTGGTGTGCGCTGCTTAACACCTGAAGCGCTACTATGATCCTGAAGACCTCTGTGGGGAGGAGTGGGAGCTGAACGACGAGGAAATCGCCGCCCTAGACCTACAAGGGGCTGCCAGCCCTATGGAAGTTGAAGGTGAACTCCCCGACATGAACGCCGAGGAGATGGCTAAGGAGGGCTTCTACCTGGTGAAGTCTGTCCTACGCCACCGCTATCGCCAGGGTTGGCGCTTCCTCACCCTCTGGGAAGGGTTTGGAGTCGAAGAGGCCACCTGGGAGCCCTTCTCTGTGTTTGTTCTACCTGAGGGACGCCTAAACTCAGTTCTGGTTGACTACTTGTCCCAGAACAACCTTGGTGAGTTGCTGAGGCTCGCTGAGACGCTTGCCTCCAAGACTAAAGCTAGGGACTGAACCTTACCCCTAAGTGTGCTACGTATGTCTGTGTGTGTCTCACTTCTCTCCCGGGCGTGGCTCCCGGAGACCGGGCTTCGCTGATGTCGGACCGAAGGTCCTAGTCAGGTACTGGTACCACTCCTATGGCGCCCAATTTCTGTGCTGGCGCCTATCCTTCGGGGAAGACGGCAAAAGCCCTACCTACTAGAGGGGAGGGGTGGCCAAGTGTGCTAAGGGCATTCAAAACGCCCATTTTTGCTAAAGGCCAAAAGCTAACGCACTCCCCTGTCCACGAGGAAAAGCACGCGGGACAGGAGACACCACTACACTACACACCCTACCTACAGTGGCACCGTCCTGGTGGGCGAGCACTTCTGCAACTGGCTCAAGCCCCCACTCAGGACTACCACTCCTACAAGCACACTCTACTGGGTGTGGTTGAAGATCAAGTCGTGGGTCCTAATGACCCTCCTGTGAAGAAGACAAGAGAACACAGCGGTGCTAAGCAACTGTGGCCTAACAGGGGACGCCACAACGCGTTTCCCCTGCTAGGGCTTGGAGGGAAGGGGTGCTCTTGTTGCGTGCACAGCGTGGATGTCGATGGAGTCGAACTGCCCTCGCCACTCCTGGCGGAGGTGCAGTCAATTGTTTGTGTGATCAGCGCCCTTGTTTAGCAGGGCTAGAAAAAAATGGTATGCTGCTGCACCAATCACCCTACCTGCCCACCTGTAAAGCAAAGGCCAATGAAGGGGTGTTTGCGGCTGAGGAACCAAGCCACACTCCACATATTATACGCTTCTCAGTGTGACCTATAATACACTGTCCTCAAACACGCCCTGTCAAGCAAGCAAGCGTTAAGAGACTCCTCAGGTTCTCTTAAAGAACGTACCGAGGAGCCCCTGGGCAACCTAAACAAGGTTTACCGTGCGCATTTCGCGTGTGTGAATGCACGAGCATGCACGAGTTTGTGAACAACCTGAGCCAATCTCGGTCTTGCTGCCTAATCTTACCCACAATCACGGACTCTACCAGGGGTTGGCCCCACCTGGGCTTACCTACCTTACCTACCGCTGGAGAGAGAGAGCAAGTGGGAACGTGGAACGAGGCGCTAGCGAAAAACGTCGCTATGCACTTGTGTGTATGTCTAATCACCCTGATCTGACCTCTAATCATCTGCAATCTTTCTAATCTAGCCCTCTATGGTTTGTGAGCGCAGCTACAAGACTCGTTCACCGAGACACGAGACCAGCAATGTGCATGCTGCATACGAGACGAGCACACCTGTAGTTTATACCTGATTCATTGAAGTCTTTTCGTTGATTTTCGAATTCTTGGATTTTTGACCCTTCTGTCAGTGTGGGTGGAATCTGTATGTTTATCTATTAATGTGTGTCTCGTCACTTTCCGAGTTACGTGAGACATACATTTATAATCTCATTATTTCTGTATTTTCCGGTGCTTCGCTAGGAGCCGCTCCTGCGCGCCGCCTTTTTATGCGTAGGAATTTCTTGATTTAAAAAATCGAGAGATGACTACAATTTTTATAAAAATGTGCTTCTGATGCATAATTGGATTCTGCTCAGGTGTGTTGTCTTAGAAAAATTCTAGGGCGTCATTTGACAGATTTAGGTGTTGTCGCTTCGCGTTTGCGTGGATTCGTCCATAATTCTCCCATTCCTGTCTGTACAGATACCCACGCGCAGCCTCGCTGAGTAGGCCGTGTTTTCGGGCCGAAACGCAGCAGCCTGGAGAGACTGAGCAGAACCCAAGACCCCATCAAAGGGCAATTTAATTTTTTTAACGACTCCCTTCGCCCTAAGACAGGTCACAGGTCGCCAGCAGGTTTACGAGAACCCATGCGAGTGTCTATATTGTTTCTTGCGTTGGGTTTATGTCGCGCTGCGTCTTGGAGGGAGGGATGCACACGCACATGTTTTGGCATGCTCCCAAACTAACCCAACCAAGCCACAGGAACCCCGGCAGCGCCATGAGCGCTGAGCTTTCTGTAGGAAATGTCACGAACAGAGCAGCAAAAAGGCGCCAGCCATGGTGAGCGTCCATTTTTCTGTGTGAGGGAAACTATAAGTATTTTAAAGTAGATGTGGAAACCAAGGAAAGGCCAAGAAAAAATCCCTTTTTCCTGAAGATGCGACAGTGGTGGCCACCACAGCACAAGGGGGGAGTAAGAAAAAGTTCTTTTCCAATGCTTTGAGGCATACTCTAGTTGTATTAGGGATGCACTGAGCACACAGGCATTTCAATCTTAGTATTGGCCCAACCAAAAGTGGTGATAACACATTTTGACCTATGGAACCAAACACCCAATCAGGATATGGAGTGGACCCCTTAATCCCCTATCAATGTGAGGCAATTCATCTTTTCCTGAGTTGACTGAGAACTGACATATCCAGGGCAGAGCCTATGAATTTATCTATGTTTTCTCATGAATTCTTAGCTGTCCTAGTGGTATGCACCCTAGGGGGCTGGGCACCTCTTTTTGAGAGGTCCTGGGTTCAATTCCCGGTCAGCCTAGCTAAGTAGGAAGATCCCGTGTGACATGGCAGTGACCTCATCGCCACATGCCCTGCCACCTCAGCACATATGGGACCCAAAACAAAGAGTGCACATCTCCTGAGATGGCACTATGGAGATTGAGTGACCATGGGGCAGTTTTCCAACTCTTTTTCCAAAACATTTCAGCTATCTTTGTGAATATGCAATCCGAAGTGCTCTGAGTTGCAGTTTCTGTGAATATCGTTTCATCTTTCACTGTTTACACTGCAGCCCTTCATGCTTTGATCCTGATTCTCTTCTACTTGCTTATCTCTGGCTTGGGCTATCCTGGATTGGTTGTATTTCAGCAAACAAAACATTTTCCTCATCAAAAACAAGCAGCAGGAAACCCTACACCAGCAGCAAGCAGCAGGAGAGGCACAACTACAGTGTTGAAACCACTATAAAACTTTCTCATGATGGCAGTTGGAGCACATATGTCACTCCTACTTCCTTGCACCCCTTTCTTTGTTGGTTTTCACACCCATGCCTGACTATTTGATGCACTGACTACCCCTTTTCACTCCAGTGTTCACATCCCATGCTTGGCAAGTGTGTTTTTTTGAGGCATGGCGGTCCCCCGCCCAAAGCATTGCATCAAAGCGGCCTAACCATGGGCAGAATGAGCGTTCATGGTGAGCCGAGGTCTGTTTGTGCTTGGCAACTGTGTTTGTGGGGCAGATGCAAGTGCCAGTGGCCCAACTGGGTGACGGTCTCCAGTGAGCTGCCGTTGTAATGTACCCATGGTGCCAAACTATTTGCACAACATGTTTCCTCATTGTCCTAAAAAGTGCCCTATGTGCTCGACAACCAACGTCGAGTGTGCCTGCTCAAGACCTAACGGGGAGTCCTCCCACCGTCCCCCCCGGCCCTGCCAATGGTCATGCCCTTTCCGGTTCGCTAAACAACGGTCCTTTCCAATAAAAACCGCTTTTCCAAGAGAATTTTTCTTCTTGGTAAACATTTGCCTACACAACTCATGACCTTCGGAGTCCAGGAAGAAGCCATCACCGACCTCAAATTCTCTTCACCGGCAAAAACAGAGTCATTGATGAAGAATGTTTCATAAAAGTACACTTTTAGGCGCCATGAGCACCCTCATCAGCTTTGAATACATGCTAAATAAAACAACAAATTATTGAACGAAAAATCTAGATAGTGAACAACCACACAAGAACAATACACAATCGTGAAAATTTGTTTCCGTAAAAGTTTTTTCGGATAAAATCTTTTTCACCGGAAAAACCTACTGAACGCTTTGCATCCAACACATGTGCTCCTATGTTCTATGCTCATTTTCTGCAGCTATGACAGCTATGATAGTCTACACCATCAGTCCCAAATTTAAACTTTTTTGCTCAGACTTTGCTCAGAGGCATTGCTCAGTGCACAAAGACGAGTAGTTTTGCATGGGAGAGGTTGTTTTTAGGCACTACTCAGTCCATGCACAATTTAGCCCATACTTTCGTGCTCATGTTTTGCTCTTTCCAAATGTCTTTACATGGTGGTCAACAGGATGGATGTCAGCTTACGGCCAGCGGAACATTATAGCATTGAGTTCAATCTGTTATAATCAGGGCGGTCCTTTGGTACCGAGATTTTTTTGTTGTTAAGGACCGCCCCAAGGGACCATCAACCGCGAAACAGCAACCGCCACCAAACGCCGACTGCCACCAACCGCCAACTGCTAACTGGAAGCACCCTACAACACAATGCCCAAGCCCCCCTGGGCCCGATGTTCGGGGATTTGAATTCACAATTTGTACAACCTTCTTGATATTGTATGTGCACACATCGGTAATGCGTGCATTGGTAACTACTGCTTTTCGACAGCTCTAACCTTTGTGGTCCTTTCCGTAGGGTGTGAATGAACCACCTGCTGTCTGTTGCCCAAGCAGGCAAGAGGGTCACATTCCATGTCAGCTAAGTTTGATGAGCAATGTATGGTGGCATAAATGCATAAATAGGATAATTTAAAGTTTGTTTTTGACACCATGCCAGGACACACAATGTTTTTTGATTGAAGATATTCAATGGTGGTGAAAATCGGCTTCTAGTACGTGCTAACAAAAAGATTTTGGGTGTTGTTGTATTTGTTTGCACCGTGGTCCTCATGTATTTATGTGGGGTTTCCCGGCCGTTTCTCCTCTATGGCAATATAGAAATATTTACCCAATGGTCATCGGTTGCGACGCCACTGTCATACCCATCATCAATATGCTTTGCTTCATTCTTCTTCATCTTTGCATGTTCTGCAATAGAATCAATTCAACATATGTTGCCATTCAAACTGGTAGAAGATACTTTATCCTAGATGTGTGGTGCATCAGGGCAAAATCATCGCCAATTGCCACATCATCACAATCAATGGGATCCAAGGAAAGACTAAAAAATGCCGCGACCGCACCCATGCACAGTGGCTTCATTGAACATTGACATAATATGAAAATTATCGAACGATTTTGAAACGATCTTTTTCATCTTTTTTTTGTAGCGATTGAAACAAATGGGGCCCGAGGGAAAGTCTCGGTAGGTTTTGGGCTAGCTAGATCCATCCCCCGCCTCGTAGTCGAACCCCCCCCCTCCTCCCTGTGCGGTGGGGCAGGGGCGGCACATCGGGTACACTCGTGCAGGAGGCGGGGGGGGGGGGGTACAACAGCAGCCCAATTGCCGAAAACCGGCCAATGCCAACGGCCTTTGCGGAGGGATTATTTAACAATGAGATACAAGCAAAAGAATGCACATTTACACCATTGTCATAAGTCTCCTTCTAACTCGTCGTTTTTGCACAGCATCCTGTCTTGGACCCCTATCATTTTAGGAACTTAAAACTATAGTGACCCGGCAGTGAAAAATTTTAAGTCGGTTCAAATCAAAATAAAGAGAAAAAATAGTCAGCAAACAGGTGCTTGGTTGGTTCAAATCACTGGGAACATACATAACCAAAAACCGATTACTTGTGTATATACAATCATTCATGCATGATACATGCAGCTCCATCGTATTTTATGAAAAGCCTTGATGACCTATGCCAAGAATGCAATGATTGTTCATGTCAGTAGAGTTCATGAACACTTGCCTTGATGTTCTGTTTCTGTCGCTTTGGTGCATTTAGCCCTGTTTTTATTTCAATGTAAAATTGATTGATAGTAGTAGACTTTGGCATGGATTTCTTTGATGCAGAAAGTGAACAAATTTTGATAACTCTGTGTGATACCTCAGCTGAGTTTGCACTTGATTGTCTCTCAGAATCATCTTATTTACGATGCTTGTTGAGTTGAAGGTAGGTCGCGCAAATTGTGCACTATTCTGTTCATGCGGCACCCATCTTTTGGGACATGCGGCTATCATGTGGTGATAGATGCATGAGAGGACAATTATCGAATCAGTTTAGCATTCCGAACACTGCTATTCATGTGTACTTTGTTTTGAATTGCCTATCTTTACCACTGCCCTTGTTGTGTAGCAGATTCGTTGATCAACACACCAAACAGGCGATCATTGAAAACATTTCAACAGAATCTTTGCTACATGTACATGTGTTAGTCGCATATAATTTCGAAGAATTCTCATCGTAGACGCACAAGATGCAGCAGACAATGTAAGAGCGGGTTTCCCTGTGACCAACGTCATTTATGGGCAGAATGTAGAAGAGAACGGGGTGTGGGGCCCAATTCAGTCACTGTGAGTGGAATGCTTGTCCCACCACTTCGCATTGCAGCACACTGCCCCCCTTTGGTGTCCACTCCCCTACAAGCACTGACAGGCTTCACATTCTCGCATTCCAAAACTGTCAAGTTTGGAGGGTGCTCGCCACCACATCTGATGTGGTAATTGTAACACAGTTCAAGGGAGAGGGTTTTTAGTTCGTGCTGCAAGACAACACGCGCAGAAAAGAACAAAGTACGGTCTTCTGAAGGAGAATTGCACAACCGGCTGGATGGTGGAGACAAATGACAAGATGGGGACAGGCACCTCAAATGCAACAGCAGTGCGTGTAATCAACAGATGGGGGTAATGGTGCTAATATTGTGCCTCCCAAACCCCTGTTCCTCGCCTAAAACTGGAGTGTAAAATGAGCGCTTGGATGGAGGACCAATGTGGTGACGTTCAGCAGCCCTCCTCAATGCAGGTGTATTCCTCGGGTGTTATCACTGCCTGAGGGACTCAGTGCCGGCCACTGTACGCGTCAATATATCCACAGCAAGCGCCATCAATGCCTCTGCCAAAGGCAGGTCTGTACAATAGAGGCGTACTGAACGGACTCAGCCCTCCCTCATCCCTTGCCCCGTGTGGATGCCCAAAATAAAAGCAACAACGATACGGGCCCTAGCTCCAAGACACACGCCGCTGCATATGAGACATGGAATGCTGACAGCGGTGAGGTGCAACACAGGACTCACCAATGCACACCTTTGTGGGGGCAAACAGGGCACACAACTGCAAGCCATGTGGCACACATGAGCACACCATGGCAGACAAAAAAAACAAAAAATCGTCCCCGCAGGCGCAAGAAAGCGAGTGGGTTAAGAACCAGGAGGAAAGAGCGGGGGCTCCATGACGGTCATTTGGTTTCCCTGTGGGCAACGTCATTTATGGGCGGAATGTAGTAGAGAACGGGGCGCGGGGCCCAATTCAGTCACTGTGAGTGGAATGCTTGTCCCACCACTTCGCATTGCAGCACACTGCCCCTCTTTGGTGTCCACTCCCCTACAAGCACTGACAGGCTTCACATTCTGGCATTCCAAAACTGTCAAGTTGAGAGGGTGCTCGCCACCACATCTGATGTGGTAATTGTAATACAGTTCAAGGGAGAGGGGTTTTAGTTCGTGCTGCAAGACAACACGCGCAGAAAAGTACAAAGTACGGTCTTCTGAAGGAGAATTGCACAACCGGCTGGATGGTGGAGACAAATGACAAGATGGGGACAGGCACCTCAAATGCAACAGCAGTGCGTGTAATCAACAGATGGGGGTAATGGTGCTAATATTGTGCCTCCCAAACCCCTGTTCCTCGCCTAAAACTGAAGTGTAAAATGAGCGCTTGGATGGAGGACCAATGTGGTGACGTTTAGCAGCCCTCCTCAATGCAGGTGTATTCCTCGGGTGTTATCACTGCCTGAGGGACTCAGTGCCGGCCACTGTACGCGTCAATATATCCACAGCAAGCGCCATCAATGCCTCTGCCAAAAGCAGGTCTGTACAATAGAGGCGTACTGAACGGACTCAGCCCTCCCTCATCCCTTGCCCCGTGTGGATGCCCAAAATAAAGGCAACAACGATACGGGCCCTAGCTCCAAGACACACGCCGCTGCATATGAGACATGGAATGCTGACAGCGGTGAGGTGCAACACAGGACTCACCAATGCACACCTTTGTGGGGGCAAACAGGGCACACAACTGCAAACCATGTGGCACACATGAGCACACCATGGCAGACAAAACAAAGAAAAAATCGTCCCCGCAGGCGCAAGAAAGCGAGTGGGTTAAGAACCAGGAGGAAAGAGCGGGGGCTCCATGACGGTCATTTGGTTTCCCTGTGGGCAACGTCATTTATGGGCGGAATGTAGGTGAGAACGGGGTGCGCGGTCCAGTTTAGTTACTGTGAGTGGAATGCTTGTCCAATTGTAACACAGTTCAAGGGAGTCTCATGGACTGCCTCCCGCGAACGGTATTTGTAATCAACCGCTTTGCTAACCCGCTCAGCTGCCTTCCAACCCTACCCAACACCCCGTTCCAGGCCCCCTTCTTTTTGAATGCATCCCTGAGAGTGAGGATTGCGTGGCCACTGCAGTGATTAGTGAATTGACCGGCATGATACACTCCCTCAGCCCCGTAGCGCTACGCATCAGTCAGATCAAAGACAAAATACGCTTTGCTTACATACAGTCCCAAAGTGAGGGGTCGGAATATCCAGCCCCAAAGCGCAAATCTTGAACCAAATTGGACTTCTACACTTCTCAAGCAATGCCAAACTCTTTCGACCTCCATGTCATGTATTCCTCGAGGCTCGTCCCGGCAACAACTCTGGCAAATTTATCATCCGCTGGTGTGAGCATATGATTAAGACAGCAGCCCATGTTGTGGTCCACATGCTGTAGATACCTGTATCGCGGCTGAATGCGGGATTTAAGGCTGTAGCCTAAAAAGGCAGGGAAGCTATTAATCTCCGAGGCGGATCTTCGCATTTGTTGTGTCAGAAATTCAGCTTTTGGAACGACGTTCCTTTCAATGCTGCACCCAAACACCTGTGGACGCCCATTCACTACTTTGGCCACATCCACACCCAGCTCCTCAAGATATGCAACCGTCCCCTCCATGTTCTCCATACAGAGCCCAAACACTGCTGGAACCCCATTCACTACTTTGACCACATCCACACCCAGCTCCTCAAGATATCCAACCGTCCCCTTCATTTTCTCCATACTAAGCCCAAACACCGCTGGAAGCCGATTCACTACTTTGGCCACATCCACACCCAGCTCCTCAAGATATCCAACCGTCCCCTTCATGTTCTCCATACTGTACGAAAACACCGATGGATGCCGATTCACTGCTTTGGCCACACCCACACCCAGCTGCTCAAAATATCCAGCCGTCCCCTTCATGTTCTCCATACTGTACGAAAACACCGATGGATGCCGATTCACTGCTTTGGCCACATCCACACCCAGCTCCTCAAGATATCCAACCGTCCCCTTCATGTTCTCCATACTGTACCCAAACACCGATGGATGCCGATTCACTGCTTTGGCCACATCCACACCCAGCTCCTCAAGATATCCAACCGTCCCCTTCATGTTCTCCATACTGCACCCAAACACCGTTGGACGCCCATTCACTACTTTGGCCACATCCACACCCAGCTCCTCAAGATATCCAACCGTCCCCTTGATGTTCTCCATACTAAGCCCAAACACCAATGGATGCCCATTCACTACTTTGACCACATCCAAACCCAGCTCCTGAAGATATTCAACCTTCCCCTTGATGTTCTCTATACTGTACCCAAACAGTGCTGGAAACCGATTCACGACTTTGACCACATCCGCACCCAGCTCCTCAAGATATCCAACCGTCCCCTTCATGTTCTCCATACTAAGCCCAAACACCGCTGGACGCCCATTCACTACTTTGACCACATCCACACCCAGCTCCTCAAGATATGCAACCGTCCGCTTCATATTCTCCATACTGTAACCAAACACTGCTGACCGTCGATTCACTACTTGGTCCAAATCCACACCCAGTTCCTCAAGATATCGGACCGTCCCCTTCATATTCTGCATTAGCGCTGCCTGAACAAAGTACGGGGTATGACATAAAGGGGGCAACAACACAGCGCACGGCTCAGCAGAAATCAGTCCTACGAAAGGGCAACTGAATCACCGCTCGTTGAAAAGAACAAGTGAAATGCCAGGAGGAGTTTGGGGAGAACCCAAAATAGATGTTATGTGGTACTTCTCTGCGATAGAATTATGCCTTTCATTCAACTGAACATCTCGAGTGAGGCCTTCGGGAAATTGAAAAGGGGAAATCCTTAGAGCCCCTTTGCCAGGAGCCTCCCCCGCCCCTCCCCCAAGACGGGGAGGGCTCCGAAGGCAGTCGGCCAATGAGCCCCTTTTCTGCAAATGGGGGCTACCAGGGCTGGCCCCTCGATGAAGATGTAAAACAGCACATTGCCTCAACTGTTGCTTGGTGTTTGGCCCAATTGGAGGTGTGGGGCAATGTTTGCATTGTGTGCACATCGTAAAGCGCTGGTCCCGGGGAATGCCTGCATCGGTACGTGCAGCAGCAACGATGACACCTCGTACCCTTGCCTCCTACAAAGAGGAACATTGTTGTCTCAGACACTGAACTAATGAAGTTTTTCGAGTAAAATGTGCGAGCACTCCAAGTGGCAGAGTTTTCCACACTCCCTCCCGTTCGGGCACAAACCACCCAATGCACCAAATAATGCGAAGACAACACCCGTTGCTATGTGCCTAACGCCATTGTTCATGCCCAACCTCAGGATACAAATGCCCACAGGACGTTTGCATTCCAAAAATGTACCGTCCAGAGATCATCGTACCCCACCCCTTCAGAGAGCCCACATGTACAGCAAAGCTCCAACAAGGTACTAATGTGGAGAGGGGGGTCTCACACCCTTATCTACGGTAACCAACGTTACACTTTCTCCGTGTTGACACCCACTGGTAAACCGCAACCTGCGGAATGTTTAAGATGCCAGCGCTCCACCCTGAGACCTTCTGGTGTGTGTCAGCGAAAAGTGAAGAACTCTCTATTTCTGATTGATTTCCAGGGGAGTTATAAAGGGGTCGGGGAGGGCTGGGGGTGATTGTGTGCCTCTCGACGACCTCTCACCTGGCAATGCTGCACAGAAGCAAATGAAACATACACAAGCAAGTGAATGAGTATGTGCATCGTGGTTCTCCACACCTTGTCCTCGGTGTCTGCCATTGTTGAGTGCTCGGGTGCCGTAGGCTTTGTCCCCATTGTTGGCTGTGGCCTTTGTGTAGGACTCTTGGCTCTGGAGCACGGGGATTGTGTGCGTCGTCGCTTGGGCGATGGTGACTCCGACTCTGACCCAGAAGCGGCCGTTGCGGTTGGTGGAGATGAGCACACCAATGGTGCTGAGGAGGCAACTCTTGGCGGTGAAGGACTATGCTCCAAAAAAAAACGACCATGCAATTCGTTCGACATTGTATTACGTCTAGAATGGAAAAGCAGCATAGCAGCCGTACAGACCCCAAAGATTTATCACCTCCATACCGAGCTTGGGATGCCCTTGTCACCTGTACATAAATCACAAGAACTGGGCTAGGTTTATGCACCGGTAAAGCAGAAAAGGAGGGTTCACAACTTGTTCTACTTGTTTTTTTTGTTTGCTGTGGTTTCTTTCTTTGTGAAAATGTTTGATACGGCATGAGCTAGCACTTTCAATGAGTGTATATTGAACACATTCATTGCCGCTTTATATCAATGCGAGATGTGTGTTTACAAAAAGTCGGTTGTTTAAAAGTCTATGTGCTATGAATGAGACACACTGCCAGGAAGGAGGCCGATGCTAAAAGGCCGAAGCTGAATTGATGATTGAAGAATGCACACTTAAAAAGCACATCTGCTAATTGCATGGGAGACACTCGTGCGAGTTACAGTGCCCTTTTCTCTTTGGTTTTTTGTTATGCATGGCAGCCGCGCTGCCCAATGCAGTGCTAAATCACAGTCTCATGTTCTTCGAAGGACGGCCGTTCTATGTACAACATTTGTCTTTTTGTTTTTGTTTTTATGCTTCTACAATTTGGGCAATGAGACAGTATGTTTTCGGCAGGGCGTAACTAAGACGTAAATCGGTTCGAAGATTAGGGTGAAGGGGCAACTATTAGCCCTTAGGCTTTACAATAGAACTAGGTCTTCATTGTGTCACTGAGGTGACTGCTCTCTACTTGGGTGTGCCTTCATGCTTGCCTATGGACAATCATACACAGCCTCAAGCATCAAGAAAGAAAGCGAAAACAGCCACATTGTAAAAGATTGAACAGGTCAATGCTCAAAGCCAACTCAGCATAAAACGTTGTAGCTTTGGATCCCAAGAAGTGCGGGCCTTTTAGCACAAAATCACTGCTTTTTTTTTTTTGCACTATAGGCATTTGGTTTCTTACGCCCTTTTCACCTCAATATCAAAAACACTGGACAAGCACGTAAAAAAAAGTTCAACAACCCAATGACAAATGCCATCGAACCTACCATTTTTGCAAAACGGAAAGCAGGACGTGACAAGAAGGTAAAAAAAACTGACAACAAACACATACAAAGTTTAAGAACAATAGTAGCGGCGCTCAAATCACTTACTTGACGAAATACATTTGCAGTCAAGTGGGCGCGCGTGTGTGGTAAACACCAGCACATGCGTGCTAATGCTGTGTAGGTGCATGCTGCGTGGCAAGGTGTGTGTGCCGAAAATGATTGCTCGCTCGTAGCACACGTTACATTATCGCCTTCTTATTCTGTTTGTTCTTCTCTTCTTTGTCTTCTTCTTTGGCAATCCGAAAAGGTGAACAGCCCGGTCAAATTGGCAAAAACCGGGCAAATTCAAAGGGGTGCATACTGGTTGCGTGTGTCTAAGTGTTGAAATATAGCCCGTATAATGTTCCGTTAGATGCAGAACATTCCACTTACGTGTAGTGGAATAAGTGTTATTACAACGGACTGAATTTAACGCTATAATGTTCCACTAGACGGACCGTAACGTACACTCTGCACATTCTTTTAATTCATTAGGGTCGTGACTTAACTGTCGGTGAGTGTGATCAATCAAGCAATCCGAAAACCCTATATGAATAACACCCGTACCACTCGGGTGAGTGGGGGTACCATCATTCTGGTTAAAATGGAAATGGACACTTTCTTCGTTCCGAGTATCCAAGATAAACGTAATTTCTTCCACTCCACAATACTAGATACTCTGAAATCCTGCTTACATATTACGGTGTGATTCTCAATCAATTCTAAAGTAGCTGCCATGTGTCAACATGCAAATACAGGGGGTGGTAATAGTTCATATATGCAGCGGTTGGTAAAAGGTGATTTTAGACGTGTTTTTCATGCAGCGGTTGGTAAAGGGCTGGTATTTTTCCATGTAAAGGTTGGTACCGACATCCTCTTCTTTTGATTACCTTAATGTTTCTTTGTATTTGTACAACACTGCTACTATTTCTCTCTGCTCGTTTTTTCAGAACATTACACTTTTTTTTTCTACACCTTGCACTCTTGCTATTTGTGTAAAATGTTTTATCTCTTTTTTTTTCTTCAAAACCTGCTCTCCTTTTTGTGCTGAAAAACCTACACTGTTTTTTTTGTCACTCACTTCTGCATTCAAAATGCCGTTTTTTTTTACCTACTGAAATATTGTTTGTTTTTTTTTGTCACTGACTTCTATGTTGAAAATCCTGTTTTTTGTATATTGTTTTTCTTCTCTGATGTGGTCAGAGTTCCTGCTTTTTTATGAACCACCATTGCCGTGCGCAACTCGCGTGAATTAGGAAAAATGCCCACAAAAAAAAAGGTCTCTCGTGTGCAAATCGTCCAACCCTACAGACTTCACTGCCCTTTGAGGGACATGTCGCTGTTGCAAAGGATGAACCACATATTCAATTTGATCGATTCGCTGTTATTCAAGAGGAAACAGGAGGTACTACTCTCTTTCACTCATGGTGAGCATCACTGCACAGCTCAGAGTGCCTTCATCATCCGAAGTCTGCACTGCCTCCCGCGCCTCCCTTGCCCTTTGCCTGTTCTCCCTGGCCACACGCTGAGCATGTACATCACGTGGTGCAGCACGAAGCCTTTTGGCAAGTCTGCCCAACCGGGTCTCAGCCCTCCTCTTTGCTGCTCTTTGTACAGGTGGTGTGCCTGGGACTGACAGGACGTCAATGTTGTCCTCCACCTCTGCCCCAGAGGCTTCATCTGCCTCTGCCTGTGCCTCTGAGGCTTCCTCTGAATCTGAAACATGACCAGGAACAGCAGACAGCAAATGTGCAGGCATGGGGATGGCTGCTGAAGGGCAGGGGAGGTCCACATCATCTACAGATTCTGTCACTGGCACCTCTGTAAACACCATGTTCCAGCTGCTGAGGATGTGTGTGGTTGTCAAAGGGGATGCAGCCCATTCAGCAAGCCAAGTTACAAGGAGCGCCTTCATCGTACCCTCGCTGCTATCCAGCTTGGAGTGCTTTGGCAGCAGTCCATCGCGGATCTTCAGGCAATGGTCAATGTGGCGACGCTTCAGTCTGTCGCGCATCCATGCTCTCATGCCTGGATTGATGACCTGATCGCCAACATTGCTGACATGGCTGCGACGAGCGCGGCCAAAGAAAACATACATATGTGGCCGCGCCACCAAATAGTATAAGTTCGCCAGCCTTATTTCAGCGTCGTCGACGCGCTTCAACTCGTCATCGTCGAGATGGCTTCCAACCCAGTCCATGATGACGACACATGGGTAATTCTGCGCCACGCCATGCTCGCGTCTGTCCTTCGCAACTTCAGTGTCGACCTTGATCATCACGAGTTTGAACGTGTCGCCAGTCTGACACTTCTTCTCCGCATGGTCTTCGTGCATGAAGGTTGGCAGGCCCTGAGGCAGGTCGAGACGCGCATGGCAGCGCCCTGTCTGTCCTCTGTGCAACACTTGTAGTACCTTTACGGTGCCTTCACGGTTGACCACAGGCGTGGCCGTGGCCTGTCGCTTGTCAGCGCTGCTGTAGTGTCTGACCTGTTTGTCTCCGGCTGCATACCCTCCGCGCAACTTGGGCGCGTACTGGCGGGGCGTCTCGTCCAGGCCCAACTGCGCCCACGGCGGCAGCGACTGGGGTTCACCTTCAGGGATACGCACACCATACTTTTGAGTCTGCTCAACGAGGTCCAAGAATGCACGTCTCCATTTGTTGTCGAGCGCTAAGTCAGACACTGTAGAAGGCAGCCGCTCAGTCGTGATCTTCTTGAGACAACCCATCTCCTACCTGCGACGAAAGTTTGCAGCCCATTGGCGGTCCAAAACAGGAGCAAGACCAGGCCCACGAGACCTCTCAGCGACTGTTCTTCCAAGCGCCGCAATGGTGTCCAGGTCAATCACGGCAGCCTCATACTTCAACTCTTTGATGAACTTCAGAATGGTCTCCTCCTCTGTGCGGCTGAGAACTGAGTTGGTGCCGTACCCTTCCAGTGGCTCACCCTCCTGCACCTTGTCAGCCCAGGTGCGAAGCGTGTTAAGGGGCGGCGCTTGACACCCGTAACGCAGCACAACGTGGTTGTAGTTACCTTCCGGGAACAGTTGCACACAAAGGGACTTTTGCGACGGCGTCCACTCTAGCCAAGTCCTCGGCGCTGAGCTCTTGTATTGACGGGCCTTAGAACTGGTGGAGACCTTCTTGCTCTGGGACTGCGACACCACTGCAGCCAGAGCGTCGTTCATGGACTGGCCTTCCTTTGTGAGGAAGCGCTGCATGACTGAAGACAGAAAAATTATGAATGTTATTGATCATTATTGTTACTATCATCATTATTACTACTATTATGACCACAGAAGCTCAACAGAGCGCGATACAAAAGCCTCTGTTCTCCTTTCCCAAATTTGACCAATCCCGGAACACATCTGTGCGGTTTTAGTTCGTTGCTGCAGCGGTTCGTAACAGCGGGCGGTTTCTACATGCAGCAATTCGGAACACCACCCATACCAACTGCTACAAAACGAACCTTTACACTTACAAACTATTACCACCCCCTGTACTTGGCGAAGCCTCGGCCATGGAAACCTCCGTGTCTCACGCCACATGGTGTCGTCTTTTTTCTAACTTGTACCATTTTTACCAATAGGGTGCACAACAAAAGAGGATTTCTTTACTTATGCTTAATTGTTGTTAGATTATGAGATAAAACCTTTTGCAATGTGGTTTAACCATTGAATCTTTGTCTATTCTTTGTTTTGTCCCCATGTACCACCCTTCTTTGCTGAATTTCAAATTGAAAATCACCTTCGACAGTTGCCATCATTTGATTGTTGTAATGAATGGGTAAAACCAACTACGAACCTTACCCCCATTGCAGATCGTGATGTTTGATTTGCAAAACTACTGCTGTTTTCAAAGTAGTCTCCAAAATAGATTGCGTCGAGCAAGTCCAATGGAACACAAAGACCCACGAGCGTTCAAGATTGCAACTTAGGGTAGAGGCATTCGTAACACCCATGAAGCAGGTCACAACCCTACCCTGGCATTTTACCCCTAAGGGAGCATTATATGGCCCTATATATGGGATATATGTGGGATAGGGTATATCATATTCCATTTCCTTGTTAGGAACATAGGATGTGGGATAGATAAGGCAATCTTGGATGTTTAGTAGTTATATCAATTAGTGGATGATAGGGTGGATTTCTCATATGTGCATATCAGGTATTTCATTGGCTATGTGTACCATATCTGTTTGCAGGATACTATTCAGTCAACACTATCGTTATGTCTTCGGCGCCAAGCAATGTTGCTGCCCATGCCACTGCAACCTCTGCTCCTGACCACCCGGTCTGGTTTCATGGTAGGAGAGGCGAAAATTTTTCGTCTCCGTTGGGCGTTTGGCATCGCGGAAAGCGATCGGTCCAAGACATCGTGGACCAAAATCAAGTTAAAATCTCTTCCCCGGGAGGGATAGCTGAGGGTGTCCAGGTCCCCACTCTCAGGACCTCCTCGGCCCTGACCCCATCGACCGGGCAGGGGCTGCAAAAACGGGCCAAGCCCCAAGTGGCTACGAATCCTAAGTTTCCGAAATCCCCGAATGTTCCCATCGGGGCCCCCCGTCCTCGAAATCCAGCTGGTGTACCTGGGATGGTTAGGGGGGAAATAGACGTCCACCCTCAGGGAGCGATAAGAGGACCACAATCGCCTATTATGGGCTCGGGAACCGTTACTAGCGCCGAGAATCGGGCAGTAATCGACCAATCTACTGGGGTGATCGAGCGTACGAACGCTGCGCCCTCACGCGCTGCCGACTGGGGTACGATGGCTTCGCCAATGGGGCCTATCGTGGTCGACTCTGGCACTCCTCCGTCGCTAGGGGGGTTGCCAGAGCCTCAGGTCAGAAAAAACCTGTTTGCGGCAGGGCCCATCAGCCCCATTGTTGACCAACTCGACGCTGAAAACCGTCGAGTCCTCGCGCTCACGCCTGATCCCCATGGCCATCTGGGTCCGGCTCGAGAGGCCGTGGCCCTGATCCAGCAAGCCCTGTCGGGGACTAGGCAGAACCCCACTGTGGTGGAATCGTCGCCCACTCCAATGAGTGGATCGCGGCAGTTTCCCTCCCTGGTGGAGGAATCTCCTGCCTTGGGAGCGTATCCCAATCCCCTGAGCGGATCCAGGCTAAATCTTACGATCATCGAGGAATCCCCCGCGCAAATCAAGGAGGATGAGTGTGATCAGTCAGTGGTTCCCCCTGGCGGTGGAGCAGGGGAACGACGATGAGGAGGAGGAGATTGGAGTGTTGGAACGTCATGAACTCCATCATTCCTCTATTTCCGTTGCCTCGTCGCCTGCACCTCTCGAACCTATGTCAGGGACCAGGGATCGCCCCATGCTTGTGGAAGAATCCCCGGCCCCCCACTACATCACGGTGGAGGACTCTCCGGCCCCTCAGTTCATTGTTGTGGAAGAGTCCCCGGTGCCTATGAGCGGCGTCAAAAACCGCCCGTGTCTTGTCTCGGAATCTCCGAAGCCTACGGAGGACCGGGCCGGTACTACATCTCCAGTGCCTATGAGTGGCACGAAAGATCGTCCATTCCTAGTGGATGATTCTCCGGCAATGCCGAAGGTCAACAATCTGTGCTGGGGGGGAGGGAATCCGGTGGAGGGAGGTTCAGCAACCCTCCCAATAAATTTGGTCTCTCCCCCCACAAATACATCTCCTACGGAGGACCCCCAACTGCCCGATCGGGGGGGGGGATCCAGAGATTGCAACGGGATCGGAGCCTGTTTTTGCTTCCCATCCGAGAACCCAATCACCTATGGTGGTTCATGAGTCACCACAGTATATTGTGGTGGACGCGTCCCCACCCCCACCGCCGCGGCCGAATACTGTTGGTCCTGTTCCCCCTCCGCCGTCACCCCGCCACCACCAGGTGGCTTACATCGAGCACGTGCGGGGAATCCCGCACCTGGTTCGGCCATCAAATTGTGGGGGTTCGGGGGGGGGACATCCCTCTAGTGGGGGGGCGCCAGCACCTGTTGCTGCGCGCCCCACGACCCCGTCTCGCCCTGCGGGGGGGCCCTGTGGTCCCTCCGTGGCAGGGGGGGCTGCTGGGGGGGGCGGTGGTGGGTCATCTCCTCCTCGTCGAGGGGGGGGTCCATCTTTTCGACATTCTGGGGGCCCCACTCCTGCACGGGGGGGGGAAGACCTACAGCACACCTGTGGCTGTCCCCGGTGTGTGGTGCACTACGAAACGTGCATCCAATCTCTGATGGCACAGGTGAAGGACCTGCGAACTCAGAATCTAGAGTTGCAGCGATCCCATCAGGAACCTTCTCAGGCAGTAGCCTCTACCGTGGGCATCAGTCAGTCCTCCGGGGACCGGATGACCCAAATCTTGTTCACATTGGCTAAATTTGACGCGGCGGTTCAGGGCTACCGCCGGGATTCTAAAGTGGTGGAGGCTAGCGTGGCAGATCATCTTAAGATGTCCAACGGCAACACGGCTAAGTGCTTTAGCGCAGTGGAGTCGCTCGCTACACGTTACGCCGCCGTTGCATCTAGGATCGATGCCCGGGACCACTGGTACTCCACGCCTGCGGAACCCGTTACGGTGGTCCTACCCACGCCATCGGCGCCTCCACCCGTTCCTGATCCTACACCGGCGGCGCCTACGGCGCCCATGGGCGCGCCATCCGGTTCATCCGGTGGTGGGTGTGTCCTTCCTTTCTCCGTCCACCCATCCCACGATTGCATCTACCATCCGAACGCTTGTCCGGATTCGGGGTGGCCGAGGGGGGGGGAAGAACACCACGAACACCCCCAGCCCCAAGAACCTACATCGTGGAGGGGAATCGCCGAAAAGCAGAAGGAACGTGCTGTTCCCGAGTGGAGGGCGACGCCTAAGGGCGAAGAACACCCCACGGAGCCTACGGCCCCGTGGGCCAATGAAGAGGAGAACACCTCTTCGTTGGGGAACATTAATCCCCTCACGAAAAATGTTTTCACTCCCACTGGGAAACCTTCGTACACGCCCTCTCATCCTACGGATACGTGTACAGTCTCTCCAGTGAAGGTTGCACCAAGTGCAAGTGGAGGTGCACCCCCAACCATGGCTCCCCCTGCTTACCACCCGTACCAAATGCCTATGGTGCAAAATAGTTACACCAAAGCGGTGGAGGATAGTGATATGCCTAAACCGCAATTTAATGGGCAGCTAGAGTGCTACGACGAGTGGGTGGAGAAGCTTCAACAATGGTTGGGGGGGTGTGATCCCATGTACCGAAAGGCCAACGAGGCAAAAATGATTTTGAGTACCTTGCCCCCATGGCTAAAGGCGATCATCAACGCCCGGGTTGCCGAGGCCACCCACCACACACGCACGGCCCCCACCCTCAAAGAGTTGTGGGACTTTTTGGAACAATGTTTCCACGAGTATGACCCCTCAAGGGCTGATGAAAGGTGGCGAGCCCTCACCCCCAGGGTGGTTAAAGGGCAAGTGACCCTCATCGACCTTGAAGATTTCTATGCTCGTTGGCAACGTTTGTTGCCTCTGAGCAATGAGACTCGTCCCCACGTGATCCGGGAGCAGCTCCTAAGCAAGCTCCCGTGGATCAAGGAGAAGGTCGTCAAGCAAGAGGCTAAGAATAGCCCAGACAGCTATGTGGTGGATTTTAGTGGCCTTGACCCTTTGCCGGGTCGCGCCCCATTCGAAAAAGAACTCAGGAAATATAGCGCTCAAGCTTGCACTACGGTTCCTGAGATAGTTTCCTGTTCGGGGCCCGGGGTGATAGTTGACTGCAAAGACCCGGCTCTCCAGGAGTGGATCTTGAAAATCAACAACACACCTCACACACGCGGCTACACTATGAAAGTGGAGCAACGTAGGCCTCGTTTGAAGCCTGCGGAAATCTACGCCCTTGCCCAAAAGAGCGTATCGGAGAGGGAAGCTCTCGAACGCCTCAATAAAGGAGACAAGACGACGGTGACGTACACTCATCGCCCTTCTCACAATAAAACCGCGGTGAATGCAGTTAATGCGGAGGCTACGGCGGACCCCAACACCTCCGAACTCGCTGACACCTCCGTCAACGCCGTGGGTCACCCTAGGCCTCCGGCGAAGAAACCCGTCGACCCCGGGGCTAAACCGCCACCTACCTTTTGGGTTCCGTGTTCCAAACATTGGAAAACACGTAAACAAACGGAGATGGACATGTCTTGGATTGATTGGGGTGCCACCAATACCACCCTTTGGACGTGTAAGCCTGATTCTCCGTGCAATGACACTCATTGGAACATTGCGGGTAAGTCTAAAGGTGGTAAGCCTAAGGGTGGCGATAAGGGTGGCGGTGGTGATAAGGGTGGTGGTGGTTATAAGGGTGGCAGCGGCAAGGGCGATAAAGGAGGCAAGGGAGCGCCGAACGGGCGCGGACGTTGGTAGGAGTGCCCAGAGGCGCCCCCTTCGAAAGAAGAAACCCTCGGGCACCCCTGTAACACTACCGTGGCTCTCGTTCCATCGAGAGTCATGAAGGGGCATATAGTGACTAGTGAGATCCAAACCGAACTTTGTGTTCGGGTTGTTTTGCCCAATGGAGAATTCAAGGCCCTCCGTGTTTTGGTGGATTTTGGGTGCCAAGCGGTCGCTTTGGCCAACCCCAATGTTTTTGGAGACCAACTCTCCGAAAAATATGAATCCCCCCAACGGAGGCGCCTACTCCAAGCCGATAATGCCTTTGCCTTTGCCGGGGGGGGACGAGCAAATGGATGTCAAAATTCAATTTACGGGGGTTGTGGATGGTAGTGTTTCACTTCCTCGTGTTGCCCAGTATGGCGTGTCCCCGTACCTTGTCCCGAATTTACCTTCGGATATGGTTTTGGGGCACCCATGGGGTTACGAACATTGTGTGAGCCATTTTGCCCGTTTCAATTGTTTGTACTCTCACCATCCAGTGCGGCCCCGTTTTTGGATTGAGGACTTCCGTGAGGCTCCACGAACCGGCAAACCATTTTTGGTGAAACCCATTCATGGTAACGTGTCACGTCAGTCCGTGTGGGGCCTAACCGTTCCAGTCATTGGGGCGGTCACTCCTACGCACCCTGCCCCGGCCATTGTGGTTACGCCCCCTGGTGGCGAACCGCCTAACCGTGTTGAGGCCGAGAAGCACATATCCTATGCCTTGACCGCTTCCTCCGTGGCCCCCGTACAGGATCGGGCTTGTGCTTTGGAGCTCGTTGAATTTGCTCCCGAAGCCCTTGCCCGTGATGTTCTACCCACACGGCGTGATGGGTCCATGTGGACCCAGTCTGACTATGGCCTCACGCCATATTGGGCCGCACGTGTCAAAAAACAATTTGGCAAAAACCCCGACGTAGACGCCTTCAATAGGGTCCCGGGTATGGCCCAGGCCACCCGTTGGGTTTCGCCGCTTGAAGATTTCTCTTCCACTCCCGCGGACCCCTCCAAATTGTATTGGATGTGCCCTCCCTATCATCGGTTTTCCGATTGTGTTCGGAAAATTCGGCAAGAAAAACTACGAGCCATCGTCGTAGGGCTGAAGTGGACACATAGGGAGTGGTGGAAACCCCTTATGGAAATTACTTTGCAAGGGTACCACCTTCCTGGGCCGGAGACTAAAGCCTCTCTCTATCAAAATGACCGCCTCACGCCCCTTCCTCAACGGGGTTGGTCCACGGTGGCGCTATACGTGGACGGTGGTATTGCGGAGGAAAATTTGGCGGCCACTAAATGTCATGTGGCCTCCGTTTTGGCACCGGCCATATCTAACCCCAACACGGATGGCGAGACGGGCATGACCTCGGAGGAAGAGTCGGAGGATGAAGGAGTCGGAGGTGGAGCTCATGAGGAGGCGCATCCTCGCGGACTATGAGCGGGACGTTTTTAGTGGGGAGGTTCGTCTCCGTCCGGGCCAGGAACACCCTAAGGTCCGTGGTACGGAGCGGTTGGGGTTTGCTAAACTTGACCTATACCCGAACGCCAAACCCAAGTCGGTGAAACCTATACGGTTGGTGGGGGAGCGTGCCGCGGCAGAGCAAGAAATAGTGGAGGATTTTTTGGCTCGTGGCTGGATTGCGCCGTGCCCTGCCTCCGAATGGGCGTCCAACGGTTTCGTTGTGCCCAAGAAAGAGAAAGGAAAATGGCGCCTCGTGGTGGACTACCGCCAACTTAATGAGGCTACCTTGCCCGACGCACACCCCCTCCCCCTCATAGAAAACATGTTGGAAAATCAATCCAAACACAAGATTTTCACTATTGTGGACTTGAGTAAAGGGTTTCATCAAATTCCCCTTCACCCTGAGTCCCGGGCTAAGACCGGCATGAATTTGGCGGGTAAGCGATACCAATGGCGTGTTATGCCTATGGGTATCAAGAATGGGCCCGCTATTTTTCAACGGGTCATGGACCATGTTTTGCAGGGTTTGGATTGTGCGGGCGTATATATTGATGATATTATTATTGGTTCCTCCGGTGCGACGGAGGAGGAGCTATTGGCTAACCACGACTGCGACGTGCGTGCCGTGTTGGATAGGCTACGAAAAGAGGAGTTGGTTGCTTCGGTTAGCAAAACCGATTTCTTTGTTCGTTCGGTTGAGTTTTGTGGCCATGTGTTGGAAAATGGCACACGTAGGCCGGCGCCAGGGAAAATGTTGGCGCTTGAGCGTTGGGACAAACCGGATAATGTTCGGGAGCTCCGGGGGTTCTTGGGGCTCGCCAACTATTGAATGGGCGTCCAACGGTTTCGTTGTGCCCAAGAAAGAGAAAGGAAAATGGCGCCTCGTGGTGGACTACCGCCAACTTAATGAGGCTACCTTGCCCGACGCACACCCCCTCCCCCTCATAGAAAACATGTTGGAAAATCAATCCAAACACAAGATTTTCACTATTGTGGACTTGAGTAAAGGGTTTCATCAAATTCCCCTTCACCCTGAGTCCCGGGCTAAGACCGGCATGAATTTGGCAGGTAAGCGATACCAATGGCGTGTTATGCCTATGGGTATCAAGAATGGGCCCGCTATTTTTCAACGGGTCATGGACCATGTTTTGCAGGGTTTGGATTGTGCGGGCGTATATATTGATGATATTATTATTGGTTCCTCCGGTGCGACGGAGGAGGAGCTATTGGCTAACCACGACTGCGACGTGCGTGCCGTGTTGGATAGGCTACGAAAAGAGGAGTTGGTTGCTTCGGTTAGCAAAACCGATTTCTTTGTTCGTTCGGTTGAGTTTTGTGGCCATGTGTTGGAAAATGGCACACGTAGGCCGGCGCCAGGGAAAATGTTGGCGCTTGAGCGTTGGGACAAACCGGATAATGTTCGGGAGCTCCGGGGGTTCTTGGGGCTCGCCAACTATTATTCGGGCTATGTCCAAAACTACGCCTCCATAGCTACCCCTTTGATTAATATGTTGAAAGATTTGCCTAAGCATAAGAATGGCAAAAACATAGGCCTAACATGGAATGCTTCGGCTAATGAGGCCTTCTTGAAGCTCAAGCGTGCTATTACGGATATTGTTCCCCTCCAACTAGCCGATTGGGATAAGGACTTTGTCCTCACCCCGGACGCTAGTAATTGGGCGGTGGGGGCGGCCCTACAGCAGGAAGGTCCCGATAGTGCCCTACGCCCCCTTGCCTTTTTCTCCCGCAAATTGTCAGGCAGCCAATTGAATTGGAGCCCTCGGGAGAAAGAATGCTACGCCATAGTGGCGGCGCTTTTAAAATGGCATGGTTGGGTGGGGAACAAGCGCGTGGAGGTCCGTACGGACCACCGTAGCCTTGAAAATTGGGCTACGGAGGACCTCAAAACCGTGGGGGGTCCCTCTCCACGCCAAGCACGTTGGCATGAGTTGTTCTCTAAATTCGACCTCCATGTGGTTTACACTCCGGGGCCAGTGAACCCCATGGGTGATTTCTTGTCCCGTTGGGCTTACCCTGCTAACCCGGCGTTGGGTGATGTGTCCATACATGGGACGGCCCAAGCGGCCGGAGATGTGCGGGACATGATGGCGGCCGAGAAGGAGGAACTTCTCGCCCGCCCCCTTGTATTTAGGGCGGTTGTGGCGCCCGTTGTTACTAGGTCTAAAGCGGCACCTCGGGTTCAAGGGGCGCCCGCTTGTGATCCACCCCCTCTGGCTTCGCCTCCAGTGGGGGGGGGGACGAAGCAAAAGAGAAAGCTTCGGAGACTGGAGCGAATTGTCAAGAGAAAAAAAACTTGGAAGTCCCACAAGAAAGCAACTCCTATACATGGGGAGGATGCTCCCAATGTTTTTGAGATAAATTGGGCTAAACACTACCCAAATTGTCAACGCTACAAACAAATGTGGCAAGATGCCTTGAATGGGAGGTTCCAAGATGGAGTGAGGTTGGTGGATAACAAGCTCGTCCGTAATGGACGGTGGTGTGTTCCTACGCCGCTAGTGCATCGTTTGGTAGCCGAATACCATGATGCATTTCACTTAACTACCTCCAGTGTGGAAAAACACTGGAAGGAAATCAACCATGGCCTGGAAGGTGAGGGGTTGTACAAAGCAGTGGATTTGCAATGTCAAACGTGTCCCTCATGTGCCATTCACACGCATGACACCAAGCGCAAGCAAGGGTACATGACCCCTATGCCTATACCCCGTCATGAAGACAAGGATGAAGGGCTAACGGGGAGAAGAGCGGCCCATTTGGTAATGGAGCGCTGGGTGGATAGGTTCAGAGCCCCTCGTGAAATATGCTCCGACCGTGGGCCACAATTTGTAAGCCAATATTTCCAAACCCTTTGTTCTAAGATTGGTGCCCGCTCGACTATGTGTCTCGCGGGTAGGCACCAAGGTAATGGCAAGGCCGAAAATACTGGCAAGCAGCTAAGGCGTGCCGTTGCTAAAGCCCTTACCTTGAGGAAAGGCACTAATTGGGTAGAGGTTTTGCCCGTCGTTGTACGAGCGTGGCATGAGACTACAGGTCCTTCAGGTTATACACCTAACGAGATTGTGTTTGGTAAACACAACCATACTAAGGGGCCCCCTCTTGCTGAGCCTAAGGGGGTGGCCCAAGACGCCGCTCACTACTTCCAACGGCGTGAGGAGCTTATTGCTCTTGCACGGAGGGCTATGATTTAAGTGCAAGAGACAATGGCTCGTAAATATAATAAGAGTAGGAGGATGTCCCCCGATTTCTCAAAAGGGGACCGCGTATGGGTCCGTCGCCAACGCAGAAATTTTGGCGATAAGACTTGTCCCTATTGGGATGGGCCCTATGAGGTTGTGGCCAAGAAGGCGCACGACCTCTATGTTATTCAAGTGGACCAACGGAGGTTAGTTGACGTCCACGTTGATTGTTTAATGAAAACGGTCAACTCCCCTCGCTCCCCCGTGCCTCTAAATTACACAGAGGAGGTTGCTAGAGTGCCCTCCCAGTTTGAGGAGGACACCTATAATGTCAAGAAAATATCAAGTCACCGTACTTACCGCAAGAGACTTCTCTTCAAGGTGCGGTGGGAGGGTTGTACCAAAGATTGGGATACCGAGGAACCCGTTGAAACCTTCTTACCGTCCTACAACAAAGTTTGGAGAGATTACTTGCAGAAACAGAATCTCACCCAAACCGTTGACATCCTTGCCCACCTTGGTGGACCGCTCTCATGAGCGTGCCACGAAAAGAAAACCCTAACCAATATGGATATATTATTCTTTGGGGAAGGGAGGAGAGAGCGAGAAGCGGTGGGAGACAGGAAAGAAGATGTGCATGCACGGCGCGCTCCTCGGTTACAAAAATCCCCACCGGAGCAGGGCGGTGGGTACCGCAGGTTTACCCCACCGTCTACCTCTCTCACCGCTAAAGGTTTGAGAGTCCTTGGGGTGGGGTGGCGTGGCATATAGCCTGGGGCGGAAGTGGGACGTGTTCTTTCGGGGGTCTTAATGCCATTCAAACCCCTATCCTTGGGTCTTACTGGAGCACTCCTACCACCACCAGGACTACTGCCACAAGTCCTGCCCACGATGACGCCCCCCGTCAAGGGTGCTAACAACGTAGCAAGCACTTCCCGAAGACTCTACCGGGTTGTGCGCATGGTGGTGTTTGCAAGGTTTCGGAGTGCCGCCCCGTACCGAAGCCACGACCCCACGACGGTCCCTGACCCGTGACCCAAGCCAACCAGCTAAATCATTTGCTCAAAATGGCGAAGGCTTGAAAACTTCGTTGGGTTGGCGGGTACAACCCATTTTCCCTTTTTGTGTTGGGCGTAATGGTTTTCCACCGATTTGCCCTTGTCCACACGAGGGTAGGTATACAAGGTACGAAGTACTCGTGTGGCTCACATTACGTGATAAAAATTTCGTGGCGTGCGAAATAGCCACTACATACGGCGAGGACTTAAGCCTAGAGGGAGGGGTCGTCCTCTACAATACAAGTATTCTAATATGAATTGCAATGGGTGCCTTTGCCCCGTCACTCTATGAGTGGGTGGGGTCTTCAAAGGCAAAGAGTGGCGTTGCGGATTTGGGCCGTCTCCGCCGCCTGGGTATTTGTCCCCGGTCGCTATGCGTGCCCGGGTTGGGAGTGGGTACCCTCCATTGCCATTGCATGGGGCCGCATGCTGGCTGGGTGTGCTCTTCATGTCCTTGATGAATTTCGCGGGGGAATTCCTGCCTGCAACGAGAGGGAACAAACAATATGATGAAAAGGGCGAGTGTGCACATGCATATGTTTATGAGAGAATATGTATATTAATGTTTTCTCTAGAGTTCCCCACGAGTGGACTTGGATTTCCACCACACCCGAGGGGTCCTCTATCCCAACACCCAACCAAACGGGTTGGGATATGGGCGTGGCATTTTTCTTTATAGAGACCCGTGCGTGGACTTGGATTTCCACAACACACACGAGTCTCTCTGTCCGAGACACACCAAAACCGGGTGTGCCCGTGGCCAATGGTAGCGTGTGTGTGCGCATGCCATTAATTTAGTTACGGGGTTATATGGTTGCCTATTACGTTGGTTATCACCCGCCCCCCGAACAAGCAAGACCTAAGTTGACACCTACCTTTGAGGTTTTGTAGCCGTGTACACCGGCCCAAGTTTACACACGGAGGTGTAAACATGAACCGTCATACACGGTGTAGAGGGGTTGGGGGAGTAAAACTCCTTCGGGGCGTGTCATCGTGCCCCCGGGGAGTAGGGTGGGCTGATACACCGGCGGGACCGTACGGGCGACCTCCCCAATTCGCAACCTGGAGGTGACCCCCTGCGCTACGGCCCGCCGGTGGCACACCCACCGACAAAGGTAACACGCAAGCTAACCTAAGTGTTTATACGCACGCCCCCAAGACACACACGAACACCAAGCAACAAGGTGGCGTATCTATACACGTGTTCTATTGTGGATATGCTGACTGTTTGTTGTGTGTACGTGAGTAGTTTGTGGAAGCTCTTGCACGTGCCGTATGTGTGGAGTGCCCCCATCACGTGCCCCAAGGCCGCCACCGCGAGACCACACTCTGTGATGCCCTCCGGGCGAGTGTGTGCCCCCGGGCCCTGCCAATGGGTGTGCGTGCACAAGTGTGTCTTGTGTTTGTCGGTGTGCATCGCTCTATTATGTGTATATATGATATATATACGTAGTATGGCTCCTAGGTGAGGGGTTAGCAGTGAGGTCAGGTTATTATTACATGGTTATGAGGTTTGTCTATTTAAGTGTGTCTACTCACACCCTCATCCCATCTCCGTACCTCCTCCTTTACCCTCTATGTGGTGCATCACGTGTGACACACATGCTAAGTTAGACATCCACACGGACACGACCCTTGGCTGAGCCGTGCCCGTATCGTACAGTCACAACCGTGACAGGTTCATTCATCCCGGTCCGTTCCACACGATCATCTTTCTTGGTGTCTGGTCCGTTCGCAAGTGGGCCTTTGGCTAGGCCTTGTCTGGAAGTTTACAAGCAAGTGAGCGAGCAAGCTTACATTTTACAAGCAAGAGCTCACTCGTTAATACAAGGGTTAAACAAGCACATCAAGAAGCATCAAGCACATGCAAGCTCTCCGAAACTGTCTGAAGCATGAAGGTGGAAGGTGTGGGCATCGTACCCGTGTTTATCTTTGTGCCTAGTGTTTTAAGCGGTTCTTTTACCCTGAGGCCATCGTGACCTCTTTCCTCTACTTAGTGAGCTACCGCGCACTGTGGGGCCATCGTGGCCGTGTTTATTAGTGGCCCTAGGCATGCACAAGACAGAGGCGGGCACAAGACAGTAATGCATCGCAAGGCAACAATAAGACACAATCACAGTGTTCACTGTTCTAGGTTGTGAAAAAAAGGGATGTGGTGGCTGTAAGGACTGTTACCACGGTTGCCCCGCGTTGCACTGCAGGACAGGACCGTTAGCCCCCCGTGGTAACAGTCCCCTGGCCGAAGGCCATCAGGTTTTGTTGTGTCCCTTGTGATCCTTTCCCTGGCCTCTATCTCTACTATCCCTCGTGCTCCCTGCTGCAGGCACAGTCCTAAGCTACTGTCTGTGTCTCCCGTCCTTGTTGCTGGCTTTTCTTTGTCAAAAGTAAAATTTTGGCACTGTCGCGTCGCGCCGTTTCGCAAGTACCATTACCTTCAGTTTTGTTTAAAAGTGTGATTTCACTTTGCCTTTAGTTTTAATTCTTTGAAAAACTACCTGCCTTTACCTGCTGGACCCCACATGCCTTATGCGACACGCGGGGACCAGACTCTGCGCGCAACAGCTCGCGATTTCGCCTACTAAGTGGAGCAGGATTTGCCGGATCCCGCTGGTGATTTTGCGGATTTCGGCGGTGGTCCGATTCATACCGATCGGAGCTACTTCAGCGGCCGTGCGGCCGGCTCCGAGATTGCCTGCGTAGGTTCGATTCCCTATGGGAGGAAATTTGCTAACCTGAGATTTGCTGCTGTTTGTGACCGCTACGTTCCTCTTGGGCATGTACTTCCTGCCCGTGGCAGTCGTTTTAAGTTGGGGGGTGAAGCAGGTCACAAGCCTACCCTGGCATTTTACCCCTAAGGGAGCATTATATGGCCCTATATATGGGATATATGTGGGATAGGGTATATCATATTCCATTTCCTTGTTAGGAACATAGGATGTGGGATAGATAAGGCCATCTTGGATGTTTAGTAGTTATATCAATTAGTGGATGATAGGGTGGATTTCTCATATGTGCATATCACGTATTTCATTGGCTATGTGTACCATATCTGTTTGCAGGATACTATTCAGTCAACACTATCGTTATGTCTTCGGTGCCAAGCAATGTTGCTGCCCATACCACTGCGACCTCTGCTCCTGACCACCCGGTCTGGTTTCACCCAAATAGCTTCATTGCACAATGTACAAGTGTCCGTTGAAGAAATGCCTCTTGGTTCATGGAACAAAAGATGTGCACAATATATTACCAAATTTTTTTTGAAGAGCCATAATTGCTCCGATTAAATGGTTTGAATTAGTTTGCAAAATAATCAGTTGTGCCAAAAAACAAACTCTTTGTGTTTCAATGAATTAGCAGATATTTTTGCAAAAGCTGAAATTGTATAAAAAAAAGCATATTTTTGCCATCTTTTGAAATCATGCCTTATTTTTGTAAAATGTAGGGTTGTTTGATAAAATGGTATGTTTTTCTTTCATAGTCCTTTTGCTCATTTGTTTTCAAAATGAGATTTTTGAAATTGCTTCCTGCTTTTGGATGATTGGACAATGCATTTTTTCCAAATCCATGCTTTGTTTTGCCTGCCATAAATGGCGACCATCAAAACACCGCTTGATCGAACATCGAAGCAGTGCATCAATTTTTTTTGTGTTGTGTTCACCGTCCATCAACAAGTATCCCTACAAAAATACAATATATTCTTGCAAAGTGTGAAGTTGGAATAACAACACATATGTGGAACAACTTGGGAATGGGGGGTATAAAGGCTTGTGTTGTGATGCAATGAGCGTCAATTGTGGTCCCTCCCTTCAATGAGCGACAGCAAGAGGTTTTTTTTGTGCCCAAGTGGAAAATGGGGAGGAGTTCTCCCCCCTTTTTGGGAGGTTTCTGCACTTGATGGAGGGTTACCCTTTGACAAGCAGCCCATGATTTCCACGCGGTCATGGTTGTTAAAACACCCCTAAATGGGTGATAAAACTACCCCAGCCCCTTTTTTGGGCCATTTTGGACCCCTTGGGTGGTTTTATCCCCTGGAGGTGAGTTTATCACCCCTTTTAGGAAATACATGGTCCAAATATAGCAAAGTATGGATCAAAAGACCACCCCAAAGGGGAGAAAAAACCCTCCCTGGGAGGGTTAGGGTACTATACCGGTCGGCTGGGCCGGGTCCTTGTATGCGACATTCCCCGGCCCCCCCGCCCCCCATCCCCCCGGGTTTTGAGAGACCATGCGAGACTTTTTTGTGCATGCTTCCCTTTCATCAAACAATGCACGTTTTGAGCGCCAGATTAGCAAAACGAGGCGCTATACCAGCTCCAGTGCAGTCCCAAAACTTATCACCTACATACCTCCGTACGCCCAAACCCCCAGACACACATCCCCCTTGGAGGTATGCGTGTGGTAGCAGTGGGTCCCCCCCCCACACACACCCTCCAGCCGAGCCCCCCCAAAATGCCCCCCGTCCCCACCCACCCCCCAAGTTTTGACAGATAGCTGGGCGGGGGGTGTCGCATCAGGATCTGTTGTAGTCACCCCCCCCTTCACACACCCCTTTGGGGTGAAAAAAACCCTCCCACCAAAAAACCCCCCAAAAGTGGTTAAACCCCCCGCAGCCAACGGGGAGAAAAACAATCCCCCCACCCTGGTTTGCCGCGACTATGTTAAAGCAACAATGCATTACCTCAAAAACAGAAATTCCAAAACCACTTTCTTGAATGCTGGATGATCAAAATATTGCATGTCAAACATGGGATGGCTATACAGCAGCAGCATGAATAGAGCAGAACACAAATCTTGAATCTCATGAAAAATTGTCTGCTACGTGCAAATGTACATTACAAACAAAATTTTTCAATTGATAGACACACACAATTAGCACAACCCAATCATGGCGATAACCAAGGTGTGAGCGGCCAGGAGTGTTGAGATAGTCACTTCACGCATTCAATCTCGGTTTTCTATTATCTCAAATGTGTAGCTATGGTTTTCTGATGGCATGTTTTGCATAAGCACAGCAGCTTTTTGTGTCTGAAGATTTCATCCTGAATGTATGGACGTCAGCACTGCTTCAGCTGTGCTGTTTTGTTTTCCGTTGCTTTATCAGCAGAAGCAATGGTGAGGGCGTTTTCATGCTCTCTCCCATTCAATATTTGTATGACAAAGGTCATGTGAACCCTTCGAACTGATGGGAATGTTTTGTGATGAATATTGATGCTGGGCCACCATCATTGAATGCAAATACTGTGGACTCATATGACCAGCAACAGCACCAGCACCAGCACCAGCACCACCAGCACCACCAACACCACCACCACCATCAACTTCAACAACATACAACCACTACCGGGAGTACGCCGTGTGAAGGGCTTCCAGCTCAACAACATGTAGTCCAACCGGGTGCCTGGGCTAGCAGGCCAGGGCCATGTCCAGCCAGAGGAGAGAAAAATTGTGGCCGTCCGTGCACTTGGACACCGCTGGGCCATGTAGTGGACGCTGGTCAAGTCAACTGAGCCCTGCCTCACAGAGCAGCACCACAAAACCAAACATGTTCCATTTAATCCGTCAGAAAGATGACCAACGAGAGTCGACTGCTGCTGCATTCGCATCAAACCCCAAACCATGTGTTGGAGGCATCATGTGAACAGGCGTGCGTGGCTGAAACCCTATGAGACCCTATCAGCGTTGCAGTACAGCCCCAAGAAGCCACCAGGAAGTAACAGGAACCGTCCAGAAGCCTCCAGGAAGCCTCCCGCGCTTGTTGAGAGGGCCTCATCCCGGGTTAAGGGTCTGGGTAGGTGGGCGTGCGTGTGGGCGGGTGGGGTACAATCTCCGGAACCATCACAAAGGTGACGCACGGTGGAACCATTCGCCCCAAGTGCTACGTGTAACTACATGCCCCCGGCGTTTGCCTGTTGTTTTAGGACACGTGCAAAGCTGAGGCCCCCAAGATCGCCTTCCTGACCTCTAATTCTTCGACCCGAGAAACTCAGATCGCAAAGCCAGGCCAAATCCCCAACTGTGCCGCGGAGGATTGCTGCTGCCTGCGCGCAGGACAACCCCTCCCTTGCTAGTTCACACTCCCTCGAGTCTGACTCACTGCCAGTTGGTATACACGGCACGGAACAAGGGGACGTGGTGGTTGAGGTTGGTCCGGGGGTTGAACACACAGGAGGGCAGGGCAAGGTGGGGCAGCGTGTGGCACAGGACGGCAGGGCAGGGTGTGGCACAGGACGGCAGGGCAGGCCAGGCCGGCCGGGCCAGGGGTAAGGTGAGGCCGAATTAAGGTCACAAAGCTGCCATCCAATGAAAAACGAGTGTTCAGCCGTTGGGTATCACTCGTTACGTACAACAGTCAAGAGGCAGGCAGCAGTCAAGAAGGCCGGTTTGCACTGATTCTCGTCAGGCACAGTGAGAGCAAAAGCAGTGGCATTGTCTGGCTGCGCTAGGCACACACACACACACACACACACACACACACACACACACACACACACACACACACACACACACACACACGCACACGCACACTACGGGAACCGCAGCACCACAGCAAAGCAGGAAGGCGGAAAGACAAGAAAACCCCTCAGGAGCTGCAGAGCAGCCCCAAACGTGTTTCCCTCTGCATGAAGACGAAGAGTGCATGGGCAAAGTCCGCCAGACGGCAGTGTAGATGGCCACAAAGGCCCTACAAAGCAGAAAGGCTCTACACCCATGCACGCAACCACGCACGCACCGCTGTTCCGGAGGAACAGCGGTGCGTTCCTCCGTTGCCCGCAGAACAACACGCCCACGCTCTGTTTTCCCACTGCGGGTGTGTGAGAACAACCCCTTTTGAGTCACTTCTCATGCGCAAGCACAGGCCTCCCAATCCTGACACAACCCTCCCCTTCCCATCTGTTCGCCCTGTTGAACCTGCCTCCCCCCCTCCCCCGAAGCGTATGTCTGCAGAAGCCAACTCTTCCTTCTCCAAACAAGTCACTTATCCGCCGGGCCCAATCAGTTTGTTAATCCGTTGGCCGCGCGCTCAGATGTTGCGAGGACTGCAAACCGCCGGTGGGTGTCGATTGCGTTTCCAGTCGTTCACCTGTGTGAACTCTGGGTGCTGAAGGATGCATTTGAAAGCGTCGTGCCAGAGGCTCACAGCAGAACGCCTGGCGGCCAACCAATAGGCAAGACCAAGGCAAGCACACCGCACGCACGCACACAGACCCGCGCACGCGGGGCCACATGCGCAGACACACACATGCGCGTGCACACACACACACACACACACGGGCGCGGGGATCGGCGGGCGAGAGCCTCACGCCAACGCTGACGCCTGTGCATCACTGCCTGTGCAGCAGGCTGTCGATGGGGATGTATCGCGCCAGGGCCGTCTAAGAGGGAAGGGACTGAAGCAAAGCGGCCATGGGCGGCAACCTGTGCAACACCAAACGATAACACGTTTGGGCAGAAACACACGTGCGATGTGAAACAATTTTCCCAATGCAAACCAATCACAACTACTGACAGGAATGCAAACAGTAGCGGCTTTTGCAAAAAGAAAATTGAAACACATGCAGCTTCAGAAGACAACCACCCCGCCCACGGGGTACCCCCCCCCCCCCACGGTTCTATGCCCCAATGTGCTGACAGTGGCCAAAGCACCAAAGTGTGCGGCAACAAAAAGCATACTATTGTTTCAACAATGAAACCTGCAATGCACCTTGGACTGACAGAAACTACTCCTACTGTTGTTTGGCCATGTCACCCACCAGCATCTCACTGGGATAATCTCCACTACATAGCCGCGCCCCACAAACAGTGCATGAATATGGAGCTGGAGGCAACGCTATGCGACTCACCACAAGGAGCAGCCCTTGTAGGCCGCCATGTAGACCACCGTATTCAGCATGCCATGTGCATGAAGACTGCAGTACTGGGAGACCATAATGTTGGGAGAGAGACAGGGCTGTGCAATGCACAGGGAATTTGTACCATGTGAAATGACATTCCGCAGAGACGAAGAGCCCAGTAAAAGCATCAGATGCCTGACCGCTCTGGCAAAATGAGATCTGCAACACATGCACGACCGCCCCCTGCGTGCACATTTTACCCTCCACCCCAGTGTGTAGACGGTGGCCCAGGTACTAAAACATTCTGAATGGGGCGGCATTGTACTGTTTGAACAAGCAACCCTGCAGTGCATCTGCACTTGGAACCGCACAATGCTCGGGAGGGCAGAGGGGCTGTGTGGTTCACAACAGCCCGACAGTCCTCGGCAAGGCATTGTGGGGACTGAGGCCAACTCACAACACTGTGCAGCCCTTGTTCTACCTGCAGAGCATCACAATTGGAGTGGTTAGGGGGTTAGCGGGTCAGTGCCAGCTGAGTGCCAGCTCCTTCCCTCCCCTGCCCACCCTGCATATCGCTGCACAATGGAAGGCCCCACCCCCCAGAGCTACGTCGAGTCACCTGAGGCACGCCCATGCCTGACTTCATGCCTCACTCCGCCATGCACTGTTCGCCCCCCACCCTTGGGGCTGGGGGCTTCTCCGTCTAAGGTGGCCACACCACGAAGCCCAAGCCCAGCAGCCCGCCCCCTGCAGGCGGCCCGGCTGCCACCCCTGACCCTCATGGAGCCCCACCCTTGCGTTCATGCCCTGCGTCATGGCGAGAGTAGCAGTGGCGAACGCCAGGGCCTTTGGAGCACACCGGGCAAGCCAGGGCCTCATGGTCCTCGCCGACTGTAAGCATGGGGCATCACTTGCGCCACCTTCCGTCACTGCTGCCCACAGAGGAGGGGCACCCGCCAGGCCCGTGGATCTGGGCTCTGCCACCAATGCCAACCGGCCTGGCCATGAAAACCCTTTGCCACCAAACCTGTGGAAGGTGGAGGTGAGGTCAGTGGTGGGAGAGAGCAAGAAGGACCCGAAAGTGAAGGTGGGGAGGAACAACCCTACACACTGAGGGGAAAGGTTGCCCTGCCCAGCACTGCCCAGGACAGTGAAGAAAGGAAAGCAAGGACTGTCCTTGTACATTGGGCTTCAGCACAAAGAGACCATAGGCTTTGGCCTGTGTAACAGCAAGCGGAAACGTGTGCGTGTGTGTCTGTGTGTGTGTGTGTATGTTTGTGTGTGTGCATCCTGTGGTATGTGAATTGATCGTCAGAACTACTAACAGAGAGAGGTGATGCATCAATACACGCATCAACAGCTCTTATAAACTGAAGGTTGCAACACAGGCACCTTCAGAATAGATATAACCCCCCGCCCTTGTGCAGACGTTATCCAAATCAACAAAACGTAACGTTCTTTGAACAAGCAATCCTGCAATGCACCGATACTTGTGCATTGTTTGGACAGTGCATTGTCTGCACAGACGGGAGAGGAGGGCTGGGGGGCAGAGGGACTGTGTGGCTCACAACAGCCCCAAAGTCCTAGGCAAGGCGGCCGGGGCCATCTCACAGCAATCTGCAGCCCTTGTTCTGCTTGCAGAGAGTCACATTGGAAGCAGCATCCCTTTTTCTGCATGCCATGTGCACCAGCCCACTACAGTATGGGCAGAGAGAGGGGAAAGTCAAGGTGGGGAGGAACAACCCTACACACTGAGGGGAAAGGTTGCCCTGCCCAGCACTGCCCAGGACAGTGAAGAAAGGAAAGCAAGGACTGTCCTTGTACATTGGGCTTCAGCACAAAGAGGCAATAAACTTTGGCCTGTGTAACAGCAAGCGGAAACGTGTGTGTGTGTGTGTGTGTCTGTATGTGTGTGTGTGTGCATCCTGTGGTATGTGAATTGATCGTCAGAACTACTAACAGAGAGAGGTGATACATCAATGCACGCGTCAACAGCTCTTATAAACTGAAGGTTGCAACACAGGCACCTTCAGAATAGAAATAACCCCCTGCCCTTGTGCAGACGTTATCCAAATCAACAAAACGTAACGTTCTTTGAACAAGCAATCCTGCAATGCACCGATACTTGTGCATTGTCTGGACAGTGCATTGTCTGCACAGACGGGAGAGGAGGGCTGGGGGGCAGAGGGACTGTGTGGCTCACAACAGCCCCAAAGTCCTAGGCAAGGCGGCCGGGGCCATCTCACAGCAATCTGCAGCCCTTGTTCTGCTTGCAGAGAGTCACATTGGAAGCAGCATCCCTTTTTCTGCATGCCATGTGCACCAGCCCACTACAGTATGGGCAGAGAGAGGGGAAAGTCAAGGTGGGGAGGAACAACCCTACACACTGAGGGGAAAGGTTGCCCTGCCCAGCACTGCCCAGGACAGTGAAGAAAGGAAAGCAAGGACTGTCCTTGTACATTGGGCTTCAGCACAAAGAGGCCATAGGCTTTGGCCTGTGTAACAGCAAGCAGAAACGTGTGTGTGTGTGTGTGTCTGTATGTGTGTGTGTGTGCATCCTGTGGTATGTGAATTGATCGTCAGAACTACTAACAGAGAGAGGTGATGCATCACTGCACGCGTCAACAGCTCTTATAAACTGAAGGTTGCAACACAGGCACCTTCAGAATAGAAATAACCCCCCGCCCTTGTGCAGACGTTACCCAAAACACCAAAACATAACTGAAAAACCGCAATACTGGTCTTTGAACAAGCAACCCTGCAATGCACCGATACTTGTAAGAGCAAAGTGACAGTACACAAAATTGACCGAAACAGCTACTAGCCTTGTTTGGACAGTGCATTGTCTGCACAAAGGTGGGGGGGGGGGGGAGGGGCTGTGTGGCTCACAACAGCCCCAAACTCCTGAGCAAGACATTGTCTGCGCAAAGGGCGGGGACCGGGGCCAAATCACAACACTGTGCAGCCATTGTTCTGCTTGCAGAGCGTCACATTGGAGGCAGCATACCATTTTCTGCATGCCATGTGCACCAGCCCACTACAGACGACAGTATGGGCAGAGAGGCTGCTGCATGGGGAAGCTACAGGTGGGGAGGCACGACCCCCCACAATGAGGGAAAAGGTTGACCTGCCCAGCACTGCCCAGGACAGTGAAGATAGGAAAGCAATGAATGTGCTTGTACACTGGGCTTCAACACAAAGAGGGCAGGGGCTGCAGCTTGTGTAACACCAAATGATGGCACCCTCGAGCAGGAACGTGTGTGTGGGGGGGGGGGGGGGCGCAGGGCCAATGCATCACTAATCCCATCCCCTTGCGTAACCCATTGACCTAAAAAATTCCCCCTGCCCAAAGAAGGCCCTCCCTGTTGGAGGGAGGGCAGGAAGCTGCAGCGGTGGCGGCCTCTGTGCAGCCCCCCGACCCCTCCTCCACCTTGACTCCCCCCCCACAGAAAGGGTCACTAAAGACCCTGCCAGGTCCAGGACATCCAAGGTGATGGAGTCCTCCTGGCCAAACCTAACCTGCTTGCGCTGCTGCTGCTGCTGCTGCTGGTATTGCTGCTGCTGCTGCTGCTGCTGCTGCTGCTGCTGCTGCTGCTGCTGCTGTTGCTGCTGCTGTTGCTGCTGGTATTGCTGCTGCTGCTGGTATTGCTGCTGCTGCTGGTATTGCTGCTGGTATTGCTGCTGGTATTGCTGCTGCTGCTGGTATTGCTGCTGTTGGTATTGCTGCTGCTGCTGGTATTGCTGCTGTAGGTATTGCTGCTGCTGCTGGTATTGCTGGTATTGCTGCTGCTGCTGCTGGTATTGCTGCTGCTGCTGGTGGTGGTGGTATTGCTGCTGTTGGTATTGCTGCTGTTGGTATTGCTGCTGCTGGAACTGCTGCTGCTGGTATTGCTGCTGCTGGTACTGCTGCTGCTGGTACTGCTGCTGCTGGAATTGCTGCTGCTGGTGTTGCTGCTGCTGGTGTTGCTGCTGCTGGTATTGCAGCTGCTGGTATTGCAGCTGCTGGTGTTGCAGCTGCTGGTATTGCTGCTGCTGCTGCTGCTGCTGCTGTGGCACCACATCGATGTCAATTACTTTCTGCTGCCCCTGCCACTGCTGCTGTTGCTGGTCCTGCAGTGCTGGTGCTGTTGCTGCTGTTCCTGCTGCTGTTGCTGCTGTTGTTGTTGCAGCACTGGTACAGCTGCTGCTGTTGTCGACACTGCTGTTGCTGCTGCTACTGTTGTTGCAGCAACTGCTGCTGCTGCCACCGTTGGCCGCTCCAGAGCATGCCTGGCCGAACAGGACCGGGAGGCTGCAGAATGAGGAGGCTGTGTGCAGGAGCGGGAGTCCCAGGCTGCGGGGCTTCGGGGCACTCCCCTGTGCGACGGACTCGGGATGAAATTGGGGCTGCTGATACACCAAAGACAGATTCTGCCCCTGGGACTTCGGGCTTGGCGCGCCGGCCTTGGATCTGGGCTCTGCTGGCATGTGCTCAAGGGCTGCGGGCTGCAGGCTCACCAGCGGCCGTGCCAGGATGTGCGTGGCTGGTGGTACCATGTTGCAGCCGACCATACCGTTCGGGGTCCTGGGAGTGGTGGACTGCGCAGCGGTGGGGGCCGGGGCCGGCACCGCCTGCTGCGCGGACGACCCTTTCAGCGTCACCGGCGGCATCTTCGCGAAGGGTGCTGGGGGGCTGGTCACGTAGCGCGGCGCTGGAGTCGCAGGCTTCGGACGGGCGGCAACAACCAGGCAGGCGTCCGTTGCGGCTGCAGGGCCCGTACCTTCAGGCTGGCCGTCGGGCATGGTGGCTGGGTGGCCCCCTGGGACTGCGTCGCCAGCGGCAGCGGCATCGGACCCCTTGTGCGCTGCGGGACCCGTCAGGGGCCCGGCAGCGGCCGGGGGGCTGGTGGTGCGCGGGGGTGATGGCGGCGCAGGCCTGGCACGAGGCTCTGGGCCGGCTGTCCGGCCGCTGCTGCCGCGTGGCACTGGACTGGCGGTGCTGCCTTGGATCGTCTTGGCCTTCTTGTCCTGCAGACAAAGAAAGGGAGGTTCCATATCCCCTGGTGGTCAAGTGATGCAAGATGACATATTTGTGAGCCGGTCGTAGGAGGAAAGAGGGGTTGGGTCAAACCCTGTGAACCTCATATCAACATTGTGCTTGAGGTCGCAACCCACTTGTATGTGTTTTCATTGAGGGATTCACACACACACACACACACACATGTACTTTCTGCACAGACAGCACTGGAGCAACAATGGTCCTGTGTGCGAATCCCCTTGCCACATGCACCTCTACACCACAAAGCCATGCCACACACTAGGCGCCTTGCTGTAGGGGAAGGTGCACAGCCTCTTGGGCAGCATCTCCGGCAGATCACAGCTTGAGAAATGCAACACAGGCACTCACAGACGGCAGACTGAGGGTGCATGGCCCATGCGTCGCCCTAGACCTGTCGGGTGCATGGGGTTCACCTGGGTCTGCACGTCCCACTCTTTGTTGGCAGTCTCCATCGCAGCACCCCAGTCTCGAACATGGGCATCCGGCTTCCAGATGTCGTCGTCCTCCTCTGCTTCGGGGGAGGTTTTCATCCTGTGGCCAATGTCATGGTGGTCACAGGCAAGGCACAACAAAAAAAGGAACCCTGGTGCCTGTCCCACGGAGACACGCAGAAATAGCGATTGGAGGTTACTTGATAGCAGTTGAAAGCTAATGGGTGGCAGTTGGCGGGTAACCGACGGTGGCCCAAATGTCAACCAAGGGCGGGGAGGGGAGGCACTGACTTCAGTACCAGAGTGAGGAGCGTTTGACAAGGGCAAGAAAGAAAGAAACCGTGTCCTTCAAAACCGCCCTGGCAGTGGCCGGGGCAGAGCATTAGTGTACGGATGATCATCTGCAGGTTGTGAAACCTGGGCGTCCTGTGCCCTCCCCCGAACCTCAGCCTGTGCCTCAGCCCCAGCCCCAGAGATCCTTTTAAGAGGGGTGGGGTGGGGTGGGGGGGTCCAGATGGGTGGGTGGATGGGTGCGTCTGCCCCGCCCCCCCTTGGGGTGCCGAGCCTTTGGAGGTGCCGAAACGAATTTTGGTGAAATCGTGAGAGCCAACATAAAAAAACAAGATCACCAGCAAACAACAATTGCCATGGAAGGGAAGCCTCAGGCTGCCTCCACTTCTTGAACATAAATGCCATAGCTGGAGCAAAATGCAACAGGCAAACCGAGGTAACAAGGGCAGAACAAGGGATGCAGTACAGAGTACAAAGCAGCCAACTACATGGATCAATTGCGCCAAAGGCGCCGAAGCAAAATTTCGGATGGTCCCAGCAAAAGAAATCTGAGCCCCGATGTGGCACAGTGCAGCCGCGGCGCTGCCCCCTACGGAACCAGGCTGCCCCCTACAGGACTGGGAAATTGCCAAAAACCCTCCAAATCCTGCCCCCTACGCGGCTGTGCTCCCCAGTTGTAACAGTCAATTTACAGTACCTGGATACCCGAGCCAGACCCAAAGCTGCCTGGCCCCCCGCCTCAAGACCGCGGGGCCCAGCTGCAAAAGCCGTGAACTCCTACAGATGCCACACTCAGCAGGGAGCTCATTGCTGGGGCTGTTGTGTGCGCCATGTGGACTTTCGGTCGAACAGCCCCCTGAGACATCCTGTCTTTTGTTTGTACTCAGACTTGCGTGTGCCTCGGACGATGTGACTGGGCCTCAAAGACAGAGAAAATACCACACCGGTTGTCCTGTGTGGGGGACCACAGGCTGCTAGAGGCGGTGGAGCATCAGTTTGGACCTCAGAACCTGACATCCGTGTGTACAGCTGGATGACTGCCACGCCCTTGGGGACTTCCCTGAATGTGAGCTCTGGAGCCGACTGAAACGTACAGGGGGTGGGAAAATTTCGCCTGGGGACAATTTCGCCAGGGGAAATTATCGCCCTCCTTGAATTCCCCAAAACTAAAGTGCTATACCCCCGAATGCCTGCACCAAAACATAAAAAATGTGCAATAGACAGAGACTCCACACTGCCACTGCCACCAGGACTGTCACTATCAGCGTCCCTGTTACTTTCACTTTCACTGTCACTGCGTGTGACAGCACGTACCTCTAGAGCCCTAGAGGGCCGGATCCCCCAAATTTCGACGGGGAAAATGTCGCCACCTTTCTTAATGGCAAAAATTTCCCCTGGCGAAATTTTCCCTCCTCTGTAAATCTGTGACACAGCAGAAACCGAGGGCGTGCTAGTGGTGCAGGAGAGAGGACAGCACCCTGAGACATCATGTGCACAAAGCAGCAGCGGTATCAGCCTACTGCCATTAAGTTGGGGGGCCCAATGCTGATGAGCGGATATCTCATGTGAGACAGGAACATCCCAACCGTCATGACACAGTCAATACCTTCCCAAAGATGACTGGGTGTGGCTTGGAGTGTCGGGTCTGCAGCCAGCAGACGCCGCTGTAGGGCCACATTGGTCCTTTCCATCGACCATGAGGATGGTGCCCACGGGGATTGTGATGGTCTTTTCGTTTTTGTGCAATTGTACTTGCACCTGAAGGTAGGAGGGTAACACAGAACAACCGAGCACAACAACAGACGGCACAACACAAACACCACACAAACACCACACAGCACAGCACAGCACAGCACAACACAACACAACACAACACAACACAACACAACACAACACAACACAACACAACACAACACAACACAACACAACACAACACAACACAACACAACACAACACAACACAACACAACACAACACAACACAAACAGAAACACAAACACAACACAACACAACACAGCGCAACACAACACAACACAACACAACACAACACAACACAACACAACACAACACAACACAACACAACACAGCACAGCACAGCACAGCACAACACAACACAACACAACACAATACAACACAACACAACACAGCACAGCACAGCACAGCACAGCACAACACAACACAACACAACACAACACAACACAACACAACACAACACACCACACCACACCACACCACACCACACCACAGCACAGCACAACACAACACAACACAACACAACACAACACAACACAACACAACACAACACAACACAACACAACACAACACAACACAACACAACACAACACAACACAACACAACACAACACAAACAGAAACACAAACACAACACAACACAACACAGCGCAACACAACACAACACAACACAACACAACACAACACAACACAACACAACACAACACAACACAACACAACACAACACAACACAACACAACACAGCACAGCACAGCACAGCACAGCACAACAACACAACACAGCACAGCACAGCACAGCACAGCACAGCACAGCACAACACAACACAACACAACACAACACAACACAACACAGCGCAACACAACACAACACAACACAACACAACACAACACAACACAACACAACACAACACAACACAACACAGCACCGCACAACACAACACAACACAAACACGGCACAATATGTTCGATGGTGGTCGGGCGTTTGGCAGGAGGTCACCTGCGTCGTGGACCCGGCGACCGTCCTCGTGGTGACTGACACCAACTCGGCGGCCCGACCGGCGGACCGGGGGACTCCGCGCCCCAAAGACACGGGCTACCGCACGTTCCTGAGGGCCTTCAACCTCAGGGACTTGGTGGACCTTCACCCGGTCCCGCAGGGAACATATTCCTGCTTCCAGGGTGCCGCGCGCTCCCGCATCGACACGGTCGCCTGCCATAGCGAGGCGCAGTTCACCATCGCCTCGTACCACTACTGGGGGAGTACCCTCCTCTCGGACCACCACATCCCCCTTCTCTTCACCGTCACATTCCCGGTGATCCGGCTGGACAAGCCCAGCCCCCATACGGTCTCCCGCACGCTGGAGTACCACTTGGGCCCGGTGGCCATGTCCCCGGCAGACGCAGCCGACTTCCAGAGCTCGGTGCTCTGCAGGAGAGCCGTAGACCCCCAGCTCGCCGGGGACCGATGGCTGAAAGGCCTGCAACGGGCCATCTATGACTGGGCCCATGCTACAGGCAGGGTCCGGGCCCTCCGATTCCGGCACTACCGCCTTCGGGCACGCCCTGCGGAGCGGGGCTCCCCCTCGAGGGCTCCCCAGCAGCCGTTCCCGGCGCGCAGTATGCTCCCCTCCGTAGAGCGCTTCACGGTGATGGCCCAAAACATGCTGGGCACCTCCGTAACAGTGGGACACGCCTTCAAGAGGAGCCTTGTGGCTCTGGGCAAAGCCCAGCGCCAACAAAGCCTCCGGGGGATTAAACGCAGGGCCCTCCGGCGCGCACAGGAGACCCAAAACCTCAAACGCACCCCGGAGCAGTGGAAGGAGGTGCAACGGCGCAGCCGGGCCCCCCCGCGGGATATCTCAGAGATCCCCTTGGACACTACTTTTTTACCCCATAATTGTAGCTCTTCGGCATTGTGGCCCCATATGACAAACAAAGTATACCCCCCCCCCCTATTTCGAGGTCGCTCGTTACGAATTTGAGGTCGCCAAGCCACGATATGGGCGTACATTAACGAGTTTTCCAGATTCCTAACGAGTGCATTTTTAACGTGTATTCGTGGAATTCCTCCAACATATCGTAAAATTTTGCAAATCTGAGTTGATATTCGTACGCAGCGACCTTAAATTAGGGTACCTAGGGTATATGGGGTTACCTGACTTGTCAGATTTGGATGGGTACCCGGGTTTTCCCAGGGGTGCCCAAAATGGCCCCCTGCAGCCTGTGTGCAAATCCTACCGGGATGGGGGGGGGGGGGTTCCCGATGGTAAAAATGAAATCAGAGAACACATTACCCCCTATTTCGGGGTCGGAGAACACGAATTTGATGGTGGTTCCGCCCAATTTTGAGCCAATATACCGGTTTTAGACCCCCCCCCCAAACTCGTTAGGAATGGGCTGAAAAACTCGGTAGGAACGGCCCCAACGGTGAATTCTGACGTCACCACGCGATCGGGCGACCTCAAAATAGGGGGGGTAGGTACTTTGTTTTCAAGATAGGTCCACAACCACCCAACTTTATGTCCCGACCAGGTTTCACTTTCCCAAACCATCCCCTACCCCCAAACTGCGCGTCCCCCCAAAACTGCGCAACTGAGACCCTTGGGGGCCCTTGGGGGGGACTTACTTTGGCCAAAAGAACTTGGGTTTGAGGTTACTCACCAAAAAATGGGGGCCCAAAACACACCACAAGTTGCCCAAAAAGTCTTACTTGTACCCTGAATACACCCTGGAAATGACCCCCCAAAAGTCAAAAACAAAGTGCATTATCTTTTAATAAGTGACACTTTTGGACGCTACGACTTTTGTTTTCATTTTTACCTCACTTTTCCGCGGTGTTCGGGGAATAACTTTTTCTAGAGGGGGGGTTAGGACAAACCGTAAAAAGATCCGATATCCCGCTTTCAGCCCGAATCCAACGAGCTACTACATGCCAAGAGTATATACAAACACAAACTTTTGAGTTTTGGCCCGGCCGCCTTTTTTTTCCCCGCCGGACACCTCCGACCAGGAGCAGCATGCACACTCAGACCCCCCTTTTGGCGGGGTTAGAGCGGTGCCACCTGGGCACCTATATGGGTAACCTAGTACCCCCCCCCCCCCCCTATTTCGAGGTCGCTGAATGCGAATATCAACTCAGATTTGGCCGGTGGGGCCGTTATTAAGTTATTAAGAGTTTTTCAGATGCGTGCGCGCTCATTTTGAACCCCCCCCCCCCATATCTCGGTCCCACTGTCTCAGATTCGCAAAAAAAACGGAATTTTTGGATTCAGCGACCTCGAAATAGGGGGGGTACTATGTTTTTCACGTCAATTTGGTACAATCTACTATTTCTAGTACTTAACGGACGGTTACCAACTCCGTAGGATCTGCCTGGTTAGGAACAGGCAGATCCTACCGAGTTGGTAAACGTCCTCTACATGGGGGACTACCGCGTAAAACAGGAACGTGCCCTGAAAGAGCGGGCACCGACCCGCAAGGGAATCCCGGGTTTGAGGGTGTGGCTGGCCTGCCACGCTGCCGTCCTGAGTCCCCTACTAAGGGAGCCCCCGCCGCGGTGGCAGGCTGCCCCCCAGGATTGGATCCCGGGCGCCGTACCCACGTACCAGGCGGACGTGGTCATCGGAGGCCGAGTGGCCAAAACCACCCAAGAAGTGACCGTGTACCACAGGGGACAACCCCTCCGGGTGACCGCGGCCATGCAGGATACCATGGAGGCGGCAAATTGGGTACCTGAACTCAGGGTGTGCCACCAGCCCCCAGACACGCTACCAAGGGACACCAGGCTACACCGCCTCCTGGTGGCCCTCCTGGGTATTCAAGTGCAGGTAAACGCGCCCCTGCATGCCCAGCTATGGGAAGATCACCACCATGTGTCCCTGTGCCCGGCTTCGGTGCACCGGGGTCTGGGCGCCCACCATGGTGTGGATGAACGCCCCCGCCCCGACCGACGCCTACTGGCAGTGGGCCCAAACGTCGCGGGTCCCTCTCGTCACCGTCACCCACGGGGGGGACGTCTCCTCGCTTTTAGACGCGACCCCCCCCCCCAGTAGAAGTGGGCCGAAGGCCCCCAGGGGGGGGGGGGGGGGGGGGGGGGGGGGGGGGGGGGGCATTGGAGGGGGGGGTTCAGGGAGGGGCGATGGGGGGGGGGGGCGGTTGGGAGGGTCGGCCGGGGGGGGTCCAGGTGGGGCGGTTGGGGGTGGTGGGTTGGGGGGCGGGGGGGGGGCATCATTGCTCTCCATTTTGGACCCCAACACTCACTCTAACCCGAGCCTTGGGTGAGAGCTAGGGCTAGGGTTAGGGCTAGGGTTAGGGTTAGGGTTAGGGTTAGGGTTAGGGTTAAGGCTAGGGCTAGGGTTAGGGTTAGGGTCAAGGGTAACGTTTGTGGGTAGGATTAGGAGTAGGCTGAGGGTTGGGGTGGGCATTAGAGTCAAGGTTGGGTTCAAGGATAGTGTTGGGGTGCAAAGTGGACAAAATGGGCAAGGGGAATGCAAAAAAAATTTTCGGGCGCCTTCGGCGCCACGATATGTATGGCCAGTAGCTGTTGACCCTTGGCAACTAAGTGGGCCCGGAGGGCAGGGATGGGGGGGGGGGGGTCGCGTACCAGAACCAAGGGGACGCCCCCCCCCGTGCCGTCACCGTGGCGCTGCCGCCGTTTCCGTAGATGGCCATAGCCCCAGCGGCCGTGGCGAAATTCAAGTACCCGGCGGAGTGTGTGGCGCACAAATGCCCGGGGCACCCGAGCAAGGGGCCCCTTTATTACTCCCTCGATACGGTGGGAACGGTGCCGGCGGAGCTCAACCCGGCCCTGCATACCCATCTCAGGGAGCACCATGGGGACCTGGCCCTCCTGGCGCCACACGGCCGGGCTACCGACCCCCCGAATGTGCTGGCCCCCAAGGTTCGGCCAGGCATCTGGTTCCATGACCTGCCTGCGCTGGCTACCCTCCGCGGTACAGTCGCTGCAGTGGATGCGGGGGCCACGCGGGCAGGCATGTCAATGGCCCGAGTCACCCACAGCGGGCCCACGGCTTACAAGACCCACGTGGCCTCGGGGCCGGGCACCTCCCAGGAAGGGGAGGCTATGATCCTCCTCTTGTACATCCGAAGGCTGGCACAACAGCCAGGGGTATACTGGCTGGTGCCGGACTTGGAAGCGGCAGTGGGGGCCCTCCGCACGTACCAAGCAGAAGGCCACTGTGGGGATGGCATCCACCACCTCTACGCAGCAGTCCTTGGGGGAGAGCGCCTCTCCCCGGAGTCCGCCGTCGCACTGGATAACGGACCTCAACGTCCGTGTGGATGCGGCAACACAGGAACCGCCGGAGGTGGACCTCACATGGCTCCTCCGGCGCCCTTACTCCTTTCTCCCCCGGGTGCCCTACCGCGACCAGTGTCAGCTCTCCCCGACGGCGCTGGGAGACTGGTTGCAAGAGCGGGCCGCAATACCGGCGCGGGCCGGCTATGAGGCCCGGTGGGGAGTGAACTACATGTCGGGAGGAGGTCTCCCCCTAGACCGGTTCAATCATGACCAGCAGCGCCACATCACGGCGCACCGTATGGACAACGTCCCAGCGATGACTGTCCTAGCCCACCGGTCCTCCCACCGGAACACGGTGCTGGATACCACGTGCCTCCTCTGTGGAACGCAACCCGAAATAGCGCCCCACCTTTGGGCCTGCTTGGCCCCGTCCCATGAATGGGGGCCGGCCCGCCGGCGGCTCGCGGCGTAGCTCGACCAGAAGGTGGGGGCGCGGGCGGCCCCGGTGCGCCACCAGCTGTGGGAGCCGGCAGTGCTGGAGCAGTGGGCCGCAGCCCTGCGGACCCCCTCTATGTAGCGGGCCCACCTGGAGTGCATGGGGCCCCAGGCGCTTGGCACGGAGTTCATACGCCACGTCATCGAGGAGTCCATACGGGTCTAGTATGCTCACGCCAAGGCGTGTGCCACGTTGCTGAAGGCCCGCCGGGGCCCGGGCAGCAGAATGGCGTGGGCATTGCAGGAGTTACGCCTGCACCAGCAAGCGGAGAGAGAAGGGGTACAGCGGGAGCTCTTGGAGTAAGGACGGTCGCCAAGGGAGTAACGACTAGGTCTTCCCGGCTCCCCCTCTCTCCGCCTGAATCCACACACTTACACACAGCGCGCACACCACACACACAGCCCCGCCCGTTGACCTGTACCCGTGGGTAGACATCCCGGCCTTTGCCTTCTGGTAACAGCGCCTTCGGCACAACACAACACAACACAACACAACACAACACAACACAACACAAACACGACACAACATGACACGACACGACACGACACGACACGACACAACACAACACGACACAGCCCCTATGCAGTGAGGCAGTGCGTTGCAGAAGTTCCACTGCCCACTGCCCCCAGGCAGTGAGGCAGTGCATTGCAGGAGTTGCACTGCCCACTGCCCACAGGCAGTGAGGCAGCGTAAAGCAGGGGTTGCACTACCCACTGCCCCCAGGCACAGAAGCAGTGCATTGCAGCAGGAGAACTCCACAGCCCACTGCCCCCAGGCAGTGACACAGTGTTAAACAGGAGTTCAACTGCCCACTGCCCCCGGGCAGTGAGGCAGTGTATTGCAGGAGTTGCGCTGCTCACTGCCCCCAAGCGGTGAGGCAGTGCATTGCAGGAGTTCCACTGCCCACTGCCCCCAGGCAGTGAGGCAGTGCATTGCAGGAGTTGCACTGCCCACTCCCCGCAGGCAGTGAGGCAGTGTTTTGCACAATTTCCACTGCCCACTACCCCCCGGAAGTGAGGCAGTGCAATGCAGGGGTGGCAGCGGGCAGTGGAAATCGTGCAATACCCTGTCTCACTGCCTTCGGGGAGTGGGCAGTGCAACTCGGGCAATGCACTGCCTCACTGCCTGGGGGCAGTGGACAGTGGAACTCCTGCAATGCACTGCCTCACTGCCTGGGGGCAGTGGGCAGCGCAACCCCTGCATTGCACTGCCTCACTGCCTGGGGGCAGTGGGCAGCGCAACTCATAGGTCCACTGCACCGTGCGTGCCGCGCTGCACCATCACTGCTTTTTGTGTGGTGCTGCACTGCTTGGTGCTGTGCACTGCACTGCACTGTGTGTGCCCTACTGCACTGCAGTTGTGGGCAAAGGGCGGCGGGCAGTGGTACTCCTGCTACGCACTGCCACACCGCCTGGAGGCTGTGGGCAGTGGAACTCCTGCTACGCACTGCCGCACTGCCCGGGGGCAGTGGGCAGTGGAACTCCTGCGATACACTGCCTCTCTGCCTTGGGGCAGCGGGCTGTGCAACTCCTGCAATGCACTGCCTCACTGCCTGGGGGCAGTGGGCAGTGCAACTCCTGTTAAACACTGCCTCACCACCCGGGGGCAGTGGGCATTGGAGCTCCCGCTCCTGTTGCAATGCACTGCTTCTCTGCCTGGGGGCCCTGTGTGACAGCGCACAGGCGTCGGCAGAGCAATGCCGGCCAAGTGCGAGTGTGCACTGGTCCGGCTATGCAACAACACACTACCACACAACGCGCACACAACACACACAGCCCCGCTCGTTTACCTGTACCCGTGGGTAGACATCCCGGCCTTTGCCCTCTGGTAACAGCGCCTTCGGCACAGCACAGCACAGCACAGCACAGCACAACACAACACAACACAACACAACACAACACAACACAACACAACACAACACAACACAACACAACACAACACAACACAACACAACACAACACAACACAAACACGACACAAACACGGCACAACATGACACGACGAGACACAACACGACACGACACAACACGACACGACACAACACAACACAACACGACACGACACAACACGACACAACAAAAAATGGCAAAAGCAAAGGGGTAATCCAGGTGATCCTGTTTGGGATCCAGCAGAAAAACACAAGGAGGCTGTTCGCAATTTGGGATGCAATTCGGATGTAAAACCTGACCCTGCGTACGGCTGCACTCCCGCTCACAGTTCCCTTTTGTGGGTGGGGTAAAACCTCAAAAAACTAGCAAAAAAAGGAAAACCGCGGCATGGGGAAAGAGGGCTGCGTGTCTTCAAAGCCCACCGGGGCTCTCCTGGGTGCCCAGATGTTCACAGCACATGCAGCATGTCTTTCTTCGCGCTAACGCCCTTATTACACCCAAGGCTCCGAGGCTTGATAACCCATGCATCGTATGAAGAGGTAGCCATGGGGGGGGGGGGGGGGCGACTCCTTGGGTTTGGACACCAACTATCCCCCGATTAACCCTTGGTCGGGAGGGGGGGGGGGGGCTGGGAGGGGGGGGTTTGGGAGGGGCAATTTGGGGGGGGGGCTTGGGGCGGGGTACATGCCCCCAAGGCCAAGCGTTGGTTAATCACAGGCTCCCCTTACCTCCCTTTAACCATACCTTCAGCCCAAACCTCACCCTAACCTTTGTAGCGAGCGGGTTTGGCCATGGCAGCCATGTTGATTAGGTTGAACAAGATCTTCAGAATTTTGTTCATGGCTGTCTTTGGCAACATCATGGCTCTCCATTTTGGACCCCAACACTAACTCTAACCCTAGCCTAGGACTACAGTTAGAGGGTTAGGGCTGGGGCTAGGGCTAGGGGTAGGGGTGGGGGTAGGGTTAGGACTAGGCTTCGGGTTGGGGCTAGGGGTAGGGGTGGGGTTAGTTTTAGGACTAGGCTCACGGAGCTGGTGGAACCAGTCTTGGTTTTATAACCCTTTTTAGTGTCTAGGGTGGACCGACCAGGTTTAGCAGCAACCAAGCAAGCAAGCAAGCAGCAAGCAACCAGCACGCGCGAAATGGGAAAAAATCAGACTTCCGTCGTGGTGCTTTGGATTCGGGTGAAATTTTGGTGGATGATACCTATGGGTGTGAAGTACAATCACACAAAGTTTGAGCAAAGAACTCAACGGTGGCGGCCGGGAACGGGATTCGCAAGTGGCGGACCTCAGTTTCAAAAACTGCAGTTCAGGGCCCAAAACACCCATTTTTGGGCCAAAAAAGCCCTGGAACACATTCAAAACGGCCAAATGAAGGGAAACGGTGGGTACACCACACGTGTGGCTTGACTTCCCCGTGTCAACGAGCTCTTTGCGGCCCTCTAACTCCATGATGAGTCCCGGAAACGGCCCAAAAAGGCCCCTGGAAGCTCCAAATGCCGACAGCCACAAACCAAGAATAGGCCATATCTTTGGCTACATGGCTCAAAATGCGATTCCGAGGGCACCTAATCCGCCCGCAACCCCCCACTTTTTGTGGCTTCCACCCCTCAAAATTGCCCAAACGGACGCCTAGACCCCAATACCTAGGCCCACCAGGCTGCGTGCGGCAAGCTGCAAGCTCAAGCCCAAACAGGTGGGTGCCCAAATGGGTCAACAGGGTACAGTAGGGGCAAAAAGATGACTTTTCTCAAAAATGAACCTAGACCATGTGCGACGCTAAAAACAAGTGTTTTTGGACCGTTTTGAGGTAGTGGTGGCCCATTTTGGTCCTCCCAAAATCCCAAAATGCCTTGAAAATGGACTGTTTTGGGTCAAAAATGGGTCAAAAAACGCATTTTTCCAAACCTCATCCTAGACCATTTGGGGTGCACCAACGGGTGAAATGAGCCCATTTTGAGCCCACTTTGGGGCATTCTGGCCCCTCAGAAGTCCAAAAAACCTTGAAAGTGGGCCTCGTGGTGATGGGGTTCACTTGCAAGCTGATTTCACTTTGTCAAGAGCCATCAATATGTGAATCATTCTTCATGTCCCTCACCAGTCATAGCTGATGTTCCCTCCCTCACCAGCTCGGTCCCAATATTCAGTCTTGATTAGGGTTGGGGTGGGGATTAGGGTTAGGGTTGGGGTGAAGGACAGTGTTGGGATGCAAAGTGGACAAACTTTTCTTTCGGGTGCCTTTGGTGCCCGTAGACTCGTGAGGTCAGCACCTGTGGCAACTAACTGTTGACCGGAGGCCGAGGGGGGGGGGAGAGCGGGGGTAAGTCGGCGTCCTAGAACCCGCGGAGTCGGCCCCCCTGTGGAGCCCCCCCCCCCCCCCCTGTGGAGGGGGCCGATCTCCACACTCTTGCAATCACAGCTTGCATGCAGGCTGGTACAGGAGGTGATGAGGGTTTGAGATGCAGCGTGCTCTGCCGCTGTCTTGGTGTGTCCTTGCACTTCAAAGGCCATGTTGGCATTGGTGGTAGCAATATGAGGGCCCGTAGGAACTCAATCATCACACAGAATCACACACAACTGACATCAATTGTGCACAATTGCGCACAGTCGCACAGACGGAAGTCAAAAAGAGCGGTCTGAAGGGGGTCATAAGGAGATCTAAAGGGGCAGCCTGGGTCCGACAAGTTGTCGCTGTGGGCTCCGTCAGCCAACTCCAGGATCAAGATCTTGAGGTGTGCCTGTCTGGGAACGGTCTCCAGAATTTTCTTTTCTGTATTGCGGCATCTTTTGGAATTAGTGTCTCCCAAGAGCAAGCGGCATGCAGCTAGTCATATCTCGCTGGAAAAGGAGTGCTTGCATTTGGGGCCGGGGGCGTAGGGGCAGATGAAACAGAGAACAATTTTGGAGGGCCATTCATGAGTGGTGTATGTGTGAGTGTCACTCCCCGAGCCCCCCCCCCCCTCCATCGCCGCCCCTGAAATTGACGCAAGGTACAAAACGGCGCTGGCCGAAGCTGGCTGCACTGATGATTTTGCTTTCTTTAATACCGATAAGATGACATTTCCATGTACTGCCTCGTCCATTGTCCCATAATTCGTGTGTTCTCCAGCTCGGCTCCAGTTTAGGGCGGTGATTCTGATTGACCATGTTTGAAACAGGTGATTGTGGTAGATGAGAGACAATTAGACGCAATGCAACACTCTTCATGATGCGGGCAAGGGTGGATCCACGAGGCAAAGGTCACTTACTGCCACAGACAGCTTTTGGTTCTATTGCCTTACCGAAAATTGAGGTCATGATGGGCTCGTGCTATTTTGTTGCGCGTGTGTTGTGGTGATCCGTGATTTCATGGGCGGATGCGATGCGCGCGGACTAGCCCCATGCATACTGTACCCACAGACATTTGAAATGCGACAATTTAAACGTGCATGTTGAGTGCCGGACGCACGCATCCATACCCCAAAATAATGCATTATCCCCCAAAAATGTTGTGCCCCATGGGGTCCATTAAATGGCGCTCGAATACCTTGTTCACAACTCCCTAGCCCCACCTTGTTCACAACACCTAGACTTATCATCATTGCCACCTAGTAGATCCCTCTCCAATGAGTTCCCCATGGCCACACATCAGCTAGGCACAAGAGATATGCGATGCGTGTGTTGCCAGGATCCGTGACCAGCATTGCTGACTTGCAGGCGTTGTGTTGTGGGGGGGGGGGGGGGGGCGAGAAAGGGCTATCAGTCAGCAGTGTGCAAACAGAAATGGTATAGTGTGTGATAGATGGGACCAAAGAGAGAATTCGGAGGGCTACAGTGAAAGTGTGGTGTGGTGGTGGGGGGGTGGACAGGAATCAACGCACTGGTCTCAACGTGGTCTTTGCCACAACCTATGTCAGCTGAGTTTTCTGGTCCTGCCCCTCCCCTCCTCCTGCTTCTTTCCACTCCTGCCCCTTGCCGGGAGTCGATTGCCTGCAGCCGAAAAGGCCGAAGGACAAATATAGAGAATACTCCAGTGCAGCTCCAACACACTCATCGCATGCACCCACAATCACATGATGGGGACCTGTGGCTTGTCCGTGTCAGCCCCGCGCTTTGCCATGTCTGCATTACGACTGGGGGAACCGGCGCTGGCACTGACGGCCTCCACCTTCCGACGCTTGGCTGGAGGGCTGGACGCGCCACTGCTGATCGTAGTGATCTTACGCTTCTCCCCCACGGCGGGCACAACACCTTTGACTCGCTGAATGTCGTGCTGCCCAGAGTAGTCGTCGTTCCTGGAAATGGTATATAGCGCACAACAGTGCCTTGAGGGAACATTTTCTTATTTTCAAGACTCTGGTTTTTGTGTGATGTACATGCTGTGATGCCACCTGTGATGCCAGCTTTCCCAATGCGGTGGAGTCCAGCCCAGTGTCACCAGTGATACCAGGCGAGCCACATATTCTGTAGAGCGCCCGTTAAAAATCTGGTGCTCTGTCCTGTCCGTTTCGGTGAGGTCGGGCCTTCAGGTGTACCTACATGCAGCGATCTGAGATACACAGGCTGAACAGCAGACTAGGACCATCAGATCAGGCCAGCCCGTGGTTACAACTGCCCCCAAACTCTGTTTTTTCCAAGCCTTATCGTTCGTTATCTTGGCAGTGAAGCATGGAGACCGACCATATTTCCAGCACAACCCACTTCTGCCAGACTGCAGAGGAAGTCTGAAGAATACTCCATGGCTGATTGCACCAATGTGATCATATGGACGCCATCCCTGCGCAGGTGCCCTCATTGGGGGGGGACTCTGCACTGTGTGCGCAAGGCGGGCTCCACCTCATGGGCCCCATGGGTGCTAGCGTACCCATATTGTCACCAAATCATCACCCAAACCCATCCCAGAGGCACCAGAAAGATTTCAGAAAAAGACGACTTGTTGAAAAATTTCAGCTAATGCATGCCAACCTGAAAACGGGCTGAAACGAGCTAAGGCCTCGTCAGCAAGGGTCCATAGAGGAGCCGACCAGGGGTAACAGGCGTCTGGACCCAGGACACCCCCCATAAGTTCGGGGGGTCGATATACAAGTAAAAAGGACCTGGGCCCAATTCAACGCGCAGCTGCCGCAGTATGCAAAAAAAATCTGCCCCCCCCCCCCCAACCCCCCACAACCTTCCCCTCTCAAAAAAAAAATGGAACCCAGGTATAGGTGGGTGGAGGGGTTTAAGTCAAAAAATTCATTGGGGGATCATTTTGTCCAACAGAATGATGATTTAACAAGGGGATAGCCATCTCATATCATACCTTGAGGTATGCTACGCGATTAACCTCAAGATAGGACGGTATATGGTGCCCGTACCTGCGCTTGATTTAACAACCTCTGATCGAGGTGATTTGTGATGGCCTGCATTTTTGCCTAGTGTGTCAAAGCTGGTTTTGAGGTTGTTCATTGGCATCTGAACCAAAAAAGAAGTGCAAAATTTTCCTATTTCAAACCTCACTCTAAACTGGGGATGAACCAGTATCATGGCAGACGAGAAATATCTCCAAGAAGACAATGACACTGATGAATTGTGTTTTGGTGCATTTTTTTCTCAGGAGGTCATGGTTTTCATGTGTATGCCATGTGAGTTCGAGCAACAACTGAACCTGGACCTTCCCTTTTGCGGTGTTATACATTTCCACCAATGTGTTGTAGGAGTCATGGAGAGTTGTTGCGCGGTGTCTCCAGACAGTAATGCGGCGACACAAAATGGCAATGGACGTATGCAAAGCTATGCTGCAGGAGCGCACTTGTCCACAAAACCGCCGCAGGAGCGAGGTGTCAGCATAGTGAGCATACTGAAGGAAACATCGCCCCAATTCTGTGTCCCAGCGCCTGTGCCTGAGGAGGGTCTGGGCCAACTTGGTGTACTCAGCCAGAGCATGTGTCTGTAACTCTGGTACAATGTGTGGGGGTGGCTTGCGCGGTGTGAACCACTTCTGATTATGTGTGTAATGTGAGGAGTGTGATCGGTCTTCACAGAGGAGGGGAGTGGCCCTCGCCACTGGCCAGCTTTGTGGTTACAGGCACCCCTCGCCCATGGTGGACTGACCGGTTGCAACAGTGGCATCTGGGCCCAGGGGTGCCCATCGACAGTGGGGCCTTGAAGGGGGGGGAGGGTTCAGACCGCATTAAGGTGACCTCAGACGAAGGTGTTGGTGGAAGCTTGGGTTGGACTGACCGTGTTTAACACAGCCACCTGCCAAGAGCTACTGGACCTTCCAAGGCACATACCACTTACCACATAACTTCAGAGAGGAGTAGGAGGAGGGATGATCCAAATTGGGGTGTGAAAACGCACTGGCGAAACGCATATGTTCTGGGGCGAAGGGGAGGCAAACAAATGCATACATGAGCGCGCGGGCCTTGGTTCGGGGCTCTGCTGGCATGTGCTCAAGGGCTGCGGGCTGCAGGCTCACCAGCGGCCGTGCCAGGATGTGCGTGGCTGGCGGTACCATGTTGCAGCCGACCATACCGTTCGGGGTCCTGGGAGTGGTGGACTGCGCAGCGGTGGGGGCCGGGGCCGGCACCGCCTCCTGCGCGGACGACCCTTTCAGCGTCACCGGCGGCATCTTCGCGAAGGGTGCGGCGGGCGCTCCTGCATGTGCTGGGGGGCTGGTCACGTAGCGCGGCGCTGGAGTCGCAGGCTTCGGACGGGCGGCAACAACCAGGCAGGCGTCCGTTGCGGCTGCAGGGCCCGTACCTTCAGGCTGGCCGTCGGGCATGGTGGCTGGGTGGCCCCCTGGGACTGCGTCGCCAGCGGCAGCGGCATCGGACCCCTTGTGCGCTGCGGGACCCGTCAGGGGCCCGGCAGCGGCCGGGGGGCTGGTGGTGCGCGGGGGTGATGGCGGCGCAGGCCTGGCACGAGGCTCTGGGCCGGCTGTCCGGCCGCTGCTGCCGCGTGGCACTGGACTGGCGGTGCTGCCTTGGATCGTCTTGGCCTTCTTGTCCTGCAGACAAAGAAAGGGAGGTTCCATATCCCCTGGTGGTCAAATGATGCAAGATGACATATTTGTGAGCTGGTCGTAGGAGGAAAGAGGGGCTGGGTCAAACCCCGTGAACCTCATATCAACATTGTGCTTGAGGTCGCAACCCACTTGTATGTGTTTTCATTGAGGGATTCACACACACACACACACACACACACACACACACACACACACACACACACACACACACGGGGACACATGTACTTTCTGCACAGACAGCACTGGAGCAACAATGGTCCTGTGTGCGAATCCCCTTGCCACATGCACCTCTACACCACAAAGCCATGCCACACACTAGGCGCCTTGCTGTAGGGGAAGGTGCACAGCCTCTTGGGCAGCATCTCCGGCAGATCACAGCTTGAGAAATGCAACACAGGCACTCACAGACGGCAGACTGAGGGTGCATGGCCCATGCGTCGCTCTGGACCTGGGGGGGGGCTGGGCGGGGTGGGGGGTCTGGGAGGGGGGGTTTTGGGAGGGTCGATTTGGAGGGGGGGGGGCTTGGGGCGGGGTACATACCCCCAAGGCCAAGCGTTGGTTAATCACAGGCTCCCTTTGCCTCCCCTTGCCCTAACTTTAACCATAAACCCCCCCCCCGAAAGTAAGACCGGGGGTCTTACTTTCAGTCCGGCTGGTCCTAGGTCCCAAGAGGGGTCTTACTTTTGGGGGGGGTCTTACTTTTGGGTTCATCCACTTTGCTGTCACTTCACCTTTGCCGACACAGAAAATGTCCGAGCCCATGCTTTTAGACGACCTGCAGCTGGAGGAAACTGACACCACGGCTGCACAATTTTAACACGAATTGTTGCCAAAGCCCACAGACTAACTGTGGTTGGTGATGATGCCAAGCGGTGGCAAACATTTAAAGCAATGGGTTATTTGCCTGCCACTCCTTCTGATATCAAACTGCGAGTCTTCCCAAGTTATATTTTCATGCCAATGTCTGAGGTTGAGCAGCAGGTTAGGGCAGCTATTTGATGCACGTGCCCGCCAGGAAGCAGTTGATGTTCCTGAAGAGGCACCTATCCGGTTGCCCTCTTTCAAAGCAAAGCGAAAACCTATCACCTCGTGGTTCAAATCTCAGTAAATATGTGACGGATGATCGTGGATTGTATGAGTGGTAGACCAAAATGTGTTGCTGCCGTGCATGTGCCACTAAGGGGGTCTTACTTTTGGGACGGCTGGTCCTGAGCCTGCAAGGGGGTCTTACTTTTGGGGGGGTCTTACTTTTGGGGCGGGGTCTTACTTTCGGGGGGGTGGTTTACCATCAACCCAAACCTAACCCTAACCTTTGGGTTCGGCCATGCCAGCCATGTTGGTTAGGCTGAACAAGATCTTCAGAATTTTGTCCATGGCTGCGTTTTGCCACATCATTGCTCTCCATTGGACCCCAACACTAACTCTAACCCTAGTCTACGGCGTTAGAGGGTTAGGGTCACCGAGCTGGTGGAACCAGTCTTGGTTTTATAACCCTTTTTAGTGTCCAGGGTGGACCTACCAGGTTTAGCAGCAGCAAGCAGCAAGCAGCAAGCAGCAAGCAAGCAGCAAGCAAGCAAGCAAGCAGCAGCACGCGCGAAATGGCTAAAAATTAGAACTCCGTCGTGGTGCTTTGGATTTGGTTGAAATTTTGGTGCATGATACCTATGGGTGTGAAGTACAATCACACAAAGTTTGAGCGAGAAACTCGACGGTGGCGACCGGCAACGGGCTTCGCGGGTAGCGCACCCAGGTTTCAAAATCTGTCAAAAATGACCAGAAAATGCCATTTTTGGGTAGTTACAGTTGCCTAGCATGTCCTTGTAGGGGGGAATTGGCACGGAAACCAATGTAGATGTTGAACGAACACCTTTGGTCACTGTCTAGTGGGGTTCACACCCAAGTAGTGGGCCCAATGACCTCTTTTTGGGCCCATTTTCGACACATTTTAGCCCCTATAAGTTCCCAACCACCCTCCATTTATTTCTTCGACGCCTGAACTCCGACAACCCTCGCCTAACCCCCCACCCTCGCCGTACCCGAATGTGCATGGCTTGAGTCCTGTAGCATCTGCCCGCAAAGCCCCTCTTACCTGCTACCGGCCATTGTGGTGGCGGGGGCCATCGCACTCAAGCAAGGCATCAATGAATCATCACGTGCCTAATGCATATGAAACGGGATCGCGGTGAAGCGAAAGCCGATTGTAGTTTGTTTTCTTTGTGTCCTTAGAATGGTTGTGTATTGGTATAATATGTTGTGCTCATCCTTTTGCACTTGTGGATGTCACCTTATACTAGGTATTTTTCCTTGGCGGGGAACGGGATTCGCAAGTGGCGGACCTCAATTTCAAAAACTGCAGTTTAGGGTCAAACACAGCCATTTTTGGGCCAAAAAAGCCCTAGAACACATTCAAACCGACCAAACGAAGGGAAACAGTGGGTACACTCCATGTGCGGCTTGACATCCCCGTGTCAATGAGCTCTTTGCGGCCCTCTAACTCCATGATATGTCCCGGAAACGGCCCAAAAAGGCCCCCAGAAGCTTCAAATGCCGACAGCCACAAACCAAGAATAGGCCATATCTTTGGCTACATGGCTCAAAATGCTACATTTGGCTACATGGCTCAAACAGGTGGGTGCCCAAATGGGTCAACCGCGTCCAGTAGGGGCAAAAAGATGACTTTTCTCAAAATGTTCCTAGACCATGTGCGACGCTAAAACATGTGTCTCTGGACCGCTTTGAGCTTGTGGTGGCCCATTTTGGTCCTCCGAAAATCCCAAAATGCCTTGAAAATGGGCTGCTTTGGGACCAAAAATGGGTCAAAAATGGGTCAAAAACGCATTTTTCCAAACCTCATCCTAGACCATTAGGGGTGCACCAACGGGTGAAATGAGCCCATTTTGGGGCCTTTTGGCCCCTCAAAAGTCCAAAAAGCCTTGAAAGTGGGCCTCGTGGTGATGAGGTTCACTTGCAAGCTGATTTCACTTTGTCAAGAGCCATCAATGCGTGAATCATTCTTGATGTCCCTCACCAGTCATAGCTGATGTTCCCTCCCCCACCAGCTCGGTCCCAATATTCAGTCTTGATTAGGGCTAGGGCTAGGGGTAGGGGTGGGGGTAGGGTTAGGACTAGACTTAGGGTTGGGGCTAGGGGTAGGTGGGGGTAGGGTTAGGACTAGGCTCACCGAGCTGGTGGAACCAGTCTTGGTTTTATAACCCTTTTTAGTGTCTAGGGTGGACCTACTAGGTTTAGCAGCAAGCAAGCAAGCAAGCAAGCAAGCAAGCAAGCAAGCAAGCAGCAAGCAGCAAGCAGCAAGCAGCAAGCAAGCAAGCAACACGCGCGAAATGGGTAAAAATCAGACTTCCGTCGTGGTGCTTCAGATTCAGGTGAAATTTTGGTGGATGATACCTATGGGTGTGAAGTACAATCACACAAAGTTTGAGCAAAGAACTCAACGGTGGCGGCCGGGAACGGGCTTCGCAAGTGGCAGACCTCAGTTTCAAAAACTGCAGTTCAGGGCCCAAAACACCCATTTTTGGGCCAAAAAAGCCCTGGAACACATTCAAAACGGCCAAACGAAGGGAAACGGTGGGTACACCACACGTGCGGCTTGACTTCCCCGTGTCAACGAGCTCTTTGCGGCCCTCTAACTCAATGATATGTCCGGGAAACGGCCCAAAAAGGCCCCTGGAAGCTCCAAATGCCGACAGCCACAAACCAAGATTAGGCCATATCTTTGGCTACATGGCTCAAAATGCGATTCCGAGGGCACCTACTCCACCCGCAACCCCCCACTTTTTGTGGCTTCCACCCCTCAAAATTGCCCAAACGGACGCCTAGACCCCCCGTACCCAGGCCCACCAGGCTGCGGCAAGCTGCAAGCTCAAGCCCAAACAGGTGGGTGCCCAAATGGGTCAATAGGGTCCAGTAGGGGCAAAAAGGTGACTTTTCTCAAAAATGATCCTAGACCATGTGCGACGCTAAAAACAAGTGTTTTTGGACCGTTTTCAGGTGGTGGTGGCCCATTTTGGTCCTCCCAAAATCCCAAAATGCCTTGAAAATGGGCTGCTTTGGGACAAAAAATGGGTCAAAAATGGGTCAAAAAACGCATTTTTCCAAACCTCATCCTAGACCATTTGGGGTGCACAAACGGGTGAAATGAGCCCACTTCGAGCCCATTTTGAGCCCATTTTGGGGTATTTTGGCCCCTCAGAAGTCCATTTTGGGGTATTTTGGCCCCTCAGAAGTCCAAAAGGCCTTGAAAGTGGGCCTCGTGGTGATGGGGTTCACTTGCAAGCTGATTTCACTTTGTCAAGAGCCATCAATGTGTGAATCATTCTTGATGTCCCTCACCAGTCATAGCTGATGTTTCCTCCCCCACCAGCTCGGTCCCAATATTCAGTCTTGATTAGGGTTGGGGTGGGGATTAGGGTTAGGGTTGGGATGAAGGACAGTGTTGGGATTAGGGTTTTGCTTAACCACGGGGGGGGGCGGGGGGTTAATTCAGGGACCCACCCACCCAGAATTTTGGCATACCCACAGACCGACAAATGCCCCCCCCCCCGGGGGGGGGGGGGGGGATCTGACACCCACCCACCCACCCACCCACCCACGTACCCAACTGAGACACGCAATACAGAAGACCAAGTTTTTCACAGAGGTGAACAACCATCATGTTAGTCTAATTGTCATCATCACTGCTCGACTCAGAGGATGAAACCAGATCAGAGCTGAAGGACGAGGCTGAAGCGTCACTGTCTGAAAGATGTGAATGACATCGGAGTGCTTCCGCTGCTTCCCCCTTTGCTCTTTTCCTGTCTCTTTCTGTTTTTCAGAGCCGTGAGTGGCACTGGCTCGATAGACCCAGAGGCCCCCATAAAGTCCCACCCCACCCCGGGGGGGGGGGGTGGTTGGACACCGACCCACCCTGAAATTCTGCCAGACCCCCCCCCCCCCCGGTGGGGTAGGATGGACACTAAGCAAAAGCCTGGTTGGGATGCAAAGTGGACAAACTTTTCTTTCGGGTGCCTTTGGTGCCCGTAGGGCGTCGGGCGCATTTGGCGCCCGTAGACTCCTCAGGTCAGCCAGCACCTGTGGCAACTAACTGTTGACCGGAGGCCGAGGGGGGGGGGAGAGCGGGGTATGTCGGCGTCCTAGAACCCGCGGAGTCGGCCCCCCTGTGGAGCCCCCCCCCCCCCCCCTGTGGAGGGGGCCGATCTCCACACTCTTGCAATCACAGCTTGCATGCAGGCTGGTACAGGAGGTGATGAGGGTTTGAGATGCAGCGTGCTCTGCCGCTGTCTTGGTGTGTCCTTGCACTTCAAAGGCCATGTTGGCATTGGTGGTAGCAATATGAGGGCCCGTAGGAACTCAATCATCACACAGAATCACACACAACTGACATCAATTGTGCACAATTGCGCACAGTCGCACAGACGGAAGTCAAAAAGAGCGGTCTGAAGGGGGTCATAAGGAGATCTAAAGGGGCAGCCTGGGTCCGACAAGTTGTCGCTGTGGGCTCCGTCAGCCAACTCCAGGATCAAGATCTTGAGGTGTGCCTGTCTGGGAACGGTCTCCAGAATTTTCTTTTCTGTATTGCGGCATCTTTTGGAATTAGTGTCTCCCAAGAGCAAGCGGCATGCAGCTAGTCATATCTCGCTGGAAAAGGAGTGCTTGCATTTGGGGCCGGGGGCGTAGGGGCAGATGAAACAGAGAACAATTTTGGAGGGCCATTCATGAGTGGTGTATGTGTGAGTGTCACTCCCCGAGCCCCCCCCCCCCCTCCATCGCCGCCCCTGAAATTGACGCAAGGTACAAAACGGCGCTGGCCGAAGCTGGCTGCACTGATGATTTTGCTTTCTTTAATACCGATAAGATGACATTTCCATGTACTGCCTCGTCCATTGTCCCATAATTTGTCTGTTCTCCAGCTCCACTTCCACTGCAGAATGCCAATTCAGTGCATTGCCACTGCAGAGGGGGCTGTGGAGGACTTGGCATACCACATTTGAAGAGATTTTCTGCGGCATCTCCTTCTTGCATGAAAACTCAAAGATGACCATTTTGTTGCGGATGAACGCCTGATTGGGCCTGAAGCGTCTGAGGATTGCAGAGGACGCCTGAATGGATTCCATCTCAACATATGCCTGTTTCATCGGCCCCATCATGACCACGCGTACCACGCTGAAAATGATAACGAACAAAGACACTGACTGGCCACAGAGTTGATCTGACACTGGGGTAAGCATCATGTATTCAGCAAACTCACCACGTAAATGGAAATGGAACCATGCCCCTCCCTCCTTTGGCTCTGCATCACACAATCCTCATCGGTGGTGGAGAGCACCCTCCAATTCTTTACAGGCAGCAGTTGACTGTGGGGCAGAATGCTGCCAAATGGTCGAAGATGTAGCTTGTATCCATTCCCCAACACACACAACACACAACACACAACACAATACTCAATGCACACACACAAATTGAATACCCAAAACCGACCCTGGAGATGGCAGGGCACAGGCACTGGGCAGCAAACTGGTACACCCCATCTTCCAAGGGTGATCGGGGGCCAAAAACGCGAATGTACAACAGCAGGGCACAGCAAAGCTGTCACGTCATCACAAACCACCCTGAGTTGGCCACCAGCAGCCGTCAAATGCCTTCAATTGACTAATAACCGCCGTCAATTGCCACCGATCGCCAGCAGTTAAGCATCAACATCCAAGCTTTCAGTGAATACAAAAGAAGAAAAATATCCTCTCTTACAAGTCTTCTCTCTTATGGAAACCCTTGTCGCCAGGAGGCTGGTGAGGATTTAGGGGGTGTTGCACAATTGTGGGCAAAATTTCCGGAAGAAAAAATTTACTTGAGCATTGTTTCCGAGTAGCCCCCCCCCCCCCCCATCCTTCCCCACCCTGGGGAAGCCAGTTCCCCACTACCTCTGGGGGGATGGTTGCCAAGTGACAGTTCGCCCTGGGGAGGGCTGGTGGGGCACCATGAATATACTCCAACCATCAGCGTTAGCCGCAGCCGAATTAGCCAACCGGCCGCAGAGGCATAGAAAAATGGGGAAAATGGAAAGATGGTGGCAAAATGGGGGGAATGGGGGGAAATGGGGTAAAATGGAACCACCGGATGCTCTTAATCCCCAATGGAATTCCACATTTGGCGCGATGAAATTTTCATTTTTAGGCTGATGCAGCCCATATGTCCAGAGGTCCCCAATTGTGCACATTTCGACCACTGCTGCATCAGTTGCATTGTAGAGCATGTTCCTGCCGTCTGCGTCCTTCTTCCCCAACTTCTTGGATGATTGAGAATCGGAAACCCACTTCAGGTGATCTGCATGCCCCTGCTTGACAAAAATGCTGCTATTGGGCTGCCATTACTGTGCAACAATGGGGAAGATCAACGACCATGACCTTGCACTGCTCCGGAAAAATGGATAAAAATGGAGGGAAAATGGAGGGAAAGTGGAGGAAACCGTCATAGCTCCACACAAAAATGGACTCTTGTGCCCTACCATGCACTCCTTTGAAAAATATGCATTCCTTTGAAAAAGCCGGACACCTTTGACAAGGGGGCAGTGACACGGCAAACATGTACCCTGTAACATGTAACATGTACAAAAACATACCAAAAAAAAAGACAAAAAAATGCTGGCTGGACTAGCCGACTGAAAAAATGGGAATTTTGGGACTAGCCGACATTAGCCGACTTTTCGGCCAGCACCGACTTTTCGGCCAGCACCGATGCTTGATACTTGGGCACCGGTGTTGAAGAATGGGACAAAAAACACAACTCTGAAGCAAGTGTTTTGGGGCACACTGAGCATCCCAATGGTATATGCTCACTGTTTCACTGTGCAAAATTTCTTGCTGTTAGACCACTTGCCCGTGAACCCTTGCACATGCTGACCAGTTTGCACAGGAATATTCATGGCAGAGGTCGCAGAGTTACTAACAGCAGCAGGTTTCGCCTTCTTGCCCAAAGGTTTGGCTGCTGCTTTGGCAGCAACAGGTGCTTCAAGATTCTTTGCAACCCAGTTGTGACCAGGTATATGTCTGGTGAAACAGAGCTCACCTGCAACGCTGTGACCAAGGCCCCAAACACGGTTCGGTGAAGGAGGGGCGTTAAATCAAGGTGGGAAACACATACAGACCACACCAAGGTGCATCACAGCTGCACAATCATGGTGCACTGCTTGATCTGAGCGCTAATATGTAATGCAACGCCATGGCAATCAATGAATACAACAAGGTGTCCTGCCACAGAAACAGGATTAATTGTCAACCACACACACTATATAACATGATTCAGGGTGTGCAATGCTACACAATCAGCAGAACTAGCTCACAACACCATACAATTTTGTTTTCAATATCATTCAGGGTGTGCAATGCTACACAATCAGCAGAACTAGCTCACAACACCATACAACTTTGTTTTCAACATCTGAAGTGACCCGCCCCCCCCCCCCCCCGGAGGGTGATCTATAAACGTGAAAAAGTCCATGTGCCATAAAGGCTGAGTGAGGCTGGATAAGGGGCTGGACAAGGGGTGGGGAACGACACAGGGGGCGGGGGGGGGGGGGGTGCACATGCTACCCACCCCAGTAGATCAAGTGGAAAAGGAAACCTGGCTATGGAATAATTTCCCATACCCTTTCTGGCCCCCACAGCCCCCAACAGCCTGTCAAAGCCCAGACACCTTCACAGCCCAGGGCACCCCACAGCCCCACAGGCCCACACCAAACACAGCCACCCAGCTTCCCAACAATCTTATGCCCCAAACCCCACACCGCCGCACAGTGACCTGCCAAATGGACTGCAGAATCCTTTGAGATCCTCTTTTCCAGTATCCGGCGACAGCCCATGGAAGATCAACACCTTTGAAGGCTCGGGTTCAACTCGACTCCTACAGAATGCATGATGGGGTGTGCACCCTTGAGCCCCCTTGCGCACTACTTCCCAACGAGCTGCAGCCTGCAAACAGAAAGTTGGTGCCCCATGCTGACCCCTCCATTGCTGCTGGGTCCTTAAGGGCCACCATTGATTTTCTTTTTCTCGGGCTACAAATCATTGTCTTTATCTTTCATAAACTTGATTTCATTGCTTGTATGTAGATTTCTGGAATTTACAGTGCCTTTTCAGAACTCACATGCGGCTCTGCACTCTGCTAACTCTGCTGCACTCCTCTGCCAAGCTCACCAATGCCTCTGCCTATAGCACATTTTGTACCAGCCCACTGTATCAGCGGGATCTTCAACTTGCAATCACTGCCGCACCCTATCCTTCACATTGCTGCTCTACACACTAAACATGGGACACTTTCGTGTTCTGAAGGCCTTATACAACAGCGCAAGACCACCCACCCCTGCATCCCCCTAACCTCCCCTTCAGCGCAACACCACCCAGCCCTGCATCCCCCTAACCTCATCCCCCGTTTCCGTGACGTCTTTGACTGGAAGAAAAAACAAACCAGCTCCGAGTGAAGAGCATGCCACAACCCTTGTTGTAAAAGCCCGGGAAGTGATGCGCCAGGCACGCCATCCCTTCGCCGTTATGCCAAACTTTGCAGTCGCTGTTTGGCTGTGCTGTGGAAGCTAGCGGTGGGGCTTGCTGAATCCACTGAGTATGTTTCCATGCGTGAGTTGGGTAGAGTTGTACTACAGTGGGAGGCTGAGGGGCGAGGGCCTGGTGTTGTGCGGGGTGAACTGGATGTGGAGGAAATGTTTCCTATCATCCATGGGGTTGGGCAGGCAGTGCAGGCATTTTTCGAACAAATAATCCACAGCGCCCATATACCACTGCGTGAAGCCTTCTTCAAGATCCATAAGGGTGGAATAAAGAGGATGGATGGCATAGCCCGAACGACCAGAGATAGTGCGTTTTATTTTGTGCCCCTGGGCTGGTGGGTTGGGTTGTCTTGGAGTTTCAGAAAAGCACGGCTGCTTGACATTCAACGTGGGTTTCCCTGATGGTTCCCAACCCAGCTCTACATGCAGAAACTGTATCTTGCGGGAGCAGTTTTCAACCATAAAGGTCAGACCCATGGCTGCTGCGTAGGCACTTTTGGTTTGTTCCAGCTTCTCATGGGGACTCAGACCTGATGCATCATCCTGCAGACGTACAAGGATACTATCTCTGTACTGTGGTGCAGGGGGGATTTTCCATCTATCCGGCGCCTTCTCACGACACATGACTGACAGGGAGGCTGTCTGGGCGGCATGCAGCCACCAATTGCCACGCCAGTGCGCTGGTGAAAAACAGATGAGAAGTGTATGAACTGGTCGTTAAACCATACCATAGGAAATTCAAATTCACCCACAAATGTCCGCTCCACGTGCACAACCCCACAGCCTCCAACATGCTCCAAGCTTATATTCCTGCCTGCATGCAACATTGTGCTAACAACGCCGTTCCGGATACACAGTATCCAGAGAACGTGTCACGTATAGCCACCTTGTGCCTAGCGAAATTGTACCCCCCATCCTAGTGATCCTAGTGGCGACCAATAATGCTGAGGCACGCGGACAGAATTGGGCAACTCAAAGAAGCGGTCGAAGGGTTGGCACGCAGCTGCTCATCTGGCAACTAACCTCTGTGTGCTTGTGTGCATGGCATGTTGTTGCACCTGATGTAAACTCTGTCCCTTGTCCCGTAATTCCGTGGGTGATGAGTATTGCGTCACATAGATGGTAGGAAAGACGGCGAAGATAAACGGAATGAACACCCTTTTCTGAGTGCCCATGCCCCAAACTTTGATGGTTTATGCAGTGCCTTCACATGCACCCTGTGCGTACATTGGTGCTTGCACCCTGGTTGCCACTCCCGTTGTCTCTGGAAAGGCTTGGCCTTGTGTTCCATTCCTCCTTTTGCTGCTTTATTTGTATAAAGGGAATACTTTTGAGATCAATACACCTACAACTAGTTCAGCAAAGCACACAAACCTCTTCACATTAGTTTCTTCGTCACTTCTTTGCCGCTTCAAAGCCATAGTGCTACAAAGGAGAAAAGATGTTGCATCGTGCAACCGAAGTAAGGACGTTAGGTACACCGTTCCGTTCCGTTCCGTTCTGCGTGAAATCCCACATCCTAACCCCCCCCACCATGGCATGGTTGGCACGGGACATTTTTGGGCCAAAATCCCCCCCCCCCCCACTGTTCCGGTAACTGCCCCAGGTACGTAAGCCGAGGGACAATGTGCGAAAAATTTTTTTTTTCACCCACAACCAAAAACCAACACCATCCCAAATAATTTGTACCCACCCGTATTGTACCCCCTTTTTGCCCGAGTATACTCAAATTTTGCAGAAAAAGTTGCATATTTGCACTTCCTCACCCTAACCCTATGCACTTTCGCCATGGGCAAATGTGCGAAATCTTACGAAACACTGCAAAGGAAAAGCGTAAAATTTGTCGATTTTGCGCAAAACTTTGCACTTTGTCATCTTTTTTTCACTTTCGCGGGACAAGAATATCAAGAAAAGCGCAAATGTTTGCGCTTTTTGAGCGAGTATACTCAGGCAAGAATATGGGTGGGTACATTGTTTCGTAACGATACAACGGCGAGCACAAACAAAGCGAGGATTCTAATGCAAAGTATAGCCTAGAGCATAGCCGTGGGGACTTATAAGGTGTAAATCCAGCGGAGGCCAGTACCTATGCATGTGAGTGTCGGTTGAGGTTGGCAGTAAGTGGACATACATGGGGCAAGCTTAGTACACTAAGCTGTAGAAACGAAGGGCGGAAGGGGGAGAAAAAGCGTGTTAACACGGCCGGCCAACATAGAGGTGAAAAATACCCCCCCCCCCCACCCCATACTGTGTTGTCTTAACACAGCCCCAACAAGAGGTGAAAAATACCCCTACACCTGCCAAAACCACAAGACGGGGGGTGTTGTGTTGTGTTGTGTTATATCCGCTATCGGTCTCACAATTTCTTTGCAAAGAAATGCTATCGCCGACCCTCCTGGCGATAGCATTTCTTTGCAAAGAAACGCTAGGGGGTAGCATTTCTTCGCAAAGAAATGTTAGGCGATAGCATTTCTTCGCAAAGAAATGTTAGTGTGCATTTTGTTCCTTCTGTGTTTACTAGAGTAGCACAACAATGTCCAAGAAAGATTCCAAGGTTTCCGAGGCACAATTGCCCACGCCACCCCGTGTAGAGCAATTCATTGGTGTACTTCAAGAATGCAAAGATAAGAAAGAAGACACCAAGGAACCTATCAATAGCAACATGTTTGAGGATGACTCGGATCATGAGGATCAAATCGGAGAACCCAAGAACACCAAGAGAACGGAGTTGGTAGCCCTCAATGTAGCCATGGAGTTCCAAGAAGTCTCCGCTACGAACAATCAAGTTTACCGAGGCCTAGATGATTGGCTAGTTGGGTTTGTGAAGTTCAAATCTATTGCACGACGGGTGGTGTTCACGAAACTTGCAAATGCAGATGAGATTACATTGCATGATGCCGCAAAGCATGTCGGTGTGCAGCCTACAACACTAAATGTATATCACCAAAAAGGCAAACAAGTGAAATCCAAAGCAGCAATGCTCTTGAGCAAACACAATGTGGCAAAAGAGGAGGACCAAAGCAAAGCAGAACCGTGCCCCAAACCAGAGATAAAAGCCGAACCTTGCCCAAAACCACCACAAAACCCTTCACCAATGAAAGTGAAACTTGAGTCTCCCCAAGAGATGGACAATCGTCAAGTAAGTATTTATACTATCTCTGATGATGATTTGCTGAGCTCACATTCTTGCGATGTGTTGAATTCTTCTATGGTTTCCTCTGAGCTTTCCTTCGGAGATGAAGCAAATGAATATGAAGAGTTTCCTCCGACTCAATTGTCTGAGAAGGGGGATGTGTTTGCCTCACTTGCAGAAGGTGTCAATGAATATCGTGATGCAGCTTTTGCCGCCCCACCTAGTGAGGAGGGTGCAGCACACAATCAGGTGTTTGAAGACATGCCTAACGCCTTCACAGCAGCAAAGAAGCCTAAAAAGGCCCCATGTAGACCCAAGGTGGAACCAAGTGTATGCTATATGTGTGATGAGCCGATCCCCAGGAGACGTGACACTATTGCTCTTCAACCGGTGTCATGTGATGCATGCCATGCAACCTACCACCTTCGGTGTGCCAAGTTGACGCGAGTGCCTCGTCATGGGTCATGGATTTGTGAAAGCTGCACCATGACGCCGTAGTTCTTCCCTATTTATGGCTAACAGGTAGTAGCCATGTGGTAGCCATTCTCCCTCCGAATGTGCGGGGTGCCACAACAAACAGTGACGTTTCGCAGCTCAACTTGACTTCTTTACCCCTCTTGATGTCAATGTCTTGGGAATGCGGGTTTTGCCATGGAGGGTCGGCGATAGCATTTCTTTGCAAAGAAATTGTGAGACATCGATAGCGGATATGGTGAAACGCTACCCGATAGCGTTTCCTGTATAGTGTTGTGTTGTGTTGTGTTGTCTTGTGTTGTGTTGTGGGTCAAAGCAATGGAGGCATGCAAGGGTAGTGCAACAAATCGTGCACCATTTCCACACTCGTGCCACAACACAACACAACACAACACAACACGACACAACACAACACAACACAACACGACACAGCACAACACAACACAACACAACACAACACAACACAACACAACACAACACAACACAACACAACACAACACAACACAACGAAACACAACATAACACAAAAGGAAAGCAACACAAAACAACACAACGCACCACAACTCAAAACAAGACAAAACAAAACACAACACTATACAGGAAACGTGACATGATAACATTTCTTGGCCAAGAAATGTTATCTACTCACATTTCTTCGCCAAGAAACGTTATCAGCCAGCGGAGTCGGTGATCACATTTCTTCGTCGAGAAATTGTGAGACCGATAACGGATATAACACAACACAACACAATGCAACGCAACACAAATTCTCTCGGCAATGTTAACACAGGGCCAAAACGGGAGGTGAAAAATACCCCCCCCCGCCCTCCTACCTGTTCTCCGGGGTGGTGTCCGGGGAGAAGTGGGCAAGGGAGTGGGAGGTGTAACGACAAGTGAACACCAAATTTACACCGAAGTTGGGTTTTTTTCCCTGGGACCGTATGTTCGCAATCAATTTTCAATCAATTTAATTAATTTTCCGATGCTCAAAACGATACTGTGGTAGTATTGTGTGAAAATTCGACAATTCAATAAATAATTGTAGGCGTGATCACGCGCTCTCAAACCACAACTTCATTCTATTCAGTCTTGTAAGCCCCACATACAATCTTGCACATCCACTGCTAAAAGTGTTAGCTAGGGGCGAGATTTCAGGACGATAATCGTTACCTCCGTCTCGCGGGAGAGGTAACGATTATCGTCCTGAAATCCGGAGGGACCAATCCAGAGGTAACGATTATCGTCCTGAAATCTGGGGGAACCAAGCTAGAGGTAACGATTATCGTCCTAAAATCTCGGCCAACCGCCAAAGCACCCGGGGTTGTGACCAATCAATAAAACCGGCTTTTTGAGCCGGTTCCAATGAGCCTATTGGGTAAAATTTTCAATTTTCAACCGAAAAAACCGTTTTGGTAACCGAAAGTAACCGCGGTTGTCAATGAGGACATCGTCATGACAAGAGTAACAAATGACAAAATGCCGTATTTGCGTACAACAAGAAAAATAGGTTGCAAAAACAACCTCGCATCATCTTCTGGTGGTTTCTAATCATTTCCACAACAATTTTCGTCAAATTTGAGGCAAATTACTCGGCAAAACCCATATCTCCTCAATTTGTAGACAATTTGTAGACATCATGTCCAAAAGGATGGAAAACATGTTTGATGCTGGGTTGCCACCACCATTGACACCTGTGTGAGCAGCTGTTCTTGTGCACCGTTTCTCGCCGTGCTTGCCACTCCCCTAACAAGGGTAGTGCGGCCTCTGATGCTTTGTCTATTGCTGAATCCGTGGATCTCCTTGCTAATGACGTTGTGGTGGTGTCTTCTGATTCAGAGTGGGACTATGATGAGCACCCATTGACACAGGTCTCACTCAAAAGGTCCTTTGCTGAGGCTAGAGAAAGCTATCGTACAGCAGCTTGGGCAGCACCCACAGCACCTGCAGATTCCCCTGTGAATCAGGACTTGTCCAATACTCCTCAACCATTTAGGAAGATGCGCCGACCGTGGTTTCCTCCTCGGACTGCGCCTCGCGAGAACATTTGCTACAAGTGTTCTACGGAAATTTTTGTTTTGCGGCCATTGCGTGGTGGTAACCGTGTTCAATGCAATGCTTGCAATGCCCCTTTTCATGAGAAATGCTTCCATAGCTCTACTGTGAAGCCGGAGGATGGGGTGGGCCCTTGTTGTCTTGAGGCCAAGGAGTAGGCCTATCTATCTATCGATCTATCGCTAAATTTCAACTAACATGTGTATTGTTGCATGCTAACCCTCAAGAACCCAAACCTCACAACTAATGTGTACAGTGGGACTTTTTTTTCTCGTATGGGTTTTTTTCCATGCCCTATGTGGTTCTCAAGCTTTCACTCCCTTTGCTTTGCCTTGCACATGCTTCAGGAGGGATGGGGCATGTGGCGCTCATATTCCTTTATCTGAGGAGACACCGTTTTTTGGCCCAGCCTCGAGGCTACGCCTTTTTTGTCTGTTAACTACATTGAGAAACGGACATTTTTCTGTTTTTGGCGAGGATACGGTTCAGTATTTGGGGTGTAACCTCGGCCGTAGCCGCAGACACTTTTATGTAACCTCGGGCACCAAATCTTGTAACCTCAACCGTATCCGCAGACAACATGTTGTAACCCCGGGACCACCAATTGCCCTCATTTTGTGTATCCCCAACCGAAGCCGCAGACAACAATGCGTAGCCCACAACATTATTGGTTCAAATGCCACTGTGCGAAGCATCGTACATGCAGATTTTGTCGGCACGCGGCACACTGTGTGGCACAACGTTTCCCACAATGAACACAGGCTGCTCGATTCGCTTCCACGGGGACATGTATAGCCTGGGGGGTTTCAGGAACTTCAATGTCAATCAATGTGGTCAGGAGGTCCCATTGGAACTCCCACATGGTTGTCCCCGGCTTGACTAGCTTAGAACACTTCGCCATCGTAAAAATGTTCACCATAGCATAGCGCATGAGGAATGAGCGCACAGCAGCGCTCCATTTCCGAAATCTACCTGTTTCACGGTGCTGTAAAGCAAGTTGATTTGCGGTATCGACTCCGCCTGCCAAGGCACGGTAACAACCGATAATCGCTGGCATTTCATACCCGCGTTTTTTGTGTACCACCACCTCTTGCGGAAACCCACAATTTGACAGTAGTGGCACAACCCGAGGCGGTTTGTGGCCGACCCGGGGATTTTTATAGACCTGCAATGTGTAGTTGGCAGTGGAGACTTTGGCGGTGGCCAAGCCACCCTCCTCAAGTACTTCCCCCGCCTCACTTACACCGCGCTCATCGCGTTTGCATAACATTAAGAAGGGGGTGCCTCGGGCAGCCAAACCCTTGGTCCCACTGGTCGTCGTCACCTCTCGTCCAGGTCATGCATGGTCTGAGAGACAAGCATGAGACGCTGTAATGGCATTCAACGCAAAGAGGTTTGCGCAACCTCGGAGCAACAGTACCGTATCCCCTGCCGTATCCGCAGACAACTATCCGTATCCCGGGAAACTCCCGGATGCAATGCGTCGTATCCTGGACCGTAGCCGCAGACAACTTGATGTAACCTCGGAGCAACACAACCGTATCCCCTGCCGTATCCGCAGACAACTATCCGTATCCCCGACAACCGTAAGCGCAACCTCACCCGTATCCGCAGACAGAATGTGCGTAGCCCCGGACCCTGAGCCATGACATACCGTGTGGAACGGCTCTTCTTCACCGACATCAGCACCTTGGAAGAGCTGGGGTGTGGGCTCCTCCTGCGTCTCGCCTGCCACCGCCGGGTCCTGGTGCATCTCCGGCGCCTCTCCGTGCCCCACCGGCGCTGCTGCGGCCTCGGCTTCCCCAACTGCCTCCTCCAAAGCCACCGGTGCGGCCACCACCGGTGCGGCCACCTCCGGTGCCACGTCCGTCGTTGCTGCATGCTCGGCGCCACCTGCTGCTGGCACTGCCGCCCTCTCCTTCTCCAACTCCTCCAGCTTCCGCTGCAGCTCCTGAATCTTCTCCTGCTGGGCTTCGTCCTTCATAGCCTGCTCCGCGGCAAGACGCTGCCTTTTGGCTTTGCTCTTCTTCTTGCGGCGCTCCCGGTCGGCCGCCCGCGTGCCTTCACTTGCCATACTGTCGCTCGAGCTTGTCGTTGAGAACTGGTCTTCGTCCAGATCCTGCCCCAGTTGCGCGCGCAGTGTCCGCACCTTGCGCTTGGCCTTCTTCTGCGATCGGCATCGGCGGTCCCAATCCGCCTCCGACACCAAGCGGTAATTCCCTGCCACGGGCAACTCGTCAACGTTGTGGATGCCGGTAAGCATACTGGCCATCACCTGCACGTGCTTCATGGCCTGGACGTACTTGTCGCTCAGCTCGTCCACCGGCAGATCGACCAGGTCCTGCGTCCTCAGATGCAATGAACGCGGCCCACGGCGTCCAGCCCGCATTGCCGACAGGTCCGAGAAGCCCTCGTACAGCTCCAACTCCCCCTTCGGCACCACCGGCTCCACCGCCGCAGCGGATCCTGATGCCCGATGAGGTTCCGACCGCGGTGCTGGTGGGATACCCTCTCCAATGAACGAAGCAGGCGGCTTGCCCTCGTCATCCTCCGGGACATCCATGCACGTAGGACAGCCGGCAATCTCCCTCACTTTGTCATCTGTGGATACAAATGTGGTGAGATTCAGCGGGGATACGACAAAGTGTCTGCGGCTACGGCCGAGGATACGGTAGAATTCAGCGAGGATACGACAAACTGTCTGCGGCTACGGCCGAGGATACGGTGGAATTCAGCAAGGATACGACAGAGTGTCTGCGGATACGGCCGAGGATACGTGAGGATACGGTCGCAAAGAAGAAATACCTGCCAATGCATCTGCCTCAGCGGCGGTAAGCCGGTATCTCTGCATCAGCTTGGTCCTTGCCGTCCCCGCCCCTGGTGCATACTGCGCGCGGACTCCGAGGTAATCCATGGCGACGGGCTGCGAACACTTCACGACGCAGCACAGGGCGTAACCGAGGGTCTCCCGCAAATCCCTTGCCTCCGTCCGGCCAGCCTCGCCTTTCTTCTGGACGATCGGTCCACCCATCTCCAAACAATTCCGGTAATGGTACCGTACCCTTGCGGTGTGCAGGTCCATGTCCTCGAGGGTCTGCTGCGTGGCCACCAAATTGTTTTGATACGCAGCACCCCTGCGGTTCGCCTCGGTCCGCGTCTCTTTTGCGCTGATTGTCTTCACACCGCCTCTCGCGGGCCCCGCCACCGCAAAACGTGGTGGACCCTTGAGCGCCTTGGGCTTCGAATGGATGTCTGCGCCGGGGTCGTCCTCGGACGAGATTTCCTCAGGGTTGTGCTGCTCCGACCCCTCCGGATCCTCGTCTGCCTGGTGTGCCATGAACTTCAAGTGCTGCTCTTGTGCCTTCAACCGCTTCGCTTCTTGCAACCGCTTCAGCCTGGCCTCCTCCTCCTCCCTTTTCTTCTTGCCCTTCTCCTTCTGCTCGGCTTCAGCGGCGGCAGCGGCGGCGGCAGCAACCCTTGCGTCGGACTGCTGCTGGACCTTGGCCTTCTGGCGCGCTGCTTCAGCGGACGTGAGCCTTGGGGCCAGTACCTTCCCGGGCTTCTGCGGAGCCTGCTTGGCCAGGACCTCCTTGGGTGGGGGAGCGCTGCTGGTGGCTTGGGTCTTCTTCTTCTTCTTCTCCGGAAGCGGCCGAAACCAGCTCCAAATGTTGAGGACCTGCGTGTTCATGAACTTGCGGTCGCCCAGCTCATCCAGTGACTGCACGTCGATCTCCTTGGCGCCGGTGAGCTTGTAGGAGCAGGCCAGCTCCAAAAGTAGGACCGTCTTGCCGAGCGACTTGATCCAGCCCGCGACGAAGATGTTGCTATGCTCCTTGGTCTGCAAAGAAAGAGGCAAGACACGTAACCCCTCACGTAGCCGCAGACAGCGTTCCGTAACCCCGGACGTGCCGAAGCGTAACCTTAGGCGTAGCCGCAGACAGGTTTCTGTAACCCCGGTGCATTGTTCCAGTGCAACACCCATTAGGCAAGCAAGGGGTACCTGCAGCACCACGGAGCTCCCATATTCCAGGTCCGACAACTTGCAGGTCATCAGCTCGGCGCCTTCCAGGTGGTAATCGACGGGGCAAGGCGGTGCCGGCATGTCCATGACAAAAAATGGAACTGTCGGAGGAAAGTGGCAGAGGATACGGAAAAAAGCAAGCCGTAGCCGCAGACAACTATGCGTATCCCCGAGGACCCATGATGACCATGGAGGCTATGTCCTCCGAGGCTACGGACGAGGTTACACTTTACACAAAAATGCACAAAAACACTCAAAATCAATAAATGCGTGTTGAATTGAAAAAAACGAATAAGTAGCCCAGATCCGCCACCTCAAAAAACCCCCATAGGTGTTGAGAAAAAAAAAGGCACCCGTAGCCTCCGAACCCCCCCCGTATCCTGGTAGATAAAGGAATATGGAGGTAACGATTATCGTCCTGAAATCTCGCCCCTCTACCTAACACTTTTAAGTAATCGTTAGTAGGTAACGATTATCGTCCTGAAATCTCGGCCCGTTCGCTTCGCTCCTACAGGGCCGAGATTTCAGGACGATAATCGTTACCTACTAACGATTATGTAATAGAATGGGTTGCCGCGCATGGGATATTGTGTTCCTCCGCCCGCACACTACTTCCACATGTGTCCGCATGCTCCTGCCTCCCCGCTGAGGCACTACTGAGGGTAGTAGTATGGGAGCCTTAGACTTCCTCAAGTCTAGGTTGCCGTCCAATGCTTTGCTGTTTGCCAGTTCACACCCTTTCACTTGGCGTTATGCATTCAATCTTTATGAATCACTCAGAGCTTTGTTTTCACGGAAACAACGCGATGGAGGCCACTGGAGCCACACATCGGGGTACCCTATTTTCTTCGTGGGCCATGCTATAGCGCCATTGAACGAGTGCATACACTTCGTAAACAAAGGTAAATGCAAACAAAGTCAATGAAGCAATGCACGCAAGCGTGAGCAGTACTGTTGCAAAACAAGTGTAGAAGCGAAGCGAAGGTACTTGTGTGTGGAACGAGCAAATCAGGGTTTTGCTTAGCCACCCTAGGGGGGGGGGGGTTAATTCAGGGACCCACCCACCCAGAATTTTGGCATACCCACAGACCGACAAATGTCCCACCCCCCCCCGGGGGGGGGGGGGGGGTCTGACACCCACCCACGTACCCAACTGAGACATGCAATACAGAAGACCAAGTTTTTCACAGAGGTGAACAAGACACAGGAACTGTGGGGTTCTAGCGTTGCCCCCTTCGCATCCAGCACAAACGACAAAGCATCCTAGCCCCTTTTAGGATGCAGCGTTCTAGGGCGTGGTGCGGAACCCCTAGTTAGAACGCAATTTCTGGAACACCCACCTACCCTCAATTTTGGGGCAAACCACCTAAAAAAATGGATTCAGCACCCTCAAAAACCCCCCATCCCCTTTCTTTCCCCCCATAACCCTCATTGTAGGGGTGGTTTTTTGGGGGGGGGTCAAAGAGTTAGAGCACAGTTAGTCACCCACGCGATAACTAGTGCTCTAACCCCGTTCTAACCCCGTTCTAACTAGTTAGAGCACACAAAGATCAAATCGCAAAAGGTGTAAAACGGGCAATATCGAGCAAACGAAACATGCAAGGCACATTGTTGCATCATAGTGCACCCATGTAACATGTGAAATTCCGGGTTCCAACCATATTAACAACACCCAAAATTGGGGGGGTTCCGCACCACGCCCTAGAACGCTGCATCCCATTATGGGCGTGGGGCATGCACACGTGATATGCAATGACATGTAAACACACCATAAATAAACATGTTACACGGAACCTGCAACACAAGAAAGAAAGAAGTGGCACTGGCTCGATAGACCCAAGGGCCCCCACAAAGTCCCACCCCACCCTGGGGGGGGGGGGGGTTGGACACCCACCCACCCTGAAATTCTGCCAGACCCACCCACCCACCCACCCCCCGGGGTAGGGTAGGACGGACACTAAGCAAAACCCTGGAGCAAATGCAAACAAAGGTACGTGCCTGTAGAACGAGTGCAAAAATGAGGCAAGCTATGGGAAGTGCATGTAGACCGAGTGCATAAACGAAGCAAACAAAGGTACGTGCATAGAGAACGAGTGCATAAACAAGGCAAACAAAGGTACATGCTTACAAAACGAGTGTGAAAACAAGGCAAACAAAGGTACATACATGGAAAACAAGTGTAGAAATGAAGCAAAGGGTATGCCGGATGAGTGCAACCACAATGCAAACAAAGGTACGTGCAGTGAAAATGAGGCAAGTTACTCCGTGGGGGAGTAAGATACGTGGATTGAGTGAGGTACGTGTTGAACAAGTGTATCAACGAGGCAAACAAAGGTACATGCTTACCCAAACCTATCTTTGAAGTGGCAACGGGCGAATCCACAAGACAAAAGGCGCTTTCAAACGGGCATGGCCTGCAATCCAGAAAAGTTCGCAAGGTTGCAAGTGCTCTATCTCACTGTCCCTGTCTAGTAGCTGGTGGTTTCTAAGAGAACTTTGGTGCATAGTATGGAAAACACGCGCATAAACAAGGCAAACAACGGTACATGCTTGCATTAAAAGCAAGTATGAATACTAAACAACAAAACAAAGGAAACAAAGGTACACCCATGGAAAAAGGAGTGTAAGAACGAAGCAAATAAAGGTAGATCCATGTGAACCAATTGTATATGTAGAAGGTAGTCAAGGTATGTGAAACAAGGGTAAAGGCATGCATGTGAAACCAACACGCCAATTATGCTGGCATCCTACGTGTGTTGATTGTAGAAAAATACATGAACATGCTTGCTAATGCATGCATGCGTGCTTTCTCAAGTCGGCCCGCCACAAATTTGTTGAGCTATGTCCGAGCTAGGGTTCCCGAATAGGTTCACGAGGGGATGTACGTGTGGAAGTGGAGACAATTTGCTTGACGGGGACCGTTTTTGACAAATACGGACCCGGAGTGGCCACATCTGCCCCACCCACACAGCCGCGCAGAGGGAATGGCAAGGAAGGGAAAGTGATTATAGTTGTGTTATGGTTTATTGTTGTTATTACCGAGAACGTAAGTTTGAGGTTCCACCCCGAGAAACGCTGCGAATGTCGGACACTTTCAGGTATATATATGTATATGGTATAGCTTCCGTCTATATCGCGAACAGGCGGAGCGCGCGCGTATCGTCTGGGGATTTGGATTTATTGTGATTGTGTTTGAAGATAGGTGCTGTACGTGGCATGGAAATTAATTAACTGGGGAGTGTCGTGCTGCAGGCGGTACTGGTGGGCGGCAACTGATCCGGCCGGCCCCCTAACGGCTTGCGGTTCCGCTCTACAATGCGGTTCCAATTATCGGGCCCCTTCCAAAGACACAGTGACAGAGTTGCGATCAATGTACGTCGGAGGATGATGTATTTTGGTGATTTTACCGTTTAGAATTTATAATTTTGGAATTTATAATTGGAAGCATGTTTTTGCGTGATGTTGACATAAGTGTTGACGATAATTTCCGTGACCCCTTGGAGTATTTGAGTTCGTTCTATACTGAAAACACTGTGAAGGTATCCCACATGCCGCACATGCCGAGCTACATGATTACATGGGCCATTTGCTTGTGTTGACGATAATTTCCGTGACTCCTTGGAGTATTTGAGTTCGTTGTACACTGAAAACACTGTGAAGGTATCCCACATGCCGCACATGCCGAGCTACATGATTACATGGGCCATTTGCTTGTTTTGCCATCGAAGTGACGATGTTCGGCATGCACGGATGCACGAAACAAGCTAGGACGATTGGTTTTTACAACGTGTGTCGGCCCAAGTTTGTGACTTCCTCTTCACCTTTTCACACTAGGACCGGAAGAATTTGAGGGGACTTCTTGAACAAAGATCCTTGGTCCTCCACGAGAACTTCCTTGCGGAGGTCGACAAAGTGAACGAGGTCAGTGTGTGTGGTATTTTGTGTCGCTTTTGCTTCGCACCACGAATTGTACCTCCAATGTCGACCGTCATTGAGCACAACCGGCTTTCGGCCGATGTTGCGTTTTAGAGCCAATGCCGTGTTTGTTGCAACAACCAAGGGCACGAGGAATCTTTCAAATTGGTGACGACTCCTTCTCGAGTCGTCTGCACTCAGTGCTAAGTAGATCGTGGCGTCAAGTCACGCGGCCAATTTGTGCATTACTAAGGCATGTCGTCGGAAAAACTTAATACGGTGGTGCCAACGCGATCAATCATGAGTCCTTTGACATTTTTGTGGTGAGATGTATCTTGTGTAGTCTCACTATGTGCTTCAACCTACACGACCCGCAGTTCAAATGAATCCACTGTTCAAAATGGCAGAGAGTTGCAAGCCCCATGTCATCATTGCTTATGGACCCAATGTTGTTGAGCCTATTGGTGAGCATTGTTTCGTTATTGTTGCGCACCGGCGCAACTTGGCACTTGACGCACCGCACCAGACGCACCGCACCATCACATGATCCATCTTTCTTTGCGCACTCGTAGTTGCTTGAGGCAGTGGAGAAGGATGTACACGACTTGGCGGAGGTTTGTGATGGTGTTAGTACTATGTTGAGAGAAACAAAGCAAGAAGCATCCGCTGTGGTCACGACGGCGGCCGTATTGCAATCGGAATTGCAGGTGGTTTTCGTTTCGTGCCACAATCTACTTGAATGTCCCATTCCCCCGAGTCTTTTGAGGGATATTGCTCGTTTTGCTTTGCATTGTGTACATATTTCATTGGTGGTAGAATTCCCGCCCACGGCCGCCATGGATCGTAAAGGAACCAACACCGCCCATAGCCGATTGACCCGTTCCGCGACATTGCGTGCCTCTCTACGTGCCAATGGATTCTTGACTCGCGGTTATCCTAAAATCATGATTTAAAATCTATGCTTTTGAGGTGTGGCACACCTTGCACTCAAGGCAATGGGAGGGTAGAATTACCCTGCACCGCCCTGATGTTGAGTTTTGCACGACGGAAAGAAATTTTCTGGTAGGCTAAGGTAAGCGATTGCTTCCTGATTCACTCACCTACTCAACTTGAATACGTGAGTTGCATTTCACTTTGACCGCAATGTTTGAACCTTCCTCATCAAGGTGAGTGGTTGTATGAGGAAATGTGCTTTTGGGTCCGATCATTACTGGGTTTTGGGGTTGAGCGTTTAGAGGGAATGGTTCGCCTTGTCTCATAGGGGAAACGGGCTCCGGTTCACCCACCTGCGGCAAAAAGGGTTCATCCGAGCCAACACCGAAATGCGGGTCAATTGCTTCGGTCCGTTTTCGCGGTTCTTCTAAGTTTGAGAAGCCCTAACAAATCCTACAAAACACGAGTTGGCGAAGAGTGGGGACACTCGTTTTCGTTGCGTTCTACCCCCTTGGCTTTCTGTGTATGGGCGACCATGTATGTTTACGGCGAAGGAGGTAGGTTCCGGGGAAACCCGAGGAACCATCTCGATGCTTCGTTGATTGGAAGCTCGCATACGGTAGCAATGGCAAGAACACATCCATTATTCGAAGATATTTTTGCGGGGCGATACGCGACCTCCCTTGTCAGCTTTGTGTTTTGTGAGATCAAACAAATAGGGCTAAGGGAGTGTTTAACATGACTTGACCTTCGACGCGCAATCGGTGATCTTGGAGCTTCTATGTGTTTTGTAGGTTTATTACCAAAATCTGCAGCAACAATTCTCGGCATGTTACGCGCCACTACAGTTGCAAAAATCCACCGAGATGCAATCGACAGGGGCAACCCCTTCGTCCATGTGGTCAATCCGCCACCCAAGAACAACTCTGCAGGTGAGAAGAAGGTTTGTTGCGATGCTCGAGATCGATGTTGTGCATTACTAAGGCATGTCGTCGGAAAAACTTAATACGGTGGTGCCAACGCGATCAATCATGAGTCCTTTGACATTTTTGTGGTGAGATGTATCTTGTGTAGTCTCACTATGTGCTTCAACCTACACGACCCGCAGTTCAAATGAATCCACTGTTCAAAATGGCAGAGAGTTGCAAGCCCCATGTCATCATTGCTTATGGACCCAATGTTGTTGAGCCTATTGGTGAGCATTGTTTCGTTATTGTTGCGCACCGGCGCAACTTGGCACTTGACGCACCGCACCAGACGCACCGCACCATCACATGATCCATCTTTCTTTGCGCACTCGTAGTTGCTTGAGGCAGTGGAGAAGGATGTACACGACTTGGCGGAGGTTTGTGATGGTGTTAGTACTATGTTGAGAGAAACAAAGCAAGAAGCATCCGCTGTGGTCACGACGGCGGCCGTATTGCAATCGGAATTGCAGGTGGTTTTCGTTTCGTGCCACAATCTACTTGAATGTCCCATTCCCCCGAGTCTTTTGAGGGATATTGCTCGTTTTGCTTTGCATTGTGTACATATTTCATTGGTGGTAGAATTCCCGCCCACGGCCGCCATGGATCGTAAAGGAACCAACACCGCCCATAGCCGATTGACCCGTTCCGCGACATTGCGTGCCTCTCTACGTGCCAATGGATTCTTGACTCGCGGTTATCCTAAAATCATGATTTAAAATCTATGCTTTTGAGGTGTGGCACACCTTGCACTCAAGGCAATGGGAGGGTAGAATTACCCTGCACCGCCCTGATGTTGAGTTTTGCACGACGGAAAGAAATTTTCTGGTAGGCTAAGGTAAGCGATTGCTTCCTGATTCACTCACCTACTCAACTTGAATACGTGAGTTGCATTTCACTTTGACCGCAATGTTTGAACCTTCCTCATCAAGGTGAGTGGGTGCTCTCTCGATAAACCGTGGTTGTATGAGGAAATGTGCTTTTGGGTCCGATCATTACTGGGTTTTGGGGTTGAGCGTTTAGAGGGAATGGTTCGCCTTGTCTCATAGGGGAAACGGGCTCCGGTTCACCCACCTGCGGCAAAAAGGGTTCATCCGAGCCAACACCGAAATGCGGGTCAATTGCTTCGGTCCGTTTTCGCGGTTCTTCTAAGTTTGAGAAGCCCTAACAAATCCTACAAAACACGAGTTGGCGAAGAGTGGGGACACTCGTTTTCGTTGCGTTCTACCCCCTTGGCTTTCTGTGTATGGGCGACCATGTATGTTTACGGCGAAGGAGGTAGGTTCCGGGGAAACCCGAGGAACCATCTCGATGCTTCGTTGATTGGAAGCTCGCATACGGTAGCAATGGCAAGAACACATCCATTATTCGAAGATATTTTTGCGGGGCGATACGCGACCTCCCTTGTCAGCTTTGTGTTTTGTGAGATCAAACAAATAGGGCTAAGGGAGTGTTTAACATGACTTGACCTTCGACGCGCAATCGGTGATCTTGGAGCTTCTATGTGTTTTGTAGGTTTATTACCAAAATCTGCAGCAACAATTCTCGGCATGTTACGCGCCACTACAGTTGCAAAAATCCACCGAGATGCAATCGACAGGGGCAACCCCTTCGTCCATGTGGTCAATCCGCCACCCAAGAACAACTCTGCAGGTGAGAAGAAGGTTTGTTGCGATGCTCGAGATCGATGTTACGCCGGAGCTGGCGGCGCCGTACGCACCCGCTTGCGGCAAAGCAAGGAACACACGATCGCTCTTTGGCAATCCTTGCCGCACGGCGACCATGTGGTTTCGGAGAACGAAGATGAAGAGGAGGAGAATGCGTTGTCCGATAGAGATGGGAACCTTCCTCATCAAGGTGAGTGGGTGCTCTCTCGATAAACCGTGCTTGTATGAGGAAATGTGCTTTTGGGTAAACGAGGCACGGGTTTAATCAGCTTGTCACACATTGAGTAAAGGAAAAACCCTTGCACCGTAATCCCGATCCGACACTCTATGCAGCTCATAGCCCCGATTCGTTTCGCATTTGTGCAGTACGGGGTTGCTGCGGAGGACGCACAAAATGGTGAAGAGCGCAAGTCATTTGGCAGAGTTTTACTGGCGGTTTTCCGAAGGGTGGTACTGAACCCGCTTGTGCTGGTAAATATCAGTGGCATAACTTACAATTTGGTGTTTGGCCCTCACGTATGTCCGATGTTGCCGTGATGGTGAACAGGGTCTTCTGCAGAATTCTGGACTCAATAATTGTAGACTGCACTGTGAACATTGAATTGTTCGATGCCATCCTCATCAGGCTGCAGATGGTTTGGCGCGCGTGATTTCGTTTTGACTACAGGGTGTCCATGTTAAAGAGCCAGTCCTCCACAGTACGGGCCGTAATGGATCTCTTTTTTCTACACACTGAGTGCATGCGCGTCACTTCTGCAAGCAATGTCATCCAAATGATGCGGTCAGAGACAATTGGTGATGTCTTGTGGACGGGCTTGTGGGCGGTAGCAGGGGGTTTTCGAATGGCATTTGGAGGCATGGAAGCAGGGCTCGGAACCTTGACGACGGTTGGGGGCACGGCAACCAAACAGCAGCAGCAGCACCACCACCAGGAGCAGCCACAGCGAAGAGAAGAGTTGTATATCGTGAACTCCGTGAAACCTGGTCATCGGTCCATCCATTCTTCACATCTGTGGAGAGAATATTCTCCTCCCTCCCATGGTGAGTCCGCTGTATTGTTCCCGCCTAGTCCCTGGTCAAATTTCTTTGCAATGGCTTCATTCTACACCGTTGATCTTGTTAGTCAATCCTGCAATTTTGCCCTAGATTCCTCTTGTTGCCTCAAGGGCACTGAAAGCGGCATCAAGTACTTTCACTGGGGTGGCCAGTTTTAATATTGGTCTGAGTTTGGTAGGTGTGTAGGTGCTGCGCCCGCTACCACGCCACTCTTTATTTTCCTGTCTGCCCTGGCCTGCTCGCTGGCTCGCTTGCTCGCTGGCTGGCGGTTCCTATCCACCCTTTACTGCTTCCCGCCATTCTGCACCACTGTGCGTTCCCATCGTTCCTGACCATTCGCCACGACTTCCCACTCATCCCCACCATTCTCTACCACTAGTAATAGACATCCTCCTTTCCCAGGTCTTAGCCCCAGTCAAACCTCTATTATTGAACCTAGCACATGGCATCCCCCAGCGCTCTGGGGTCATTTGGTGAGTGCGTTTTGTTGACGTCACCGATGGATGGGTTTTTTTGAGCAGGCGCACCGCACAATCAGCCACCATTAGCATCTTGCTGCATCTCTGATGCAATTATTTACCTGCATCACGAATACCGCCGCCATGAGAGCCCTGGACCCACCCCATCCACCGCACTCAGGGACGAGGTGGGCAGGTGCATGTACGCTGTGCACACGGTGCGCAAAAGATCTGAAAGGGGGGGGGGTCTGAAAGGGGGGGGGGGGGTGTAAGACATGAGATGGGAGGGGCCAGGGGGTGACTTGGCATGAACTGGGGTGGGGGTTTGCCATGAGACAGGGAGGTTGCAAAGAAGTGGTGCTGTCGGTTGTGAGGTTGCAATGGAGTGGTGCTGTTGGTTGAATACAGCCTGACTTTGAGTTGAGCACGCTTGTGCTGCATGGTCCCTCCCTTTTCTTTGTTGCCTCCCTTGCTTCACTTTTACACTGTGTCTTTTTGTCTGTGCTATGGACTGCAATCCCATAGTCCAACTCATCCACATTTGCGTGCCTGTGTAGGAATGGAATCCCAGAGTCCAAAATACCCGAGGTCTTTTTCAGTGGCACCAAAATGAATCAACCATATCCCCCCCCCCCTCTTCAAAGGCAAACAAGCTAATACTGAGGCCTTGTGCCAACCCCCCCCCCCCCCACACAAAGGAGGCCCAAACACAAAAAATGCCCTGGATCGGAAGCATCAACCGAGGAACTGCCAAGGGTGAACAACATCCATTCGGCAACCCCAGGTATTGGGGTTTTCATTAACAACAAAAAATTTCCTTTAGACTTGGCCATCAAAATGCACTTTTCGTTGAAAATTTTTTTGGCCCCCATCCCATCTCATCACCCCTCTTTGGGGGGGGAGGGGTGGTCTGAAAGGGGGAAGGGGGGTGTAAACCATGAGATGGGAGGGCCCCCTCCCCCCACAAGCATTTGGCTGCCAGCCTAGCTGTTACATGCGCCATTACAGAACAGATATTGATGTGACATTTGAGCGAGTCGATGCACAGTGTCTGCACGCGTCGTGGTGGCGGTTGTGCAGCCTCTGGCACAGGCCTTCCCTTGCGTACGTTGTGTAGCTGCCTTGTATTTTCAGTGCATACCCCGAAATTGATCAACTAAGGGAGTTGTAAATTGTTTGTCTCCTTTTTCTTGTTACCAGCAAATGCTAGTCTCATTTGCTGCCAATTGACCATGGCAGACACACCCGCATGGGATGCTGCTGCTTTGTCAATGCAGAAGGGTGCCCTTTGTCCTTTTGCCCATACCCAACTTGAGACCAGCAGTCACAAGTCAAAGGAACGCGTGCCATTGAACACCACGTTTGCAGGGTTCAGTGCCATGGGATACGCCACGGCACAGACATGCTGCTTGTACGCGGGGCGAGAGTGTTATGGTGATTCGAAGATTTTCCTCTGCGACGATTATCTGTTGCTGTTGTGGAAAGTCGTCTCGTGTTTGCGATTCTTCTTCAATGTTCAAATGTACGCGTGGCCTCTGCTGCTGCTGATTGTTATGAAGATGTGGGTGCAACAGGGCATTGCTACAGTGCAAAGATGGTATGCTCTCTGCCAAGTATTTGCTGTCCTGGCACCCAACATTTGGTGCGACTGTCCGCCAAAAGAGGATGCCACATGAGACAACCAGTGGCAAACGGATACCTCACAGTCTCTTCGTGGGGGTTGTTCTACAAAGGCTGGTTGACCACCGCGTAGTAAGGGCAAGGGCAAGGGGGGACGCAAAGGCGGGGATGCGGGGGGGTGCATCGTCATCATCGTGATCAGCGATTCTCCCAATGAGCTCATCGATTGGGCACGTGGGCAGTTGTGCACATATTGAAATCGTCAACGAAATATGTGCAAAAACGAGAACTTTTGCATGAACTGTACGTAACAGTGCTGCACGATGTTGCATTACACTGGGCACATCATATGTTGCAAAGTACTCTCTGCTGCAACGCACCGCACTGCATCTGCATCCTTCTGCTATCGCCCGTCCCCCAGCATCCCCGGGTCAGGGGGCTTTCTGAACATGGCCAAAAAGTGGGAGGCCATGCCACGTTGGCATTTCAGATCCCAACGTTGCTGTACATTCAATATCTTGTGCGTCCTGCAAGTGTCGCTACCCGTACTCTTGTGGTTTGGTGTTGATCCGTGTGGGCCAATATATAATGCTGCAGTGGTTGAAAGTAGTTTTCAAAACCGGTGGTCATTTGCCAATATGGATTTACAGGCAGTAACTGTTGCAGATATAGAAATGGGATTTGCAATTTTTGAGGTGTAAAAAATGGCCGCTTACCCCTTGTCTCATATGTGTCTCTGCGCGTTCGACACCAATTTTTTCATATCCAGACTCAGCCAATTCTCACTACGTGTCAGATCCACTACCACACCACTGTGGGATGCTGTGGCTGACAGGATGGAATTCGCAATACACAATGTTGTATGTAACAGTGCTGCACGATGTTGCATTACACTGGGCACATCATATGTTGCAAAGTACTCCCTGCTGCAACGCACCGCACTGTCCTTCTGCTATCGCCCGTCCCCCAGCATCCCCGGGTCAGGGGGCTTTCTGAACATGGCCAAAAAGTGGGAGGCGATACCACGTTGGCATTTCAGATCCCAACGTTGCTGTACATTCAATATCTTGTGCGTCCTGCAAGTGTCGCTACCCGTACTCTTGTGGTTTGGTGTTGATCCGTGTGGGCCAATATATAATGCTGCAGTGATTGAAAGTAGTTTTCTACCACACCACTGTGGGATCATCGTAGCACTGGGAATGCCATGCACGCACTGCGCACGCAGTGCGAACTTTTGGATGTCGGCAAATACTCGCACCCTAGCTACCTTTTGGTGGTAAACCATTGATCCTGTGCCCTTGATTTCCTATAAAGGAAAAGTGCTTCCATAAATAGTCAAATATTTTTGGATGGTTCATTTTTCTGAAATGGGTTCCGAGGAAATAATACGGTCACTACTAACCGTATTACTTGGGTGAGTATCCCAACCTCTGTGTGCGCGGTATGCACGCAGTGCGCACGCAATGCAAGAACTTCTCCACTGAACAGCTCTGAACCTTGATCTCGAGAGGTTCTCTCGAGTATTGTAAAGTTAGCGGGCCACACCAGCTCATCTTAGTCTGAACCCACCACCAATTTTTTTTTCTATCCCCGCATCACGCTTCAGTTGAACACGAGATGTAGGCACCGCAACAGGTTTTTGCACCATCCTGCGGGTACAGGGGTCATTCTGCAACAGGTGGTCCAAGGGCTGTTTAGCGGCCCACTGGGGGAGCCCTAATCTCCTAGTTAGGTCTCACCCCCCCCTCTGGGGGGAACCATCAATTTGGCCTGAAAAATACAGGAGATACTAGGCGCCGAAGAAAACTTTTTTTTCTTTTGGAACTGCTGCTGTTTTAAGGCTAAGATTGTTTGCTGCCATCTCTCCCCCCCCCCCAGGGGGGAACCGTCACGTCATAACCATCCCCCGCCCCCCCGTCTTTGGGGGGGATGATCGTATACCTGTGTCCCGTGGGTATATGGAAGTCAAGTATCCGGCGCTTCATTCCCCTCTTTTAGGGGGGAACTGTCACGTGTATCTGTGTGTCTGTACGTCTCTCACCTGTTCGTGTGTAAGCCCAAGCCAGGTACCCAAATAACACGGCCCCTCTAGGGAACGGGGCTGCACAAAGGGTGGCTCACGAGCGGTACATGTTTCTGCCATGGCCAACCGACCCGACATCAGATTCTGGTGCCGTGCATGGGCACTGCCCTCACCTTCATCCGTACTGCACCAGTGAAATTCGCCCAATCCAATTCGACATAATGGAGAAGAGGGTCAATTTCTGAATCCCACAGAGTTTGGTTTTATCCCAGTGGTCACATCTATGAATATCCGTCCATACACCGTGTCTGGACTGGTGTAGGTAGGTTCCTCCTTCAGGGGTGTCCCCAACCCTGGCCACTGTGGTCCACTGGGATTCATTGTCCCATGATGATCAAATTTTTCTGCAGGACAAGTACCCTGATGCTGGTCAGGGGGCAGTTTGTGACTTGTGTGTTCGCTCTGCACGCCCCGGTGTGTTCTTCAACCGCCATTCTTCTGGCACCTCATCATCAGCCCCCCAATCAGTGGATTCTGGGCTGCAGGTACCTTCGGGTCCTCTAGTTGTGTCTGGTGCAGCCATGTCTTTAGCCACAAAGTCAGTGGAATCTGGGGTTGTGGAGTTTTCTGCGTCTCTTGCAGAGTCTTCTACTGCTGCCACGAGGCCTGCCACAGGGTCCCTTCAGGTTGATTACTGCAGGACAGCTCTGGTTGGAAATCAGAGCCACAGGGTTTGCTGCACACCCACCCAGCACACAGTCAGATAGGAATGGAAAGCCCGTGTGCAGTCATCTTTTCCGGCAAGCTTTGTTTGTGCAGTGAAAACCATTTTTCTCTTCAGGACAAGTCACAAAAAATGCAAAAAACAATGGGTCCTGGAATGGAACCGATTTATGGGGTTTCTGTCATCTGGTCGTTTCGTTCTACTGACTTGTTGGGACTTTTGGCTTCTGCACCACCACTGATTAATTTTTAAACCAGGGCATATGCCACTGGACCACTGGCTGCATGTACAGATTGAGAGAAGAAATTTTTTTTTAAAAATTGAGAGATATTTTGGGTTTCCACATGACACCAATTACAGAGCAACCGAAAGGAAGGTGTGTTTGGACCCAGATTCAGGGCACTGCGAACCTGTTTTGCTGAAAAATTGGTCCGCAATTTGTTCCGCCAATTTGTTGGGTTCACCAAATTGTGTGGCGGGGGGGGTTGCAGGGAGGGATACTGGTTCTGTATTTGTTTGGGTCATGTTTAAAAATCCATGGCACTCCAGACCTTGTCCACAACGAAGGCGTCTTGTGCATCAGTTGCACAGTGTTGCACATGTTTTTTCAAGAGGCATGTAAAATTTTAGTCATTTTCGACATTTTTTTTATTGATGTTTTGTATTCAATTTTACAATCCATAATCCATACAATCAATACAATTAATTGTCCATGCAATTTTGGTTTTTTTTTCCTTTCATATTTCCAATCACACGGAACAATCCTGCATGCATGTTGCCACCATTGGGCATGTGTTAGGAGGACGAAAAGTGCTGCTCAATGTGGCAACTCCTGTGTGCGGCAACCAGCAAATTTGATGGATAGTGTGTCAATGGCAATGTCAATCTTCATCCACAAGGACGTTGATGAACGTTGGGGCTCAATTCCTCTAGTTTGATCAGGAAACGCTTTTCATGCACCATAATATGTTTACATTCCATGTACGGGCTTTGCCGGTCTTTGGCATGCGTGCTGACCAACTCACTGGTTGTCGAATTGCAGTTACCACAATTGGTAAAATGCCGCGAAATGCAGCACACCGGCTCCGGGTAATCTAGTGTCAACCCAGAGGAATCTCCAGAAATTGGCAACACCAGTGAGAGCAGATGGTGTCTATTGATCCTGAAATGGGCCATACACTCAGGGCAGTGTCAATGATGCCACAGTCTTCCTAAAGAAAAAGCAAAAGGAAAGCCACCCCGAAAATGTGTGTGACCTAGCCCCACGTCGTTGGATTGGGAAGATGGACCTAGGACCTGAAGTACATGAGTGCCCATCTACACTGATGATTTTTTGGGGTCAGTAATAGCTGTTTGGTTAACATGGGTTTGACCTCCCTTTGCAGGAGTGCATGGGAGGTATGACCCTGGGTTTGGGAGCGGGAGTGGATACCCCAAGGCCAGCACAGCCATGAAGTGTCAAGTTTGATCCAATTATTTGCAAATGCAACAGTCACAATTTCTGGAATGCTTGCAATATCCTCGGCATGAAGTGCATGATTCACAACGTCAAGAGAATCATCAATTCAGTGCGGGCGATGCAGGCCTATGGGACCTACAGTTGAGCGCCCTCCTCATTAGCACCCGTTCAAACTACACAAGAGATATGAGGTTTGCATCTGTACAAATGTATCAATCATGCCCAATTCTTCTGCAAGATTATACGTTTGTGCTCGTGCAGACACTAAATGGCCACTATTGGGATCCTCTGGGCACGAACGTACATACCAATTAATCAACTGTAACAAAAATCAACCAGCTTTGGAGGTTCGGGTGCACATTAATCATATGAGTCGGAGTAATCATCATGACCAATGCTCCGAACCTTTGCATGAATCACTTTGAACCCTTACACGGTGACAGTGAGTGATATGAATCAGCAGGATCAAGAAGCTAAAGAGGTTTAACCTCGATGCGTCACCCCACGTGTATATTGGTGATATACCATGATCATCGATAACAATGATTAGTGATCCATATTGTGAAACAATCTGCCGGTATAACGGAAAACCCAGAGTTAAATAGGGAACGCTCAGAGAATCCGTTGGAACAACGTTCCAAGGGAAAGGCAATGGGAGTCTATAGATCAAGAGAGGCTAAAGAGGGACAGGCAAGATGTCACATGGTGTTAAACCGATGGGTACAGCTGCTTCTACAGAAAAAGGGTTGGGGCGAATGGCTATCGACCAATTTCTTTGTTACTTTTTTGGTGCACCCAATCAAACATGATCCGATGCTCCTGCTTTTTTTTTTTTTCAATTAAAAAATATCCTGGCATTCCGATTGTATTCCCATTACTACACTTGACAATCTATGATCCTCTGGTTTTCTTGCCATTCTGATGGGATAAACATAATAATGGCCAATTCTGCTTGTTTGTTAGTTTACAGTTGATTAACTCCTCATTTTTTGGGTCAACAGATACTTTAATTGGGCGATTATGAGTCTCCAGCTGATTGGTTGGCGGTGTGGCGTTTTGCAAGATAATGGTTCTGAGCCGAACGCCATTTGATAGGGTCCTGGCCTTTGCTTGCGCACATGAACATCAGTAAATAGATGCAACCTCTCGTTCGCGTGTGTCAGTTCAAATTGGTTCTACCGTACTCAATGGGAATTGGTTGGTATTCATAGTGCACATTCTATCTCTGTTTTCAGAACTGAAAATGGTCTGCAATGGCTCTGGGGCTGCATGGCGGGTCCAGGCCGCTTTGGAGGACAAGGCGGTGTGGGATGCGTATTTCGCGGACCCCAGCAGCCCTCAGCCACAGCTGAACCCGCTGCAGACATATTATGTGGGGTTTGCGGGATGGAAGAACAAAACGGACGGGGTCAAGTTGAGGTTTGTATGGCCAACGCCAGGGCGGAGGTCACCGGAGGCACCGGCGTTTGGGTTACATGACTCTTTTATCCGAAACAGATCTGAGGACAAGGTCTGTCCCACTGGGGGAGGGTCAGGGGGGACGGGTTGGGACACAGGCCCGTGGGTGGGGGTGGGTCAGAGACGGGGGATTGCTGAGTGGCCGGTCGATACTACACCGAGCTGGGGCTGAGGCCACAAAAATGTTTGTGTAATCGTAATCCTAAAATCCTCAGATATCCCACCCGTTTGATTCTCAGGTTTATCTCCCAACAAAAGAAGAGGGTGGTCGTTATCCGGTATTCTTCGATTGATGTCGTCCATTTAACAACACCCGTTCAGGATGGGGACTTGGGGACCCCTGGGGAACAATGTTGTGATGTGAGTGAGTGGGCGGATCGGTCGACCTGGGTCAGCCAGGCCTGCGTTGGCACCAGCAGTTCCGTACACGTGCACTGGACAGGGGACCCCTGGGAGGGCGTGGAGGGCGTCCACCAGACCGCACTGTGCCTGGGCACTGCGCCGTACCGGGGAACCCCACAAGCCCCTGATTTTTTGTGCTTCATTTCGTTTCCCACACTGCTTCGCGCACAAGAGTACATTGTTTGGGCGGCCGCGGCGCTGGCGGTGGCGGCATATTTACTGTACCGGGGTTCGGACCGCCGACCACAAAGTCCATCCCCCCTGCATTACCATTCGGCCACTGCTTCAACACTTGGACATCAGAGTCCCCAGTGCTTGTGGCCGTGTCTGCCACTGACAAAAAACCCAAACTGTGTGTTTCTGTCTGACTCACTGCTGGCCTGGCTCAGGGACTGTTTGGCTGACTGTCAACCTCTTTTCGAGGTGCACTGCCGAAGGCAATAGAATTTACTCCGTGATTGGATTGAATTTGATCATGTACATGTGATCAGTTGTTGAACGTGCTGGTGTACGAGCTTACGATCCGTTGCTCACCTAACTCGCAATCTGATGACTCAACCTTCCCAAAAAAGCAAACATTGTTTGCATATGTGCGTTGATCGCTTTCGTTTTCCAATTTGCAAAAGATGTGCCACGTACGTATTTCAAAAACTTACACGTGAGCTCTTGAGTGTTGTTCTTCGACCCAACACGAAAAGGACAATCGCGAGGAGAATAACAAATTTGTGCGCTTGTCGTTCAGAATGTTGCATCTGTCCCCAGGCATTCGCTCCAAGTTTTGCCGGTTCGGGCTCAGGTTCGCGTTGCATTTGACAACTGGCTTCCGCATTAATCCACTTCCCGTGTGTTACGCCGATCCAAGAGAACTTGTCCGAATTTTGCACGAAGTAAGCCGCGACGCGTGCGTGCGGCGATGGACCAGTCGAAACTCGGAGCCCTGGCCAACGAATTGGAGATTCTGAGGATTTTACATTGGTGTTCAATTCGTGCTTCCTGACTACCATGAGCTGCCCGAGCCCTGCCACGGAGACCACTGCCCCTGCCCGGGCCCGCTCGCCCTCTCCTCGTCCACACGCGCAATTCCACTACACACTCAAAGCCTGTTTGGACTCTTTTGCATGCCCCCATGAACGCGACTGGTTGCGGCGTAAGGCGTAAGAATGTGGTTTTCACGTTTGGTCCGAATGCTCGCCCATGTCTAGGCATATCCAACCGTAGCTAACCATGAGGGTTTGTTGGCGAGGAGATGCGGTTGGAGGGTCAACAGCATGGCCCACGACCAGCCCGAGCTAGCCAGCTAGCACAGTGACGGTTCTGCGCGGCTTTCGAAGCTTGCGGCAGGGAGGGGGTTGTACTTGCGGTAACCATTGGAATGCCTGAAGGGCCCTCGCCCAAAGTCGAACAGAGGCTACCCCTGGATTACCGCCGTCCTGGTCCGGCTCATCATAGCAGGCCTGATTGGAGGCCATTGTGGCCCCAGTTGGAGGCCGTCTGTTTTGCAGGTTGTCTCATTTTTAGCCCTCCCACCAACCCCACCCCACCTCGGATTGAACATGGTTCATGGCCCGGTGCATGTTGACACCAACAGAATTCCTCCCCGGCCCAAATTTTGTCACACAGCCCTAGTTCTGACACCCAACCCATTTCAGCTCCATGCGCGCCTCTTTATTGGCATGTGAAGGCACCGATTCTGACATGTCCCTCGCAGACCCCTCACCAACCGCACCACCACAACCACGGCCACACCCACAGGTGCCGGTGCAGTCAGTCACGGACATGCTCCTTCCGAACCGGCAACACGGACAGTACATTGCAACAATGCTTTCTGATATGCTTTTCTTGCCAATATTCCAAACATTGCTGGCCTCTGCCGGTCTGCTGTAAGGTGAACCCACTTCTTCAACCCAAAATGACCAGGAAATTTGATTGCTCTTGGCGTGGTGCACATTGCCAATGTGCTTGGTGTGATAGATGAAGCCCCCCTCCCAACCCCTCATCGGTCCAAAAAAGAGAGAACTCTGTTGCACTTCTTGCGGTGCACATCACCAGATGCTGCTGCAAAAGGTGAAGACCCTCCCCCTGCCACCCAGTTTGGCCACACGAAAACTGGGTCTCTCCATAAAATTGCATTTGGGTAGCAATTGGGTAGCAGATTGTGAACCTCTGGACATTGAACAGGCAATCGAACACAAAAGCAAACACCTCAAATCGCAGAGCTATTACTTGAATGTGCATCACATGGGTTATCACAGGAGCTGGAATAATGACGGTTCCCTATGAAATGTTTCGCATAGCACGCATATTCTGGGGCAGAATATGCCAGCGATCTGCTGTTTGTTGGACAATGCTGCACAATGGATCTGCTGTTTGTTGGACAATGCTGCACAATGCCCTGCTGCACACGCAAATCCCACCCCTTTTGGGTTTTACTCAGTGCTTCCACGGATGGTTCCTCTGGAAAGGCAGTGCAATGAAAATGCACGGTGGCAAGCACCATGGGCAAAAACTTTGTCCTGCAACACAAAACAGTGCCACAACCCACCAAGTTACATCCCCACGGCTGGGAGTTGCACGGCATTCAAAGCCTCCATACTGTATTGTTGAGACAATGCAATTTAACTTTTTTTCGAATCACACAATCTAGTCATGGATGTGGTGGTGTCAAAGGTTGCAGTGTTGGTGTCAAAAGCATTGATGTCATTAGCTTTCTGGTGTATAGTACTTTAACTCATGCCATGTATGTGCCCTAGGAAACCCCAAGAATGGGAGAATAGATACAAGGAACACTAGGAATTTCACCCACATGTTTATTTTGCGTTGTCCGTGAGTCATGTTTCGCTTTGTGGTTTGCATTGACTATGGTGGGTGACAATAGGATGAGTAATGGCAAACACGGTGTGCTAACCATGCATTCACTCTAAATGTGCCCAGAAAAGTGACGGGTGCCTAGATCCATTGGTATTCACGTTAATGGGGTGGCTACCCGGGAAAGGTCATACATTCACACGTCCATAGACATAGTCATAGTCATAACCACTTATCATGCCGTCTACTGGAGTTACCGGGCATCTCGCGCCGACAGGTGGTTCCTGCCTCGCTCGATCCCGTGGGTCCCAGGGCTGCCTGAGGTGGCCCACAGCATGACGGAGGACCCAGAGGACCGGGGATACCGGTCAACCAGGCTTTGGGGGCAGTGGCAACTGCAAAGCGTTAGCATTAGCAACGGCGACGGACGCTGGCCCGTTTGTTCGCCGGGGGTATGGGGGCAAGGCACAGCAATGCAGCAGCATCGCAACAAGCAGAAAGCAAGGGCTTCTCGGTTCGGCGCAAAGCGGCAACCAAGGCACAAAGCAGCACGCATGCGGCGAAGCAAGAGCTGACTCTCCGTTGTTCGCGTACCCCCGCCACCGTGGAGACGCCCAGTACCCGTGACCCCACGTAATCCACTGCCAGTTGCGTACTCGTAAATACCCACCACCCCTGACTCCACTTAAGGTCACAAATAAATGTAGTGTAAGTAGCAACAAAGAATTCACAAATTCACAAATTCACAAGAGCAAAGAGAAGTCTAGGTTGTGTCCGAGGGTCAAAAAGAAATAAGAATGTCAAGCACCAGTCCATGGGGGGAGGAGATAGGAAGCAGACTTTAGTAAACAGTCGTTTTTTTTTCATGCTTCCGATCACACGGAACAATGTTGCATGCATGTTGCCACCTTTGGGCATGTGTTAGGGAGACGAAAAGTGCTGCTCAATGTGGCAACTCCTGTGTGCGGCAACCAGCAAGTTTAGTGGATAGTGTGTCAATGGCAATGTCAATCTTCATCCACAAGGACGTTGATGAACGTTGGGGTTCAATTCCTCTAGTTTGATCAGGAAACGCTTTTCATGCACCATAATATGTTTACATTCCATGTACGGGCTTTGCCGGTCTTTGGCATGCGTGCTGACCAACCCACTGGTTGTCGAATTGCAGTTACCACCACTGGTAAAATGCCGCAAACTGCAGCACACCGGCTCCGGGTAACCTAGTGTCAACCCAGAGGAATCTCCAGAAATTGGCAACACCAGTGAGAGCAGATGGTGTCTATTGATCTTGAAATGGACCATACACTCAGGGCAGTGTCAATGATGCCACAGCATCGAAAAATGATCCATGTAGCATTTGACTTTTTCAAAAACAGATTTGTTTAGGTTGTTCGGCGAAGAGTTCAAATTGGGGAAACCAGCAATCTTCGATACGCTGAGAGCAACCACACCACGAGGGACCCACATTCCACTGCTAGTTCTCGTCCTATTGTTGACCTATAGAAGCGGGGAACAACACCCCAAAACACACAACAACCAACATGGGTCGACGCACTGCGGCACCAATTGCAGGCGTTTGCAGTGGTTGTGCTTGGGTCTACGACCGGTCAGCTCCACTCTTGGGATTGCTGTGCTTCGGATTCCTAGGTCCATCTTCCCAATCCAACGACGTGGGGCTAGGCCGCACACATTTTCGGGGTGGCTTTCCTTTTGCTTTTTCTTTAGGAAGACTGTTCACAAATTTGCAATCCGATTGCAATTTCATGAAAATTCAAGTTTGGCAATTCTTTTTTAGAATATAGTCATAGTCATAGTCATAACCATTTATCATGCCGTCTACTGGAGTTACCGGGCATCTCGCGCCGACAGGTGTTTCCTGCCTCGCTCGATCCCGTGGGTCCCAGGGCTGCCTGAGGTGGCCCACAGCATGACGGAGGACCCAGAGGACCGGGGATACCGGCCAACTAGGCTTTGGGAGCAGTGGCAAATGCATAGTGTTAGCATTAGCAACGGCGACGGACGCTGGCCCGTTTGTTCGCCGGGGGTATGGGGGCAAGGCACAGCAATGCAGCAGCACAGCAACAAGCAGAAAGCAAGGGCGTCTCCTATGGGCGCAAAGCAGCAACCAAGGTACAAAGCGGCACGCATGCGGCGAAGCAAGAGCGGACGCCTCTGTGTTCGCGTACCCCCGCCACTGTGGAGACGACCACCACCCGTGACCCCACGTAATCCACCGCTAGCTGCGTAGTCGTTATTGCCCACCACCCCTGACTCCACGTGACCCACTGCCAGCATGCAATAACCCATAGATGCATAGCCAGGATTTCTGGGAGGCTCCAGCCTAGCCTGGCCCTCAGCCTTCATCGCCTCCATGTCCTCATAATGTGCGTTGCCGACCCACCACAACAGTCCCACAGTATAGTACAGAAACATGGTAGCAACTCTACCTTCTCTGTGGCCCTGAGCTGCACCCACACCACAGATATATACCGTGCCGGCACTCCACGTCGGGGGCCAGCACCCAATCAGCTGTGAGGCACCCGCTTGCCCACGTATAATATAACAAGAGGGTCTACGGGGGGGTCGCCGGTTTAGGATATAGGATTCTGCAAAAATTTCCAAAAAGGCCTCCGCGAACTCTGTTGGCCCCGGACTGTCATCAACTGATGTGGCGTCCATTGGTCCGCAACGTCATTCTTTACTTCCATTGCTGCAAAAAACTTGACAATGTTTGCTATTGCTATGACTTTGGTATCCTTTGTGTTAGGTTGTTGTTGTCAAAGCTGATGCTTGGGCGGAGTAAAGACACTCAATTTCATAGCATCGTGGATGCCAAACTACATTGGTCTTCACAAAAATGCCATTGCCAAGAAGGATATGAAGTACGAATCTGTTCGTCCCAAGACAATTATGGGTGTCTCATGCGACAATGCCCGAGACCCGACAAGAAGTGTTTTGGGGCATTCAAGATTGTGTATGGCACCTGCATCGATGAAAAGGACAAAAAACCACGTTGCTTTTGCGGTGACATACCAGAACTAAACGAAACAAGAAGTGGTGCGAATGTTGGGCGAACATATTATCAATGCAATGATTGTGATTTCTTTTTGTGGGAGTCTCCAAACCAAAAATCCACATCCGCAACCCGTTTGCCACGCAAAGCCTCTGATGTTGAAGTTCCGCCGACACACATTGCGCACACTCCAGCTCCGAAGCGAGCCCGTGTCCATGAGATTGCAAAAGCACCATATGTGTACGTGAAAGAAGAGCCGTTGCAAATAATTGACGTATCAAATGCATTTTTCCGGTTGCGCACAACTTCCATTGATGGAGGACCCAGTGAAAAAGAAGTAATGGATCTTGTTGATCAATTGCAACTTGAGTTGCTTGATATATTTGATCCACAAGAGCGTGTTCAATGTGCTAGTAAATTCATGCGACGCATGCAAGAGAATCACAAGTGGCCTGATGCAGTGTTCGATCTGCTTAGTATGGATTACTCGGATTTGTTGCTAAAATTGAAGGAGTTTAGTGCAACGGGGCGCATTCACAGGTTCGAAATCCAGACGTTGCCCATGCCAAGTTTTTGTATCCCAACTGTTACTATCTTACAAGATGTAGCAGCTATCATACCAAAACAACATGATTGTTTGAATATGGACTGTAGCGGAGATTTGTGTATTTTTACCCTCAAATTGCAAAGTCCATTGCATGCGTTAGAAATATGTTCTGATTGCGCTGACCTCACCATGCAACCGCCAGCCGAACCCATTGTCATGGGATCGCGTGTAACAGTGCACGACCTAGCTCAAATATTCGGTGATGCTCGAGTGTCCATGGCATATCATGAGGATACCACACTCGTGTTCTTTCATGATTCAATTGGATTTGCTAAGTTCCTTAAACATTGTAGCATCAATGACTAAGGAATTGTTGGTTCTGTGATATTCAATGTGCATTCAATTGGCGATCTTCATTGAAGATTGTACTATGTTCCACCTTCTATAGTTCCGGTTTTGCCTAGTGCGTGGTTTTTTGTGACATGGGTCCCCAACGGGATTGCATGTCCCCAACAGTCCCCAGCTGGACTGGTATTCATACATTGTCACCCGCATTGATCCCCTTTTGGTATTATCTGGTGGCACATGTTGATACTTTTTGCATATAGTTGAGGTTTTATGTTGTTTTGTATATTTGTAGGAGTTATGTAGTGGATGTTCGTTTGCATTTTGTGGCTACCTAGCAGTTGTAATGAACATCCAAACGCGTTGTTGTGCAATTGTGCAAATTGATGCAAGTTCCAACACCACCCTTACTGCATGTTGTGACAATGGTTCTACAACTCACAGAGACGTGCAATCATAGAAAACACAACCATTGCATGATCATTTTGTGTGGCATCAAATGCTTATAATCATGATTGCACTGGCAAGGCCATGCCCTTTGCACAAAATCCTGATGTGTCCAACGTGTCCAACAAACCTATGCATCACCTAAGTCGTGCGAATTATGATCATGTTCTATTGGATGTTCACTCCCAATGGGCGATGTGCCAAAGGCTGCATTTTATATATGGAGCATTGATTTGTCATAGACCCCGTATGATGGTGTTGGTTTCAAGGCTTGCAATGTATCGCATGCACTTGTATGTGTTTCTAAAATGCCAATGACAAAGAAGTGTGTTTGGATCAAGACGGAAGCATGACTTGTGTCTCTGAGTGCCATCCTGATGAATCAATACTTGTGTCGGTTTGGCAATCCTAGTGTGTGCACCGTTTGTCAGCTCACGCGTGTGATTCACACTGGCACTACTGCAACTATGTGTTTTTTGATGTATGTGTTGTTATTGTTGCAATTTATTTTCTGTGGCCATTTGTTTACCATGTTTACCATGTTTACCATTTTGTTGAATATGTTGTCTTTTCTATGTGCCCTGTTGCTTGCCTTATCCAACATAACTAGGCATAGGTGATGGCAAACACAATGTTTGCGAATAAGCGTCCAGGCAAGTGGTTTTCATGCGCGTGTGATGCCGTGGGTCCTCAAGTAGCTTTTGGTGGTCCGTAACATCTCCATTTCTTTTAAAAACATATCGATTGCATTGCACACTTGAGTATGTAACTCCACATCAAAATTATGACTAGAATGAATTGCAATGGTATGCCAAACATACCGATTGCCCAACCTTTCCTTTTCTACATGATAGTGCCACTCGGCCTTTTACTATGTTGGGTCGTTTCTACCGCTTTGGTTTCTCAATTCCTCTCCACTTAATTTTCCTTTCTTTTGGCCTTTGCTTTGGTTAATTCTACCAACGAAGGTTAGGGTCAATAGCGGCTTTTTTGTCCCGGTAGAGAATCTATTACGGCACTCACAATCGCGGACACATTTAGGTGCATTCAAACATTCTGCATCGTGATTGATTGACCAATAGGCTCTAGCAACAGCAAACAACAAAAACACACAAAGGTGACGTCACTCTGGCATGATAACGTTCATAAAGACTGAATATTTGGACTAAGTGATACCAACAAAATGGGATTGTGTAAAGAACAAAGTCCCTTTTGTATTGTTGTATATGACAAATGAAATGTGCAATGCAATCTTCAATTATCCATGCAATTTTGGTTTTTTTCCATGTTTGCAATCGCACGGAACAATCTTGCATGCAAGTTGCGACCTTTGGCCATGTGTTAGGGGGATGAAAAGTGCTGCTCAATGTGGCATTGCCACTTCATCTATGGGTGGTACAAACAGCACAGCAGCACACCAGCGGTGCGGCACAGCAAGCAAATTTGGTGGATGGACTGTCAATGGCAATGTCAATCTTCATGCACAAGGACGTTGATGAACCTTGGGGCTCAATTCCTCTAGTTCCATCAGCAAATGGGTTTCATGCACCACAATATGTTTACACTCCGAGTTCCAGCTTTACGGTTCTTTGGCATGCATGCTGACCAACCCATTGGTTGTCCAAAAGTGGTCACCACAATCCCTATCAACCCAGCCCCACGTCGTTGGATTGGGAAGATGGACCTATGACCTAGAGTACACCAGTGCCCGTCTACATTGATGTTTTTTGGAGGAACTTGTTGGCGTCAGCAACACGTGTTTGCTTAAGATGGGTTTGACTTCCCTTTAAAGGAGTGTGTGAGAGGTATGGCACTTTTTTTGGGGTGTGTGCGCGGGAGTGGATACCTGACGTCCATGAACAGATATTGGGTGCAATGTGATAGCTTACTCAGGACCTCGGTGTACCGCTGCCACACTGTGTGAAATGGTTGTCACCATAGCTTAGTTGAGCATTGTAATCAAAGACACGTGACGAGGCACGCACTCCGCTGTGTGAAATGGTTGTCACTGCATGACCATAGCTCAGTTGAGCATTGTAATCAAAGACACGTGACAAGGCACGCACTCCGCTGTGTGAAATGGTTGTCACTGCACGACCATAGCTTAGTTGAGCATTGTAATCAAAGACACGTGACGAGGCACGCACTCCGCCACACTTGGAGTGCATCCACCCCCTTTCACATTGCCTTCCTCTCAAGGCAAAAGGCAAAGGCAGTGGTACACATCCATATGCTGAGCTTTGTTTGTGCTATTGCTTGCTAATCTGTTCCCATTCCCCTCAGCCCGCTATGCAAGCAATCCAAAGGGGAGTAGAGCTGTCGCTTGGTGCCATGCTCGCGTGCACCCGAGGTCACTATGCGGCAATGCTAAGGGAGAGTCGAGCTACTCATTTGTAGGCCCACCATTCATGTTACAATACCAGCCATGAGTACCGATTAATGTTGTCTTTAAGTATCATGTCAAGAACCATTGTTAGATCAAACCACTGCGTAGCATATTTCAATTTATTTCCTTTTGGTTAGGGGTGCCAATTGCTTGGGTATTGGGTTCCAAAGTAATGGATCTCACATATTCATTGTTGCATTTTGGGTGTCAGTTGAAACAATGGCATGACATTGAACAGAGAACAAATCAAGAGTGCTCTCACCAAAGTTGCAGTCCATCCAATCCACTCAAAATTAGTAAATGGTTGGGGTGGACATAGGAAGTAAGTAGAAAGTGCAACACCATAACACAACACACATCATTGCAATCGCAGGTAGACTCATTCATCGTTTTGTTTTTTTTTCAATGACCTTTGTACTGGACAACTTGCATGACATGATGACGTGCCCGCTCACCACCATATGTGACGATCATTATGTTCAGCTCTGGCGCATCACACTCGATGCGCAACCATCGGCTGTCCGTCCACACCACCTCCAACCCAACCGTTTGATTGGGCTTCTATTATTGGAATTGTTCATTTTAGAGCACCCCGATGCAAATCTTAGTGCCATTGAGTGGCCACGTACGTTGTGCCGATTGCTTTTGAATTTGGAGGCTGCACTCCTCTTGCCCCCATGGCCAGGGCCCACGGGCTGCTTTCCTTCCGAAATCCCACTAGCCCATGACAGAGGGGACTATTTGTGTCCTATTCAACTGCACACAGATTATTGCAGGTGGTTGCATGAACTGGATGAACCTCATGAAAATCCCTTAGTTTGTGTTCCTCCCGTTGTTGATAAGGTTTGGTTGTACAAAGCTATGTTGCAATCCACAAACAATATTGTGCATGGGTGCTCTGCCCCCTGTTGGAGCTCATCGCCGGAAGTTGCTATGCTAACTGTGTGGTTGCAAAATAATGGAGAGCATTGGTTGGGGGAAGATTAATCAAAACGCGGGTTCCATGTGAATGGGGTTCCATGTGAATGGGAGTTCTTGATCTTTTGATTTGAACTGAGGTGGCTCTAGCAATTGCAAATCTACATTTTTCTTTTGACTTGGAAGAAGGTAGCCTTCAACAAGGTTGCTTTGCAATAACTAAGCAAGACACTTTGGTGTATGTTGAATGGTTAAGTTTCATGTGCTCATTACATTTGCTTGTGCAGTGGTTGGCACAATTTGCATAAGTTCTCAACTTGCGGGACTCCGTTATCACTAAGTGGATTTTGATTTTCCTGGCATCGTTTCAAACCTTCTATAACCTTGTGAAATTTTGTTTGTTCTTGCATTGATCTTGGGTATTTCAAAAGTTTGCAGTCTATCCACCAACTGTCTATTGATTGAGGTAATGATATGAAGTGATGTTGGGTCACAACAGTGCCAAGTACCTCTGTCTCTCACATGCCTTGACTTTTGCTCTTGTACATGCTGTTGCGTGCCGAGTAGTATATGTATTGTTTCCATCCGCAATGTCATGCATTGTTCGTCGCTTCTTGCATGCTCCTACAGCCGTCACGCACGATTAGTCCCAAGGTGTTTGCTATTGCAAGTCCAAATCGTGACCTTCTGGTTTTGACCTCCTTGTTTGTCATTGATATTTGCAACACATATGGGCAATTTGATACTTTGCTTTGCCTTTCGTGGTGTTGTGGTCAAGACAGTGCATTGCGATTTTATGATTAGCAATCTTTTGTATATCCTTGTTTGTTGCCAACACATCACCATGCCACTTGACGTCCCAACCAAGGTGTTCCCTATAAGACATGCGTGACATTTGTGACCATGTCAACACTAGCAAACACATACGACAATGGCGTAAGCCCCTCGGAAATGCACGTTTGTTGTATGACACGTTGCGGTGAATGCATGAAATCTCCAAATTCATACATTATCATTTGACACCTTTAGTGACAGGATGAATCTGCCATTCAAACCTAATTTTTTATGTGGCCTTGGCATGAACCGAAACGTTCTGTAGTTATTTTCTATTATGAAGTAAAGAAAGTCTGCTATTGTCATTGGTTGTGCTGTTCAAAGTAATGGACCGTACCTGAGCTAGTTGCACCATCAGAGGCACCCCCTTCCCTTGTAATTGGGCATGGCTAGTTGGCGCAACATTTAGAGGGAGGCGGGCTTATTTGTAGTTAAATGAGGAACACACTGCCACCACAAGGATTGGCACCACAAACCCGTGGACCTTAGTGACAAGATGAATTTGCCATTCAAACCTAATTTTTTCTGTGGCCTTGGCATGAACCGAAAGGTTCTGTGGTTGTTTTCTATTATGAAGCAAAGAAAGTCTGTTATTGTCATTGGTTGTGCTGTTCAAAGTAATGGACTGTAACTGAGCTGGTTGCACCATCAGAGGCACCCCCTTCCCTTGAAATTGGGAATGTCAGCATGGCTAGTGGGGACAACATTTAGAGAGGCGGGTTACGGATTTTTGCATGCACCAACCGCGACAACTTTTTCAGTTCTGCATGGATCTTTCTTCGAAAAGGGTGCACCTGAATACACTGATGTGCAACACTTGTGGGGAATGGACAGGCACAAACTACGCCCATAGCTTGAATGGCTCCACGATGTCGAAGGTTAAATGAGGAACACATTGCCACCAGCTGTTCAAAGTAATGGACTGTACCTGAGCTAGTTGCACCATCAGAGGCACCCCCTTCCCTTGTAATTGGGAATGTCAGCATGGCTAGTTGGCGCAACATTTAGAGGGAAGCGGGCTTATTTGTAGTTAAATGAGGAACACACTGCCACCACAAGGATTGGCACCACAAACCCGTGGACCTTAGTGACAAGATGAATCTGCCATTCAAACCTAATTTTTTCTGTGGCCTTGGCATGAACCGAAAGGTTCTGTGGTTGTTTTCTATTATGAAGCAAAGAAAGTCTGTTATTGTCATTGGTTGTGCTGTTCAAAGTAATGGACTGTAACTGAGCTGGTTGCACCATCAGAGGCACCCCCTTCCCTTGAAATTGGGAATGTCAGCATGGCTAGTGGGGACAACATTTAGAGAGGCGGGTTACGGATTTTTGCATGCACCAACCGCGACAACTTTTTCAGTTCTGCATGGATCTTTCTTCGAAAAGGGTGCACCTGAATACACTGATGTGCAACACTTGTGGGGAATGGACAGGCACAAACTACGCCCATAGCTTGAATGGCTCCACGATGTCGAAGGTTAAATGAGGAACACATTGCCACCACAAGGATTGGCATGACAAAGAAACAAAGCCAATGAATGTCTTGGACGTCACGCACAATGTGTTACATTGGCATGTCATGCATTGTGTTGGGGTTCAATGCCCATTTAAATGGTGCAATACACATAGTGCATGTACTAGTGTAGCTATAGGAATCACCTGTGCATCCAACCCTAGCGAAGAATCATTTCTTCCAAAACTGTCGTCCGATTGTGTTGCATCCTCAAACAAGTGATTTTGGGACTCATAGTGTAGTTGAACAACTGTTCTGGTGGGCATTACAAAGCAAATAGTGCCGTATTGATTGGTCGAGATGGTAACCATACACACAAATCATGTTGCCATTGTCATCCATGCTTGCAATCCATTGCGCTGCTTCACACCAACACTGTCATACAAGGCCCTTGCAATAGGAAATCAGTGCACACTAAAAGCACTAAAGTGCGATGACAAACCCAACCAATTGCACTCAAGTATGAAGGCATACATTGCAATCAAGCTGCGGCACCTTCCCCGTTGACACTCAACATTCAATATACAGTACACCTACTCCACGATGCGACAATGCTTTAACAATTCACAAAAATTGCAACAATGATGGAAAAAGACCACCGTTGCATTATCATTCCAAGCATAGATGATGTACCGTCCATAATGTTCCCAAACTTTTTGTCACTATAAGTCATGGGCCTTGGGACCCACGTAGTAGTCACTAGGTTCATCTAGCCCGCGCCATGGGCCTCCTGAAAGCTCTATAATTGCCGTTGTGCAGATCTACCAGATTTCCAAAACCCTTCTATCGCCTGCGAGATGGGTTTGGGTTTTGATGAATTACGGACACCAAACCTATGTAGCGTAAGCCATGGACTCCCCAAAGGCTCTGAAATTGTTGTTGCGAAGGCCATTTTCTGACACGTGCATAACTTTCAAAGTTTGATTTTTTGTGAAAGTTTTCTGTTTCTTTTGGGATGTTTTAGGGTGATAATTTCATAAGAAACGGGTACTTGAGCATCCATTGCGGACCCATTTAGTGGCCACTATCCCTATGTACTTTGTGCCATGGGCCTCTAAAAAGCCCCTAGCCTCCTAATTGCTGTTTGTTGGCGGTTCAATGGCACTATGGCACCATGGTACCATGAGCAATCAACCTTGTCGGACATTGGATTGTGCACTTTTCAGCTTGTACACTTCCGTGTTTGATATTTCCTATCGTGAATGCATCATGTGCCTACATTGTCTTGGTGTATATTGTGTGGTTTTTTTTCGCTCGCATTTTATTGCAGCTTTTCGTTGTTTTCCCTCACCTTCACTCTACACCCACCTTGTGCACTGGTTGAAAATCACACCTTATGTGTGCCCAATACCCTTGCCAAGGGAGTGAAAAGTTAAGGTACAAGCCATTCACTAGGATTGAAGCACGTCATGTTTGAAAGTTTTTTGTCTAGTTTAGTGGTGCGTTATATGGCTGCTTTTATGGATGCATCGTGTCCAATATGCTTAATCATTTAACAACAACTGGTTCATATGTAGTTCTCAAAACGAAGCCGTGCACAACTCATGTCACTTGACGGTGGTACCACTGTTATTCGTTCTTATTTTTTCGCACAGATTTCATGCAAGCGATTGCAGCAGTTAATGGCCATTGTTCTTCGCCACAACAAATTTTTCCCAATAAACGAGGTTTCACATGTTACTTGGTGGCATGTGTGTTGGTCGTATTTTTGATCGCGTTTTCTGGGCAATGCTCTTGGGATGCCGTTCGCCAAATAATCAAGAACAAAGAAGTGCATGCTCAAAGAGGGAACGGAAAGAATGAATGTACGTTATGTGAGGGGTTCCAGCCAAACGAACGAGTTGATTGTCCACGTTGTGGTCCGCGCTGTCTATACTGCCGGGAACTCCATCCATTACAATTTTGTTACCATCTTCCATGGTGGCAACAATTGCAAGGTGCTATTACCAATGCCACATCTCAATTGTACACAACCACGTCTCGCACATTGCAAGCCCTGTCCCCTATTCCGTCCATTTCGCGTGCTTCCAATACTACATCTGAGACGTGCGAAACCTCTTCAAGTTCCTCTACTACAACGACGAACCGAGGTTTGGTCAACGTGCATCCTCCACGCAGTTCTAGTCCATCTCCAAGTGCACCATCCCATATGGAATGCCGATGTACCTTTTGTGGGGCCAACAAGCATCGAAACAAAAATTGTCCTCAAAAGCACCCATGCAAAATTTGTAAATCAACCTCGCACCTCACATGTAATTGTCCACAACGGCGTGCCACCATCTCTAAATCCCGTGCAACATTAAACCAGGGCAGTGCCAATCCATGTTCTCCGTCCGTGTCTTCTACCACATTACCAATTACACCATGTCACACAGAATTGCATTCTGCGTCACATGACAGTACCAAACATGCAACAGCTGAGGCAAGTGCAAGCTATCTCAGTTCATGTACCAGTGCACCAACCCGAGAGCAAATGGATGAGCGTGCCACCGTCCATGTTAGCGGAGCAGTGAGCCATGCAACTGCCGAGCCGCATGCGCAACCGACATTTGCATCCCCATCTACGCCTTTACGACCGCCCGTCTTTGAGCCCAGTGAAGAGTGGAGGGAGGTCCAGCCAGGGCAACCATGCCCAGGGGGATTGGATTATCGTTGCGACATGAATACTGGCCGGAATTTTGCTCGTCTACCTTCGACATCCATTGGGCGCATGGCAACCCGAGAGCAAATGGATGAGCGTGCCGCCGTCCATGTTAGCGAAGCAGTGAGCCATGCAACTGCCGAGCCGCATGCGCAACCGACATTGGCATCCCCATTTGCGCCTTTACGACCGCCCGTCTTTGAGCCCAGTGAAGAGTGGAGGGAGGTCCAGCCAGGGCAACCATGCCCAGGGGGATTGGATTATCGTTGCGACATGAATACTGGCCGGAATTTTGCTCGTCTACCTTCGACATCCATTGGGCGCATGGCAACCCGAGAGCAAATGGATGAGCGTGCCACCGTCCATGTTAGCGAAGCAGTGAGCCATGCAACTGCCGAGCCGCATGCGCAACCGACATTGGCATCCCCATTTGCGCCTTTACGACCGCCCGTCTTTGAGCCCAGTGAAGAGTGGAGGGAGATCCAGCCAGGGCAACCGTGCCCAGGGGGACTGGAGTATCATTGCGACATGAATACTGGCCGGAATTTTGCTCGTCTACCTTCGACATCCATTGGGCGCATGGCAGTTGCTGCGCCCACTCCTTTGCAAGGGTCTGGGTATGCTCCGTGCGTATCCAGCACATCCCAAAGTGCACAAACCCACATGAAATTGCATTGCACCTTTTGTGGCAGTACAAAACATAACATCAAAAGTTGTCCCAAAAAGCATCCATGTAAGCATTGTGAATCAAGTGCACATGTCACGGGTAATTGTCCACATCAAGCATGCCGACGTTGCGGGAAACGCGATCATCGAACGAGAAGTTGTAAGAATCAACCGTGCGCACGATGTGGTGAAGTAGGACATCGAACTGACACTTGTCCGAAACAAATATGTCAAGGGTGCGGCGGCGTCGGGCACGCCCGGGCGAACTGCCGCGAGAGCCCGTGTGTGGGGTGCGGCGGCGTCGGGCACGTCCGGGCGAACTGCCTCGAGAGCCCGTGTGTGGGGTGCGGCGGCGTCGGGCACGTCCGGGCGAAATGCCGCGAGAGCCCGTGTGTGGGGTGCGGCGGCGTCGGGCACATCCGGGCGAACTGCCGCGAGAGCCCGTGTGTGGGGTGCGGCGGCGTCGGGCACGTCCGGGCGAACTGCCGCGAGAGCCCGTGTGTGGGGTGCGGTGGCGTCGGGCACGTCCGGGCGAACTGCCGCGAGAGCCCGTGTGTGGGGTGCGGCGGCGTCGGGCACGTCCGGGCCAATTGTCTATCTGTTGGCTGCGGGTACTGCTTCTCGAAGGACCACTTTACTAGAGATTGCCCAACCGTACCATGCGCGAATTGTGGTTTGCCAGGGCACATTGCAAAAAATTGCAATAATCGACTTTGTGGTAAGTGTGGTGGCTTCCATCTATATGGAGTATGCCCTGTTGAGCAATTATCCGCTGAAGTGGTTTGTGTATATTGCAATGGCCCTACACACGACCCATCACAATGCCCCAAGTGGCCTTGCGATGTGTGCGGTGGTGCACATCTCTTAGGTCCATGTGCGCCAACAACACAGTGTGGTTTGTGTGGTCAATCAAACCACAAGACATTGGACTGTCCCGAGCGACAAACCAGCCAAAGAAAATGCACCCATTGTGGTTCCGACGAGCATCGATGTGCTACTTGTCCACACTATCATTGCGATGCTTGTGGATCTAAACACCCAATGTATCGCTGTCTTTTGAAACGCTGTACGCATTGTGGTGGGGACCACATGCCAAAAAACTGTCCAATGCACGCAAAAACTCAAGCCCAAGCGGATTCCATTGCCGTGGAATCTTGCGATGTACCCAAGCCTGAAAGCATTGCTAATTTTGGTACCAGTCCAACGCCATGGCGCGCAATGTTGGCCCTTTGGGAATCATGTGGAGCTTGGAGGTACCGGGATGCCGATAAGTTGGATTTCAGTGATGAGTACGAGGTAACTAAAATGAAGGAGGCCATCGAAAAGGAAGCCATCTCCATCGATGCCCAAGCAAAAATGGTGCAGGAGTTTCAAGCTCGCACCGATGCCAAACAGAAATGCGAAAGTTGTGCAGTGTGTGGGGTGAAAAACTTTCCGGGTACTATCAAGTACACTCATGTGGACATCAACACCGACATGGATTGTATCAAGCTGACGTCCGATGAGCACCTATTCCATGACAAGCGTGGGGACGATGTACAAGGATTGTACAATGTGTGCAGTAGCAACAATGAGGACTACTACTACTTGCACAAAAAGTTCACGTACACTGCAAACGACGGGAAGTGGATGGCGGTCGTGTGCACCAAATGTGCACATGATGTCAAGCAAGGTCAACGCCCACAATATTCGATTGCTTCTGGATTGGATTATGGGAATTTGGAACGGGTCCGATTACCCACACTATCCCTTTTTGAGCGCAAACTATTGATGCGCCATCGCAAGTGGAATACGGTCATCAAATTAGTGGCACCGGGCAACCTTCAAGACGAACAACGTGAACGGGCTCGTCAGTCCGCCGTGAAAGGCCACCATTTGGTGTTTCCCCACGAAGGTCCGGACTGCGCATGTGATTATCTTACAAGTCCAACCTCATCTCCGTTTGAGAGCTTTGGTATCGTGTTTGTTGGCCCACGCCAGGATTGGGACAAAAGCCGCTTGACCTTGAAAGAGAAGTTCCCGGACATATTGCAGGTAAGAGCGCCAGTACTGCGACAATGGATTCAAGTGCTACGCCAACTAAATCCCGAACAATATGGCCATCTTCCCGATTTGAGCGATGAGCAAAGTGCTACTACCCATGGATTCAATGCACACATCGACCAATTGCAATCCGACCTGTTCAATAATGCCCACGTTATGGAGGACACCGCGGCCCATCGGGTGGAACAACACACAATGAGTGATGTTGCCGCTGCAAGTGATCGCAGCATTGAGTCGGTTATGGTAATGCCAGCCGCGCATATGCATACCATAGCAGACTTGCCAAAGACAATGCTACACAATCTGTATGGCAATTTGACGGATGATCCTATCAAAGTGCACCGCGACTCTATTCCGCTGTGTGATTTCACGGAAAACAACAAGTTACTTCTTGGTTGCTTTCCGGATACTTTTCTCACTTGTTCACAACTCAAATACATGGGTACGCTTCCGCCTGGGTTCGTTCAGCACCTTTTGTATCAACACGATGGTCGGTTTGCCAAAGACCAAGAATTTCTATTTCTCTTGTTCAATCAACAACAACGCCATGCAAACGTCCGCGCCATCAGCACGCGAGTAAAAGGCCATCCCGCTAAGATGCAACGCTTTTTGGACTTGGTGCGTAGCAAGGATTTTCGTGACGAAATGAAGCGTGCAATCAATGAAACATCTGGCAAAGAAGCAAGGAAAGTGCTTGGGAAATTGCTACCGCTACTGGGTACCGCCGGTGCAAAAGTTCCTGGATCTAGCAGCAAGCAACACTCGGATTTGTCGATGCTGTACGCTTACAGTCAATTTTTTGACCTCCCCAGCATGTTCATCACGGTTTCATTTGATGATACCGGCAATCGCTTGTTGCTGCGCTTTGCCATGTCCGGGTCCGATCCCGGGTTGATGGAAAATGTTGACGGTGAGCCAGGCACCTTGAGTGTACCAACTTGGCCAGAGTGTGCAAGGTTGGTGGCCGAGAATCCCGTTTTTGCTGCCATTGTGTTTCGTCGCATTACGTGTGCAATTGCGGAGGTTCTTATTGGGCTATCCCTTGATCCGTTGAAGAAAACTTCTTCACCAGCCGTGGGAAGCCGTGAACCTGGTATGTGTGGCGTTCCGCTTGCTCTCATTGATGCCATCGAAGCACAAGGCCGCGGTACATTGCACGGGCATCTTCTTTTCTGGGGCGGATTATCAGCCGCATTGCTGCAGAATGTCGCGCATCATCATGAACTCTTGCGTCATACCGTTGGCAAAGTGTTGGACACCATGATGAGTGCACATGTTGATTCCCAATATGCCCCCGCTAAGGCAAGCGCAAAAGAGGGCAAGAGTACGCCTGCAATGTCCGTACGCATGGATGTTGACAACGATCAACCATCCGAGACCCACAACTTCAATGGTGACCACAATGAAGGTGATAATCAAACTGTGCATGGTGTCCGAGGTCAATCATCTGCAGTACCCGAAAACATAGATTTGGACGACAATCGATTCTCCGCGAACGAGAACGTCAACGAAAACTACAATGAAGACGATTCCCCCACTATCAATGCTCTCAAGGATCAATCGATCCCCTGCCCCAAAAAAGAGCCATTAAGTTTCCGTAGATTCACACATGCCTTGGCATGGTTGGTTCAGCGTCACATACTTCACAAGAGCACATGCAGGAAGGGCAAGGCCGGACAATACGGTTGTCGCTTGGCTATGCCCCAGAAGGTCCATCCGTTGCCCACTGGGCCTGTACAATTGCATCTTCGTCATCAAGATGGCGCACCACCCCTCGGGGCCACAGGGGACACAGCCACGGTAGGCAAACACAAAATTGTGGAGTCCAGCCACATCATCGATGCTCCACCAACCGTTCCCGTTGAGGCCCAACATCAATATCCATTTGGTGTAAAAGATCGGCGTTGGATCTTTTGGGAATTGCACCGTCCCACAGACGAGGACAAACATGTGGTGTCATGGTCACCACTTTTGACGGCCGTAACTCGGAGCAACACAGCCGTGTACCTCTTGGGTAGCCTCATTCAAGCGGTGTCAATTGTGTTCTACATTGCGGGCTATTTGTGCAAGGATGCATTGCAGCCTGCGAATTCCTTGAGTTGTATTTTAGAGGCCCAAAAGGTTGAACAGAAATATGGATCCACCGCGGCTGATGCCGGAACCGACCGACGCTCTGCTCAATTTATCTTGGAACGCACGCTAAACAACATGGTGGGGAAAATCGAACTTTCCGCTCAATTCGTAGCATTGACCCTTTTGGGTACGCCAACCCCCTTGATTTCCCATGACACGACGTTTGTGTTTGTGCATCCTGCTATCAATCGTGTCAAATCGGCCAAAGGTGGCTCTGATTGCACATCGGATGCAGATTGTACGGCGGAAGTGCAAAGTGCAACGGCGATCCACGATATGTTTGATCCACACGGATTGGCAGAGCTGTGTTCCTCGGATGACGAACCAGATGTACCATTGTTTGGTGAATCCATTGCAACAGAACAAGACGGCGCCGCCAATATTGTGAATGTCGGGGACGGTGTTGTGGCGCTCCAAACCCAAGACGAAAACTACGCACTACGCGGCGCGGCGTTGGCCGATATGAATTTATTGGAGTACGCCTGTCTCATACGAGTCAGAAAGTACACAAGCACGAGCGTTGGCCCGGGGCGTGCCTCCAATACCACCTTTCCATTTGATCCAAGCCATCCTTGTTACGGTACACATGTACAAGCATTGCAGTCCAAAATGCTTGTGCCTCTTCTTGCTGGTGCACCTCCTCCTGGGCTACCCCAACGGCAGCGAAGAACAGACGCTTGGCGAAGTCAAGCGGATCGCTTTGCAACGTATTGGTTGACTCTTTTAGTGCCATGGGACCTCAATTGCAAGGCACCACCGTGTCCCCTCAAGTGGGAATCGTTGTGTAATTGGGTGCAAACTGCGTGCACTCCAACCGCGTCTTTCATCTTGTGGTCACGAATGCAATATTGTCGTCGGGTTGCACGCATCATGTTGGGTGATCCAAAGGCCAAGGCCAGTTTGCAGGCCTTCCGTTGCCGTGCCGTGGTACCGTGGTCTGAAATGCGTCGAGATACGCAAAATGCAACTGGTTATGCCACAAGTGGAGCCGTGCCACGAGATACTGAAGAAGGCAATAACACTGATGACGTGATTGATCACATTTTGATGGAGGAGTATGTGCACCACAAAACGGTCGATGCAATGCATTCTGAGGCCGCGACTACCGCTGTACTTTCCGAGTTACTCGACTTGTTGAGCACATACACTACCAACAAGAAATGGGTTGGAGATAACTCCGATAGTATTCCTCATGGCCTTTTTCGTTCTAACAACTACATCAAGCACATGCCAACGGCTGACGCAAACACCATGCAAGCGGCGTTAGAATCACATCCACCAACTCAGCCTACAGGTGCACAACAATCTTCATTCATGAACACAACAAATCCCAATTTTTTGGATTTGTCCGATTCCGATGTGCTCGATGATATGGGGAACGAATTGCTGAAAGAAACTTTAATAAACATACAAGATCGGATATTGTACGAAAAGGATCCGCAACACCGTAAGAAACCCAACTCACTCCGAGTTCTCATTCAAGGGGGTGCCGGTGTGGGAAAGAGCACGTGGGCGGAAACGTTAATTGAACGTGCACCGGTGGGTTGTGTCAAAGCCACGGCGTTCACGGGTTCAGCCACTGCCCGTCTGCCGTGTGGTGCACAAACACTCAACACCTTGTTGTGTATTCCCAGTTACGACCAGGAGGCCAGTATGCAGAAGAAAAATGCCGCAAACATGCCCAATTTGGACTCCGCAAGTGTGTTAAAAGTGCGTGAGCGCCTTGCGGGATTGCATTTGTTGTTGATCGATGAGATTTCCTTAGTCGAGGCCGGGATGTTAGCAAATGTGGACAAAAGGTTGCAAGAGGTCTTACAAAATGGTGAGCCGTTTGGTGGGCTGAGCATTGTAGTCATGGGCGACATGTTTCAAATTCTACCTGTCATGGGTGAGGCGTTGCACACCGCAGCCTTGTATCCATCTACCAAACGTCCCGATCGCCAACGTGGAGGAGAGTTGTTTCGCAAATTCCGCTTGCGCTGTTTCACAACACAACGGCGATGTGATGATCCTCAACACAATGAATTTGTTTCTCTCTTCCAATCTTTCGATAAGGGCGATCGCGTTCGTTTCCGAGATCTGGCACATCAGTGTCTGCACCCTTTGTCTGATGACGACATCCATGGACAACCAAAGGATGCAAATGGAAACGTGATATGGAAATCTTCCTGGAACGCCGCTGCCATACTGACCACACAAAACTATGATCGACACATCTTCAATTTACTGAGAGCCAAGCAATTTGGTACAGCACACGGTGTGCCCGTGTTTCGCTACCCATTACCTTTTGTAGGCACTGCGGCGGCCTCGCTAACACCATTTACTCTTCAACAACTCCGCAAGCAAAAGCCAGACTTAATGATGGGCCTGTTTGTGCAGGGGGGCCCCGCATATACTACGACCAACGTGTGCCCAACAAAAGGTATCGCAAACGGATCACCATGCACTATGCATAGTGTGGTATTTGATAATCCCGCACACAAGGATGATGTGCATCGACTTATACAGCAGGCGAATCCTGGGGAGGTTGTGGACATTCCGTATGCACCTAGTGCCATCAACATCATCACCGATCCCGTGGATTGTGGTGGCACGGCCTATCAATGGTCCAATCCCAACGAATGTATTGCCCGAGTTGTTTACGACCGCCAGGAAGAAGGTCGTGTCACTCATAAACGCGAACTACGAACCAAAGTGTGTGCCATTGTGCCAATCTGGACGAATCAACCACGTACCAAAGACATCGATTATTTCCGATTAAGGACCAGAAAGGTGGGTTATCGCATTGCTAAGGTTGAATTGGGTTTTGCTCTCACCTACCACAAGGCACAATCCAAGAACTTGGGTAAAGTGTTGCTGGACGTTCGCCCATCGCGTCATCCGCCACTTAAGGGCACCATGGTATACGTTGGAACGTCACGTGTCACAAAGGGTTTGGATTTGCGCATATTGCCAAATCAAGAACAATACGTTTCACGCATTGCCAAAATGGAACCCGCAGCTGACATTCGTACCTGGTTGAATTCATATGATGCCCAAGGCTATTGGAACAGAAAGGTATTCTACTCACGAGCGGAGGCGAGAGCACATGCTGGGAATGCAGGTGGTGCTTTTTATGATTCCGATGAATCCTCACTTGCATCCGACCCTTCATCCATTGTTTCAAATCAGCAAGTTGGTACTAAACCCGTTCACACCCAGCACAAAGGCCAGCAAAAAGGGAAGCGCAAATTGCCACGCGCATCCGAGACATCGGCGTCCGTGAAGAAACCCAAACGACGGCAACCTTCCCATGCACTTGGTTTGTCGAACCAACAACACTCCACGCCGGTACAATGGGTCCAAGCTACAATGCAAAGTAGGGGATTGCAATATGAAGAGCTATCCACTTGTTCAACTCGGGGTATTCAACAACAATTGGGTTCCATGTCCCGTCTTGTTGATCACAATTGGGCGTTACCCCTTTTCTTCCAGAACAGTTGTGCTTGGGATGTGGTACTGTGCATGTTTCGCATTATTGATACCAACTATCCGCCCCTATTCCAAACTCCCTGGCTTCATTACCATTCCCTGCGAGAGGGACGATTGTTACACCCTTTGTTGCTCACTCCTGCCCAAACCAAGTTGCAATTGCGAAACCACATTGTGGCACAAACCATCCTAAAGTTACAATGGTGGAACACTCTTCATCAACTACACCCAGGGTACATTCCGCCAATTGCAACATTCACCAATCCGACTGCCATCTTGGGTCGGCTATGGCCCACCAATGAGTATCCCCCCGATTTGCAAATCACCACGATTACAAGTTCCATGTGTTTGTTGCATGCCACTCACACTACCACTTCCCTAAAAACAGCTTTTTACCTGACATTGGATGTCGATGACAATTCCAATCAAGCCACAACCATTCGCGCCAAACACCCCAATAAGATATACGATGTGGGCATCGCTTTGCAAAGTAATGCCACCGCAGATGAGAGCGTAGAATATTCCGCTTCATGTTCGCATGATGGCTGCACAGCGTGTAGTCAATCCTCGCACGTACGATCGTATTCCCGTTTTTTGCTTGTGGCCCTTGTTCGCCAACAAAGCGAAACCCGAGTTGGTATCCCAATGGTGTGCATGAATGGTCAATATGCATTGAGTACTGTAATATACTTGCATGACCACCACTTCACCAGTGACTTTTTTTGGAACGGCCATTGGTGCCAATACGATGGCCGTCTTTGCCCTCACCCATCCCGCATTCGCGCACCCCGGTTTCTTCAACCTATTGCTACGGATGCCTGTCGCTATGAACAACGGGTAGCATATTTGTTATATGCTCGTCGGTCTACTTAGCACCGCGGTGTTGCTCCCTACATTACATAGCACGATATTGTTGCTCCCCATTTCCAAGTCGTAATGCACGTCCACTCCGTACTATTATTTGGTGTTTGATACACGCTTCCTTAAGTGCCATTGTCACATGGTACATTGGCGGGTTTTAAACCCCATTGCATTGTACCATTCTTTTTCCGATCGTCTTACGATTGTTCTACAACTTTTTTCTTGGCAAAAGCATTCATTAGTTTTTGTTTATGTTTGTATTTGACAATCGCGCAACTTGTTTTATTTGACTTATTACCATAGAAACTTTTCGCTATGAACGAGAGTGGTGCATTTGGCATTTCCTTGTCGGCTGCGTAGTACAACCAAATTGTTCCGCAATATCAATACCACAATGTTGTTGCTCCCCGTTTTCCTAATCCCGGCGCACATGTATATTTCCCAGTGATTTTTTCTGTTTTATATGCACATTGCTATGTGCTTTTGACACTTTACGTCTTGCCAACTTGTACCCCCATCCGAGTGCACTATCCCATTTCCGCATTTCTTGCAAGGTTTGTACAAATTCTTTTTTTGCAACAACATTCACTGATTTTTGTAGCCCCACAATGTTACCTCAAACCCTGTTGTGAGGGATATGGCTCCTCTTGTGTTGGGCAAACATGAGCTATGTTATATTGTATCACACCCTATATGTTGCTGAGCACCGTGATTGTGTGAACCTTTTGCACTGCCCCACTATATGATTAATGTGTTGTCTATTCCCACCACCAACCAATCCACACATCAACAACATTACAAAAAATCAACAAGCACAAAGCATACCACAACACAAATTCCAATCAACCATAAATACCAACAACATGTGCAAACCCAACCAACCACACACCAATCGAATGCTCGCCTCACAAAAAAATGATCCACAAAAACCCAAATTTACTCTGTTTTGGAATTCGGGGCGCATGCATGTCCAACATAAGGTCACATGACTCACCAACATTCGGGTCACAGTCAAGGCAATAACGGGAGTTGGGTTGAATGCTGACATCTTCCCATGGTCAAGGCTGTGTGCCATGGTGCTAGCCATATGTTTGTGTGAACGGGCAACATAAACCTAGGTGTAACAAGAATGTTGTTGGGGGGGCTGATTTGTACCTTCATCTGGTTAATGGTTGTTTCACTGCTCTCTGTGAATGTCATCAATGTGCCTCTCCAATCTGTGAGGGGTCATTCGGGGAATCAAGGTAATGAACAGGTGGATGGAAGGGCAAACACAGCTATTAACCTGCCGGATGCCCCTGTGCAACTTCCCGCTGAAGTAGGACATATCTCTTATCATCGTGAATTATTCACGTACCCTCACAAAGTGTGGACTAGACAAGAGACGCCTATGCATAGACACAAAGTCCGGATGTTGGAAACAGTTGAAGTTCAGATTTACTATTTGGATCCGTTGGCTTTTCGGTGGCATTGTTTCACCGGGCACCTTGAGCACACAGGAGCAATGTACCCTCAGCAATGCTTGTTATGCAAGGCTTATCACAGTAAATCGGTCCATGGGTATTTGGGGCATTGTGGTGAGCACTCTAAGCTAGTGCAGATTTGGTTGTAGGCATGGGGGTCATTGAGGCAGAAAGTATTGATGTGGCATAGGGTGGCGGTGGCCCGTGACCTGCATATAGTGGGGAGATTATTGTTGCCGTCCTCCTTAGTCTCTGAATTAGCTCAGCAGGAGGGGTGGAAGCAAGCAGGAGGGGTGGAAGCCGTGTGAGAGGGCGATCAATAAATTTTAAGCCAAGATTTTGAAGGATCTCGCGCCTGAACTTCCGAGAACCCAATTTTCGCACATCCCACCACAATCTATCAAACGCTCAGTTTATAAGGAAACCGATTGGATGGTTGAGGTATCTGTGACTGAACCGCCCAGGAAGCATTCTAAGATGACCTAGAGGGCTTATTTTGTGCTTTGCTTCTCGCTTTCTGTTGGGTAGGACATGTCTGATTCGGAATCAATTCAACTCAGTCAAGTTGAGACGAAGAGTCTGTGGACTCATCGTCAAATTCTGGGGTTGCAGAGGATAGTGGACAAGACGTGATGGCGAGGTTCAGAAAAATCGTCAACTATAAGATCTATACCACCAGGCAAGAAGCCGAGATGCACCGGTTGGCCAGGAAATTGTTTAAGTTTGAAAGTTCGGTGGAGATCTCCCCCCCTGTGAAATCTGCGAATCCAACACCAGAGCCTGTGATCGAACCAGCACCAAATCCTGTATTGAACTGTGTGCTGCATTCAGATAAGGCTACCCTTCCCGTGAGGGCATCTGCAGGGGCGGGGGGGTATGATCTATGTGCAGCCAGTGACATCTCGATTCCACCCTGGGGTTTGAGGTTGGTGGCGCTGGATTGCGCTGTTGAGATTCCTGTGGGGTTTGTGGGTCTGGTTTTGCCTCGTTCAGGACTTGCTTTGCGTTGCTCTATGGAATCAGTGCCGGGGGTCATTGACTCGGATTTCCGCGGCACGATTTGTGCATTGCTGCGTAACTATGGGTCAGAGTGTTTTGCAGTACATGTTGGTGATAGAGTATTTCAAGGGGTACATGCATTGTCACACACGAGCAGGTCTGAACTCCATTTTGGAAGAGACATTGGGTTGTGAGAGAGAATCCAAGAGTTGGTAGGAGATGGCTTGGGAGCTGTCCACATGAGCTGGGAGTTGTTGAGAGGAGACCATGAGTTCGCAACTATGTCCTTCGGGCCTAATGCAATTGCATGCTCAAGAACGTGCAGTAGGCATGGAGGGGGGGGGGTCGGAATCTCTGTGAGGCCTTGTGCCATGGAACGCATACTGCATAACGGTGTCTCCTGTAGTCGTTTCAGTGATGAATTGTTGTGTAATTGATGCTTTATTTCCTAGATGTGCATCAGGCATTTGTTTGACAGTGGTGCCCCTGACCAGACAGACTGTGACACCAGGGCCATTGGGAATATCTTGACGCTCGTTTGGCCTTAGGGTAGTGCCTGCTGTCTCCTGCAATTGCTTCAGGGATGAGTTCTGTGGCATTTGGTTTTTAACTCCAGGCTAGTGCCGAACGCCATTTGATAGGGTCCCGGCCTTTGCTTGCGCACATGAACATCAGTAAATAGATGCAACCTCTCGTTCGCGTGTGTCAGTTCAAATTGGTTCTACCGTACTCAATGGGAATTGGTTGGTATTCATAGTGCACGTTCTATCTCTGTTTTCAGAACTGAAAATGGTCTGCAAGAAGATGTTGAACAAGTTCATTGCAATGCATCGCCGCCACCAGCTGCGACATCCCATGTCAACTACGCGTCTGTCCCATGACCTGATCTATTAGAACCGAAGCATCTACTTGCGTCCCAGCTCCGCAGCAATGGTATGTGTCATGTCGTATACCAGGGACTGAGGGTACAATTGGCGGGCAATGTGCCCAGCAATCACCTGGAATTCAAAGATCAAGGTGATTTGGGTTTGGTGGTGTTGTTGATAATGTGTTCATGACGTTGGGGTTCTGATATTAGTGATGTTGACGATACCCGTGTGAAGTGGCAGCGATTTGCACTGAATCAACAGCTCATTTTGTCTTGTCCTTTAGTACACGCATTCCTCCCCATGCAACCAAAAGCAAAGAAACTGTGCGTTGCCATGGAGTTGATGGCTCAGTGCCGCTGGTATGGACTTTTGGGCCTGTCGCAGGGCAACAAGTGATGCACCACAGGGTATGGAATGTAGTTGTACCGTTGTCCAACTGCCCGTGGGTGCCGTCTGTAGCGCTCGCCACAAGTGACAGGGTGACGTGTTCGAGCATCCCGTTGATCCTCAGCCGTAAGCAACAGCGCATTTGATGCAGCCCGGGAGCCCGGATAAGACGTGCCTGGGTCATGTTGTGTTGTGCGGGGATGGTGTCGAGCGCAATATCACTGCGCGTTGTCACTCTCTCCACAGTGTGGTGCAACACATACAAATTTCAGATCCACTTGCCCCATTTGCAGCAATACAAATGCTGTCAGCCCAAATAGGTCAGGAGGAGTGTGTCACACAGCCCCTTTGCGCTGCCCATGTTTCCCCGCTCAACAGGCATCCACCGGGGCGACGATGTACACATACAACCAGAACCCTGGACAAGACCCCCAGACCGCTTGGGCCGCATACTATCAGTCGCGCAAATTATGATTATGTTCTATTGGATGTTCAGTCCCAATGGGCGATGTGCCAAAGGCTGCATTTTATATATGGAGCATTGATTTGTCGTAGACCCCGTATGATGGTGTTGGTTTCAAGGCTTGCAATGTATCACGACCAGCCCGACCTAGCCAGCTAGCAGGTTGACGGTCCTGCGCGGCTTTCGAAGCTTGCGGCAGGGAGGGGGTTGTACTTGTGGTAACCATTGGAATACCTGAAGGGCCCTCGCCCGAAGTCGAACAGAGGCTACCCCTGGATTGCCGCCGTCCTGGTGTGGCTCATCATGGCAGGCCTGATCAGAGGCCGTTGTGGCCCCAGTTGGAGGCTGTCTGTTTTGCAGGTCGTCTCATTTTTAGCCCCCCCACCTTCTATAGTTCCGGTTTTGCCTAGTGCGTGGTTTTTTGTGACATGGGTCCCCAACGGGATTGCATGTCCCCAACAGTCTCCAGCTGGACTGGTATTCATACATTGTCACCTGCATTGATCCCCTTTTGGTATTATCTGGTGGCACATGTTGATACTTTTTGCATATAGTTGAGGTTTTATGTTGCTTTGTATATTTGTAGGAGTTATGTAGTGGATGTTCGTTTGCATTTTGTGGCTACCTAGCCGTTGTAATGAACATCCAAACTCGTTGTTGTGCAATTGTGCAAATTGATGCAAGTTCCAACACTACCCTTACTGCATGTTGTGACAATGGTTCTACAACTCACAGAGACGTGCAATCATAGAAAACACAACCATTGCATGATCATTTTGTGTGGCATCAAATGCTTATAATCATGATTGCACTTGCAAGGCCATGCCCTTTGCACAAAATCCTGATGTGTCCAACGTGTCCAACAAACCTATGCATCACCTAAGTCGCGCAAATTATGATTATGTTCTATTGGATGTTCAGTCCCAATGGGCGATGTGCGAAAGGCTGCAATTTATATATGGAGCATTGATTTGTCATAGACCCCGTATGATGGTGTTGGTTTCAAGGCTTGCAATGTATCACGACCAGCCCGACCTAGCCAGCTAGCAGGTTGACGGTCGTGCGCGGCCATCAGCAAATGCTTTTCATGCACCAGAATATGTTTGCACTCTATGTACCAGTTTTACCGCCCTTTGGCATGCGTGTTGACCAGCCCATTGGTTGTTCAAATGTGGTCACCACAATTGGTATCAACCCAACCCCACGTCGTTGGATTGGGAAGATGGACCTAGGACCTAGAGTACACCAGTGCCCGGCTACATTGATGTTTTTTGGAGGAAGTTATTGGCGTCGGTGACGGGTGTCTGCTAAAGATGGGTTTGACCTCCCTTTAAAGCAGTGTGTGAGAGGTATGACGCTTTTTTTTTTGGGGGTGTGCGTGGGAGTGGATACCCCAAGTCCACGAACGTATATTGGGTGCAATGTGATAGCTTACTAAGGACCTCGGTGTACCGCTGCCACACTGTGCGAAATGGTTGTCACTGCATGAACATAGCTTAGTTGAGCATTGTAATCAAAGACACGTGACGAGGCACGCACTCCGCCACACTTGGAGTGCATCCACCCACTTTCACATTGCCTCCCTCTCAAGGTAAAAGGCAAAGGCAGTGGCACACATCCATATGCTGAGCTTTGTTTGTGCTGTTGCTTGCTAACCTGTTTCCATTCCCTTCAGCCCGCCATGCGAGCAATCCAAAGGGGAGTAGAGCTGTCGCTTGGTGACATACTCGCGTGCACCCGAGGTCACTATGCAGCAATGCCGAGGGAGAGTCGAGCTAGGCCCGCCATTCATGTTACAATACCAGCCATGAGTACCAATTAGTGTTGTCTTTAAGTATCATGTCAAGAACCATTGTTAAATGAGAGCTGCGTAGCATATTTCAATTTATTTCCTTTTGGTTAGGGGTGCCAATTGCTTGGGTATTGGTTTTCAAAGTAATGGATCTCACATATTTATCATTGCATTTTGGGTGTTGGTTGAAACAATGGCATGACATTGAACAAAGAACAAATCAAGAGTGCTCTCACCAAAGTTACAGTCCATCCAATCCACTCAAAATTAGTAAATAGCTGGGGTGGACATAGGAAGTAAGTAGAAAGTGCAACACCATAACACAACACACATAATTGCAATCGCAGGTAGACTCATTGATCATTTTGTTTTCTTTTCAATGACTCTTGTACTGGACAACTTGCATGACATGATGACGTGCCCGCTCACCACCATATGTGACGATCATTATGTTCAGCTCTGGCGCATCACACTCGATGCGCAACCATCGGCTGTCCGTCCACACCACCTCCAACCCAACCGTTTGATTGGGCTTCTATTATTGGAATTGTTCATTTTAGAGCACCCCGATGCAAATCTTAGTGCCATTGAGTGGCCACGTACGTTGTGCCGATTGCTTTTGAATTTGGAGGCTGCGCTCCTCTTGCCCCCATGGCCAGGGCCCACGGGCTGTTTTCTTTCTGAAATCCCACTAGCCCATGACAGAGGGGACTATTTGTGTCCTATTCAACTGCACACAGATTATTGCAAGTGGTTGCATGAACTGGATGAACCTCATGACAATCCCTTAGTTTGTGTTCCTCCCGTTGTTGACAAGGTTTGGTTGTACAAAGCTATGTTGCAGTCCACAAACAATATTGTGCATAGGTGCTTTGCCCCCTGTTGGAGCTCATCGCCGGAAGTTGCTATGCTAACTGTGTGGTTACAAAGTAACGAAGAGCATTGGTTGGGGTAAAATTGATCAGATCGCGGGTTCCATGTGAATGGGGTTCCATGTGAATGGGAGTTCTTGATCTTTTGATTTGAACTGAGGTGGCTCTAGCAATTATTGTGTATTCTTATGGCAAAGGCATGTGCAAATGCATTTGTGTGTTCCGTCCCGCACTCAATCCTTCTTGTCACGAACGTAAGATGAGTCACCCCTTGCCCCCCTCTTTGCCCTTCCACCGTGTGGTGGGTGATTGACACGTAGTGGAAATGGATGGGGTATGTGATACTTTAGAGTTGCTTTGCTCTTGATTTGTTGGCTTAACATATAGTTTGGTTACGCCATCATGAGTCCATCGTGTCTGTTATGTACATTTGTGTTTGCAGATTGATGCCTTCTTCTTTGTCAAAATTATGTGTCAACGTTAGGGGTGTTATATTCAACTTTTTAACACCCATTGATCTCTTGAATCTTTGTTCTGTGAGCAAGCAATTCCGAAGCAAATTATGGAAGTCGAGGATTTATCGGAGACTGTATGGTAACATGATTTCATTGGTCTCACAAGTTGTTGTAGACGCACACAAACTATTTCGTGTGATCGAGCGGCAACGACCCTGGTTGTCACAAGACAACGATATTTTCATTAGTGGATCCACGGTTTTACAAGCTTTGACGTGTGAGGAATTCAGAGCATTTGACGTTGATGTGTACTGCAAACCGAAAGCCTGGTTTACGTTGTACCATCATTTGGTTTCGGTACAACAAATGTCAGTTGTTGGCATGCACGATAAACGCTATATGAAAAACAATCGGTACATACACTCGGTGGTCAATTTCCGTAGAAATGTGGGTGCCAATATCGTTCCCAAATATTTACAGGTGATTGTTCTTTTCCACAATGACATCCCGATGCAAGAGGTAATCAAAGAGTTTGATTTTAATGTGGTTGCGAATATTTTTGATGGTAATTTGTTTTTTTGTTCGTCCATCTACTCCGTGGTTCATAAGTCAATTTTGTGTCACAAACGCAAAAGGCTTGATGAGAGTCGTATTCGCAAATACAAAAAACGTGGTTATTCATTCTGCAACTTGCACTATGTTCCTGATGAAGAATTCCTTGCTCCATAAGTTTTCGTGGGTCCGTATATATCATGTCGTTTTCATCGGATTTGTTTACTTGTACAATTAGCTTGTTTTTTTTTTTGTGAAATAGTGGTTGTACATCAATGTTGTTTTGGGATGCCACATGTGGTATATTGTCACGTGCTAGTTGAGGCATTTCAGATAGGAGCACGTCATAACAAATTTTGTGGTGTATCCAGTTTTGGACATGTGCAATATATTGCTGCATTGCTTTTTGTTACTTAGATCCTTTGCTATCTCATGTCACCAAAATCGTTCTACAACCTGACCGAGCAACTTCGCATGTACTGTTATATGTTCCTGGCACCAGTTGATTGGATGCATTTGCGACGTGTTTGTCGTCGTTATAGAACAAGATCCTGGTATCGCAGGACGTTTTTGCGAATGTATGATGAACTGTCTTGTCGTGCGAATGAGGTTGTCCGCAATGCTGTGCACCTTTTCAGGTTCATGTCCCCATATCATGTTCCTTTGACCAAAGAGTGTGATATTATGATATCGGGTTCTACAATCCTGATGGCATTGCAAGGCGAGCGGTTTGACATGTTTGATCTGAACATATATTGCAAGCGACGTGTGTGGTTTGATCTCTACCACCATTTAACATTACACCAAAACATGTCGTTAGTATCTTTTATGGACAAGCAACGAGATACTTCCCATAGGTACGCTGCTGTACATTCTGTGATGACCTTTCGTCGCAGTTGGAATGCCACCAAATCATTGCAAGTTATTGTTTTGCGTGACAATGCTATGTCCATCCCAAATATCCTACAGGGGTGTGACTTTAACATTACAGGCAATACTTTTGATGGGAGAGCATTTTGCTGTACAAGTATGTATTCTGTGATTCACCGGTCCATTGCATGTCACAAGCGCAAGCGACTGTCCAGAAGCCGTGTGGTCAAGTATCAACGGCGTGGATACACCTTTTGCAATGTGGTGATTAGACAAGGACGGTTTTATGGCGTGTGATTTTGTTTTACTCACGCTATTGTATGCAATATGCATCATGCCACTTGTTACAAGAGCATGCGTGTTCTTCATTGTATGGCGGATTCATCTTTTATGTTTTCACCGCGTGTTGCTTTGATATATTTTATTTTTGGTTTGTGTGCGAAAGATTGGTTTGGTTATATATGTCAAGGTCGGTTTTGCGGTGTGCTCTTTGTATTGTTCACTAATGACTCCGTCCAGACTTTTTAGTACTCGCATGTTCGATTACATTGGGTAATGGCCATTGCTAGTTGTTGCTCTATCTGTCTCTCTTTCTTGTTGCCCGGATTTGGTATGAAAGTCATTGGTAGTTGCGTACCTTTCAAGTCTTATTGGGTTAGGGTTTCAGTGGGTTAGGGCTAGGATTGCAGATTTACTAAGGCTATTTTGGGTATTGACTTTCAGTTTATGCAATTAACTTGAGTGTGCCAGTGATTTAATCAGTATTGCGATTGAAGCGTTTAGGCATTGAATTTAACAGTACAACGTGGTTTTTTTTGGCATGATGTCACTCATTAAGAGATAAGTATTTTGAGGATTTTTGAAAGTTCATTGCGTTTTACCACCATGTCCAATCAATTGGATTACCGTTTTTTTTTAACCCCTTTGTCCAAAAAAATTAGGGGGGGGTGCTTGGCACTTTTCGGTAGTTTTTGCAACTTTTGCTTCCGCATGCAAACATGTCATCACCGGGGGGGAGGGGTATGTGTATACTTTTTGAAATATGCATAAAAACGCCGTTTCAGAAATGCAGCCGCTTTGGTCTTGGCCACAGACTCAACCACAAACTTTGATATTTTGAAGTAGTGCAAGAACTGTATTTTGCAAATATCCCGACACATACCCCTGTACGGTACAAAATATTTCGTTCGATGACCCCTCTTGATGGTGTACTTCTCATAATTGTTGTACTTCACGTTTTTTTGCACATCAACGTCAATGCGTGTGGCCAAAAATTTATGTTGCGAAGCCTTGGTGGGGTGCATCTTTTGATCCCAAAACTGGGCAACAAAAGCGGTGACCTCAGCGGTCGTCAGAATGTGGTGCGTCCGGGGAAGCAACAGCCCGTGGTGTAAATTTGTATGAGTACATGGCAGCTGCCTTTTACCAAAAGAGGCAGCAAGCAACACATGCACTGTCCGAAACGGACAAAAATCTCAGACATTTCGTTAGTCTAGAAAGCAGACATGGGTGTTCCAAATAGCCCTTTTCGAGGGCTTTCCGGATATACCCCACATACCCCTACCTCCGTAACACTCGGTTGGCAAAAATGAGGCAACAAGGTCGCCAACGCACGAAAACCCAGAAAGTTGGAAGGATCGGGTTCGTCCCCGAGAGATATGCGGAGGGTAATGAACAGGGGCAAGTGTTCGGGTGGAGACTGTGGGCCGAAGCAACTGTGCCCAGTGGTGTTGTATGTGGTGTGTGTGTGTGATTGTGGATATACGTTGATGTCTAGTAATGGGTTGGAATGGAGTTGGTAACTTCCATTTGCTGGTCCACCTCTACCGGCTGGTTCTAGGCACATGACCATGATGGCGATGAGGACCATGGGCCATCTATCTCGTGTTTACTGTCATCTTTTGCAGGCATCCGTGTCTATTGGTTTAGCAACATTAACTTATTGCATGAAAACGATTTAACAAATTTTTCATTGCGGTTACGGGGAAGGGGGGGGGGGTTGGCATGAAACCGTTGTTTTTTTAATCTCGTCTGCAGCTGCCGGCGCCCAGTGGCCGATCGTCATTCGCTGTCCTCCCCTTGTTTCCTCTACCTCCCCTAGAGGTGGTGCTCATAGGCTTCTCACCACCTTGTGCCTTGCTTTTGTCTCCGTTCCAGTGGTAGAATGTGGTTCGTCTTGAATGGCCTTTGCTTCCCTCAGCATCGGTGCCCTTTTACCTGTGGCTCTTTGGTGCATTTCTTCATTGAAATCCCATAGGGGGGGTTGCATAAAGCTGTGGTTTCACAATTTCGTTTGCAATTAGGGGGCCAGCACAGCCATGAAGTGTCAAGTTTGATCCAATTATTCGCAAATGCAAAAGTCGGAATTTTTGGAACGTTTGCAATATCCTCGGCACGAAGTGCATGATTCGCAACGTCAAGAGAATCATCAATTCAGTGCGGGCGATGCAGGCCTATGGGACCTACAGTTGAGCGCCCTCCTCATTAGCACCCGTTCAGACTACACAATAGATATGAGGATCGCATGTGTACAAATGTATCAATCATGCCCAATTCTTCTGCAAGATTATGTGTTTGTGCTTGTGCAGACACTAAATGGCCACTATTGCGGGGAGCCTTAAGCGCAATGCGCGCACAGTGCAACTATTTAAACGCCTGGCTGTACTAGAGACCCATACTTTGAGATACTAGGGGCCCCTAGGGGCGTCATGGTGACCCATAGCGTAGGTTTTGGCTTGTGATTTTGTTCCCCTTTGTTGGGGACCCTCAAGAATGCAAGGGTGACGTAGCATTTCCGCCCTCTTTTGGCCCCAACCTTCCGGTGCTATTGAGGAAATCGGGACAATCTTTGGCCCGTGGAGTTGGGGTTAGGGACTCACAATCCACGCTTTGTTGTTTTGTCCCCAGGCATAGGGTTTTTGGGTCAAGTCATGGCAAACACGTAGCTACACATGTATGGACGGCACCTACACAGAAGGACAATGATGATGAGGATGTTGTGGGTGGTGATGGGGATGTTTGCGCCCTTTGTTGCACCAAGTTTGACCCTGAAAAGATGTCCATCTGCGACAAGTGTGAATTGCAATATTGTACGGATTGCATTCACACACACACACATGTGACAGTGTGACATTTCTTTGATTCTGCAAATGTGTCATGTTGTGCACACAAGTTGCGTATTCTCAATGTGTACTTGGTTGACAATGGACAAGAAAGACAGTTGTGTGTTCTTGAGGGTGGCGACCAATGCGCTGTTCATAACCTTTCCAAATGTGCATGATGGGTGTTATGTGAAGGGAAGGTGGTTTGCAACTTTCTTGAGCTGGGGCAGTCTGCATCACCTAATTCTAAGGGCGTTTCCAAGGGGTGTGCTTGGGGGCTCTTTGGGGGGAACATAGTCTAAAAGTAGCGCGCAGTGCGCACGCCGTGCAAAGATTACCCCTTGGGATCCTCTGGGCACGAACGTACATACCAATTAATCAACTGTAACAAAAATCAACCAGCTTTGGAGGTTCGGGTGCACATTAATCATATGAGTCGGAGTAATCATAATGACCAATGCTCCGAACCTTTGCATGCATCACTTTGAACCCTTACACGGTGACAGTGAGTGATATGAATCAGCAGGATCAAGAAGCTAAAGAGGTTTAACCTCGACGCGTCACCCCACGTGTATATTGGTGATATACCATGATCGTCGATAACAATGATTAGTGCTCCATATTGTGAAGCAATCTGCCAATAGAACGCAAAACCCAGAGTTAAATAGGGAACGTTCAGAGAATCCGTTGGAACAACGTTCCAAGGGAAAGGCAATGGGAGTCTATAGATCAAGAGAGGCTAAAGAGGGACAGGCAAGATGTGACATGGTGTTAAACCGATGGGTACAGGTGCTTCTACAGAAAAAGGGTTGGGGCGAATGGCTATCGACCAATTTCTTTGTTACTTTTTTGGTGCACCCAATCAAACATGTCCTACGCTCGACGAATTCGTCGACAAAACCTACCAATAGAAAGGCATTGGGAGTCCATAAGTCAAGATAGAGCACTACGTGCTGTCAGGCCAATAAGTACCACCGCTCATGGGAGTTTGTTTTAACAACACGTGTACACACCTAATGTTAGAGACCCCGCGGAAAAACATTGGTAGGCAAACAACATGAAAGTTATCATTGCTCACGGATTGTCGCATGTACTAATGTGCCAATCACATCACACGGGCATGAGATCCCACCACGTATTGCTGCTTTACTAGATTATATTCTTCTTTTTGCAGCATTTACCCACAATATTGAATGTTGAACAACGCGGATTATGTCTCCGAAAGTTTCGTCACTGTTATGGTGGCAAGTCATATGAGTGCCATAGTGTATGCAATACGTTCTATGCAATCAATGATCGCACAACAACAACAAAAGTTGCTGGAACAACGAAGGGAGTTTCACGTTGTTTGCAAGGAGGTGCTCAACATCAATGCGGCGGTTGGCGATTGTGAGTATTTGGATGTCGGTGGAAGGCAATTTCATGTAACACGGGCAGCTTTGTGTTCGCATGGCGAACATTTTTTGTCTGTTCTGGGATCTAGCGTGTTCCAGGACGTCACGGATGTACATGGAAACATTTTCATTGATCGTGACCCAACTCTTTTCCCATGCATTGTACAATATTTACGCGAGGGTGTTATATCTGTTGCCCGATACCAAGAGGAGCTGCGTCCATTACAAAGGGAAGCAATTTTTTATGGAATGACGGAGTTACAACAACGGATTAAAACAGACGCATACCTTGTGGCAGCCTTGTTGGAAAATAATGGTGTAGCATTGCATGTCTACAATGGTCAGCAACGCATTTGGTATCGTTTGCAAGATGCATTTGTTCCGTCTGACATTGTCACACTATTGGGTGATTCTAACACACTGTATGTTGACCTATGTCTTGCCTCATGGAAAGTGGGTTTGGCAGCCATTGTATATTTCCATACCTTGATTGGGTTTTCCACAGCTGTGCTTGTGCTCAATTTGCACACATGGGCATGGGAAGTGGTGTCGCCGATTGCGAAAACTAATCGATTGATTTTTGGTGTTGGCCGACACCTATACCAACTAGATCCCAATTCTGTTGGCAATGTGTTACTTCTTAGTATTTTGGATTCTAACCACCAGTGGCACCCGCTCACTAGTGTACCCAAGCGACCAAAAGGCGTTACAATGTGTGCAACAAGTGAACATATTGTGGCTGTTGGTGGTTTGCGTTCCAAACTAGTAGAACAGTTCAATTGTAAGACCATGATGTGGCAACGGTTACCAGACATGCAAAGGCAACGTGCATATTGTGATGTGGTGGAGTGGCAAGGGCGGATACTGGCCTGTGGCAGTGCCAGCAAATATGGTGTTACTACTGATAATTCAGTGGAGATGTATGATCCGGTCACAGGGAGTTGGCATATCCAATACAATTTGAGTGCATTAGTTTCTCGCATGGCAGAGTATAACTTGATTGTATACCAAGACATGTTCATGCGTGTGTCGCAGTTGTTCGGCGTGTCACAGTATGACATTGCAGAGCAAAGTTGGAGGATGTTACCAGGTTCCCCAAAAGCAGATGATATTGCAGTGCTTTCTCTCCCCCGTTACCTATTAGATTCGGTGATGCACGTGCCAAAGTTGGATGGTGTTACCGGGTTGCCCGAAGACATATGACATTGTAATCTATTTGAATTGGTGATGCAAGCAACATGCGTGTGACTCCCTAGCAAAGCCATCTTTATGCATATCCCGTGGTTTCATATCACACACAGCATGTTTGACAAGTTGTGTTTTTGTTGTGCATCCATTTGATATGTAGTGTGCCAATCTATCACTTGTCCAAGGAAGTGCAAGCGATTGTGTAAAGTGCAATTGTTTGGCTCACTCATGGGTGCGAGACCCCTTTAACCAACCACTTTTTAGTGGCAACATGAATGGTTGTTCATTGCACAGTCTGGTTTTTTTGGTTGTTCCACAAGACGTTCTATTGTGAGTATTTGTTGACTCAGGGTGTTCCCTACTAAATGTCAGCCTTTTGTCATGTTAGTCTTTTGGAATGTAGTGGAAGATGTGTCTCGAGTGTTACGTTTTTTGTTGGCAGTTATCAATTAAGATAGGAGTGAAATTTACATTGGCGGGTTTTAAACCCCATTGCATTGTACCATTCTTTTTCCGATCGTCTTGCGATTGTTCTACAACTTTTTTCTTGGTAAAAGCATTCATTAGTTTTTGTTTATGTTTGTATTTGATTTTGTTTATGTTTGTATTTGACAATCGCGCAACTTGTTTTATTTGACTTATTACCATAGAAACTTTTCGCTATGAACGAGAGTGGTGCATTTGGCGTTTCCTTGTTGGCCTGCGTAGTACAACCAAATTCTTCCGCAATCTCCATACCACAACGTTGTTGCTCCCCGTTTTCCTAATCCCGGCGCACATGTATATTTCCCGGTGATTTTTTCTGTTTTATATGCACATTGCTATGTGCTTTTGACACTTTACGTCTTGCCAACTTTTACCCCCATCCGAGTGCACTATACCGCAAGGACTTGCTCTGCGTTGCTCTGTGGAATCAGTGCCGGGGGTCATTGACTCGGATATCCGCGGCACGATTTGTGCATTGCTGCGTAACTATGGGTCAGAGTGTTTTGCAGTACATGTTGGTGATAGAGTGGCTCAGTTGGTGATTGTGCCGTGTCCGTCGCGTCCATTTCAAGGGGTACATGCATTGTCACACACGAGCAGGTCTGAACTCCATTTTGGAAGAGACATTGGGTTGTGAGAGGGAATCCGAGAGTTGTTAGGGGAGCTGTCCACATGAGCTGTCCACATGAGCTGGGAGTTGTTGAGAGGAGACCATGATATGTCGGGACGAGGAGCACCCCGGTAGCATTAATCTCCACCAATCCCATCCTCACGTCCCACGTGTGTGTGTCGTGTGGCCCCTCCCTATGCACATGGCACGGTTGGAGCCTAATGCAAACATTGCAATGTGCAGTTACGCCAAAGCAATGACACTTTGCCGTAATTGAAAGACTATTTTACACATCAAGATCCTACTAAAACAACCTGTGCATCAATCCCCATGTGCCATTCAGCTCTAATTAGGGGTGTATTAGACGAATGGCTTCTTCACATGGCCTGTAGCAGCAGCTGGAAACATGTATCATGGTGGGTGTGTTGTGCTGCACCAACTCCCAAAGGCCCACACAACAAAATCTGAGAAAAGGACAGACCAGCTGCAACCAATGGTAGCAACAAAGTAGAATACGACGTTTCCATGAGTTTGAGAACACCACAATCAATGATTACGAGCTACATTTCCATGTGCTTGAGAACACCAAAATCAATGATTACGGGCTGGATTGGTGCCTGGTTGGTTGGGCACAGCCTAACCTGAATATCGTGGAGTTCGCAACTGCCCAATGCAATTGCATGCTCAAGAACGTGCAGCAGGCATAGAGGGGGGGGGGATCCGAATCTCTGTGAGGCCTTGTGCCATGGAACGCATACTGCATAACGGTGTCTCCTGTAGTCATTTCAGTGATGAATTGTTGTGTAATTGGTGCTTTATGCCCTGGATGTGCATCAGGCATTTGTTTGACAGTGGTGCCCCTGACCAGACAGACTGTGACACCAGGGCCATTGGTAATATCTTGACGCTCATTTGGCCTTAGGGTAGTGCCTGCTGTCTCCTGCAATTGCTTCAGGGATGAGTTCTGTGGCATTTGGTTTTTTCTTGACGCTCGTTTGGCTTTACAGTGACCATCAACTGTTATTTCCTGGTGCGCTCTGGATGGTCACTGTTATTTCCTGGTGCGCTCTGGATGGCCACTGTTATTTCCTGGTGCGCTGTTATTTCCTGGTGCGCTCTGGATGGTCACTGTTATTTCCTAGTGTGCTCTGCATGGTCACTGTTATTTCCTAGTGTGCTCTGCATGGTCACTGTTATTTCCTGGTGCGCTCTGGATGGTCACTGTTATGTTCTGGTGCCCTCTTGATGGTCACTGTTATGTCCTGGTGCGCTCTCGATGGTCACTGTTATGTCCTGGTGCGCTCTCGATGGTCACTGTTATTTCCTGGTGCGCTCTGGATGGTCATTGTTATTTCCTGGTGCGCTATGCATGGTCACTGTTATTTCCTGGTGGGCTCTGGGTGGTCACTATTATTTCCTGGTGGGCTCTGGATGGTCACTGTTATTTCCTGGTGTGCTCTGGATGGTCACTGTTATGTCCTGGTGCGCTCTGGATGGTCACTGTTATGTCCTGGTGCGCTCTGGATGGTCACTGTTATGTCCTGGTGCGCTCTGGATGGTCACTGTTATGTCCTGGTGCGCTCTGGATGGTCACTGTTATGTCCTGGTGCGCTTTCGATGGTCACTGTTATTTCCTGGTGCGCTCTGGATGGCCATTGTTATTTCCTGGTGCGCTCTGGATGGTCACTGCTATTTCCTGGTGCGCTCTGGATGGTCACTGCTATTTCCTGGTGGGCTCTGGATGGTCACTGTTATTTCCTGGTGGGCTCTGGGTGGTCACTGCTATTTCCTGGTGGGCTCTGGATGGTCACTGCTATTTCCTGGTGCGCTCTGCATGGTCACTGCTATTTCCTGGTGCGCTCTGGATGGTCACTGCTATTTCCTGGTGCGCTCTGGATGGTCACTGCTATTTCCTGGTGCGCTCTGGATGGTCACTGCTATTTCCTGGTGCGCTCTGGATGGTCACTGCTATTTCCTGGTGGGCTCTGGATGGTCACTGCTATTTCCTGGTGCGCTCTGGATGGTCACTGCTATTTCCTGGTGCGCTCTGCATGGTCACTGCTATTTCCTGGTGCGCTCTGGATGGTCACTGCTATTTCCTGGTGCGCTCTGGATGGTCACTGCTATTTCCTGGTGCGCTCTGGATGGTCACTGCTATTTCCTGGTGCGCTCTGGATGGTCACTGCTATTTCCTGGTGCGCTCTGGATGGTCACTGCTATTTCCTGGTGCGCTCTGGATGGTCACTGCTATTTCCTGGTGCGCTCTGGATGGTCACTGCTATTTCCTGGTGCGCTTTGGATGGTCACTGCTATTTCCTGGTGGGCTCTGGATGGTCACTGCTATTTCCTGGTGCGCTTTGGATGGTCACTGCTATTTCCTGGTGGGCTCTGGATGGTCACTGCTATTTCCTGGTGCGCTTTGGATGGTCACTGCTATTTCCTGGTGGGCTCTGGATGGTCACTGCTATTTCGTGGTGCGCTCTGGATGGTCACTGCTATTTCCTGCTGCGCTCTAGATGGTCACTGTTATTTCCTGGTGCGCTCTGCATGGTCACTGCTATTTCCTGGTGCGCTCTGGATGGTCACTGCTATTTCGTGGTGCGCTCTGGATGGTCACTGCTATGTCCTGGTGCGCTCTGGATGGTCACTGTTATGTCCTGGTGCGCTTTCGATGGTCACTGTTATTTCCTGGTGCGCTCTGGATGGTCACTGTTATTTCCTGGTGCGCTCTGGATGGTCACTGCTATTTCCTGGTGGGCTCTGGATGGTTACTGTTATTTCCTGGTGCGCTCTGGATGGTCACTGCTATTTCCTGGTGCGCTCTGGATGGTCACTGCTATTTCCTGGTGGGCTCTGGATGGTCACTGCTATTTCCTGGTGCGCTCTGGATGGTCACTGTTATTTCCTGGTGCGCTCTGCATGGTCACTGCTATTTCCTGGTGGGCTCTGTATGGTCACTGCTATTTCCTGGTGCGCTCTGGATGGTCACTGCTATTTCCTGGTGCGCCTTGCATGGTCACTGCTATTTCCTGGTGCGCTCTGGATGGTCACTGTTATTTCCTGGTGGGCTCTGCATGGTCACTGCTATTTCCGGGTGCGCTCTGGATGGTCACTGTTATTTCCTGGTGCGCTCTGGATGGTCACTGCTATTTCCTGGTGGGCTCAGGATGGTCACTGTTATTTCCTGGTGCGCTCTGGATGGTCACTGCTATTTCCTGGTGCGCTCTGGATGGTCACTGTTATTTCCTGGTGCGCTCTGGATGGTCACTGCTATTTCCTGGTGCGCTCTGCATGGTCACTGTTATTTCCTGGTGCGCTCTGGATGGTCACTGTTATTTCCTGGTGCGCTTTGGATGGTCACTGCTATTTCCTGGTGGGCTCTGGATGGTCACTGTTATTTCCTGGTGCGCTCTGGATGGTCACTGTTATTTCCCGGTGCGCTCTGGATGGTCACTGTTATTTCCTGGTGCGCTCTGGATGGTCACTGCTATTTCCTGGTGCGCTCTGCATGGTCACTGTTATTTCCTGGTGCGCTCTGGATGGTCACTGCTATTTCCTGGTGCGCTCTGGATGGTCACTGTTATTTCCTGCTGCGCTCTGGATGGTCACTGCTATTTCCTGCTGCGCTCTGGATGGTCACTGTTATTTCCTGGTGTGCTCTGCATGGTCACTGTTATTTCCTGGTGCGCTCTGGATGGTCACTGTTATTTCCTGGTGCCCTCTTGATGGTTACTGTTATTTCCTAGTGTGCTCTGGATGGTCACTGCTATTTCCTGGTGCCCTCTGGATGGTCACTGTTATTTCCTGGTGCCCTCTTCATGGTTACTGTTATTTCCTGGTGCGCTCTGCATGGTCACTGTTACGTCCTAGTGTGCTCTGGGTGGTCATTGTTATTTCCTGGTGTGCTCTGGATGGTCATTGTTATTTCCTTGTGGGCTCTGGATGGTCACTGTTATTGTCACATGTACCCGCCCAAATAGCCCATGGATCCTCATAAACCCACATTTTCGGAGGCTTTTTGGTATTTTCGTGAAAAATACTCATGGTTGTAGTTATGGGGCGGTACCGGGTCATTTTGTTGTTGATCCACTTGTGTGTGTGTGTGTGTGTGTGGCTTGTTTTGTGTCGTGTGTCTTTTGCATAGTGACCGGGGGTGCGAGGGATCCATCACTCATGGTATTTTGTGGCATGTTTTCTCGGATAGATTTTGTATGCTTAAAATGGCAAATGGCCAAGGCAAAGGCAAAGGCGAGGGTAAGGGCATGGGCAAAGGGGGACGCAAAGGCGGAGATGCAAGGGGCGGGAGGGGAAAGGGGAAAGGTGGCGGCGGGTGGGAGGAGAAGGAGGAGTGGGAGTGGGAGTGGGAGGAGTGGCAGGAGGAGGAGCAGGTGTGGCATGGTTACGGCAAAGGCAAAGGCGAGGAGGGCAAGGGCATGGGCAAAGGGGGACGCAAAGGCGGCAATGCGAGGGGCGGGAAGGGAAAGGGAAAAGGGGGACGGGAGGAGTGGGAAGAGTGGGAGTGGGAAGGATGGGAGGAGTGGGAGGAGTGGCGGGAGGAGGGGGAATACGCGGACAGGTTTCTGACGGGCCAAGGCAAAGGGAAAGGCGAGGGCAAGGGCATGGGCAAAGGGGGACGCAAAGGCGGGGATGCGGGGGGGTGCATCGTCATCATCGTGATCAGCGATTCTCCCAATGAGCTCATCGATTGGGCACGTGGGCAGTTGTGCACATATTGAAATCGTCAACGAAATATGTGCAAAAATGAGAAGAGAAGTTGTCCGAATTTTGCACGAAGTAAGCCGCGACGCGTGCGTGTGGCGATGGACCATTCGAAACTCCGAGCCCTGGCCAACGAATTGGAGATTCTGAGGATTTTACATTGGTGTTCAATTTGTGCTTGTTGACTACCATGAGCTGCCCGAGCCCTGCCACGGAGACCACTGCCCCCGCCCGGGCCCGCTCGCCCTCTCTCCGTCAACACGCGCAATTCCACTACACAGTCAAAGCCTGTTTGGACTCTTTTGCATGCCCCCATGAATGCGATTGGTTGCAGCGTAAGGCATTAGAATGTGGTTTTCACGTTTGGTCCGAATGCTCGCCCATGTCTAGGCATATCCAACCGTAGCTAACCATGAGGGTTTGCAATTTGCGTGTGTAGCTTGAGTGAGTGGCTGTGCAAAACCGGTGGTCATTTGCCAATATGGATTTACAGGTAGTAACTGTTGCAGATATAGAAATGGGATTTGCAATTTTTGAGGTGTCACAAAATGGCCGCTTACCCCTTGTCTCATATTGTCTCTGCACATTCGACACCAATTTTTTCATATCCAGACTCAGCCAATTCTCACTACATGTCAGATCCACTACCACACCACTGTGGGATCGTGTAACTGACAGGATGGAATTCGCAATACACAATGCTGTACGTAACAGTGCTGCACGATGTTGCATTACACTGGGCACATCATATGTTGCAAAGTACTCTCTGCTGCAACGCACCGCACTGCATCTGCATCCTTCTGCTATCGCCCGTCCCCCAGCATCCCCGGGTCAGGGGGCTTTCTGAACATGGCCAAAATGTGGGAGGCGATGCCACGTTGCCATTTCAGATCCCAACGTTGCTGTACATTCAATATCTTGATATCTTGTGCGTCCTGCAAGTGTCGCTACCCGTACTCTTGTGGTTTGGTGTTGATCCGTGTGGGCCAATATATAATGCTGCAGTGGTTGAAAGTAGTTTTCAAAACCGGTGGTCATTTGCCAATATGGATTTACAGGTAGTAACTGTTGCAGATATAGAAATGGGATTTGCAATTTTTGAGGTGTCACAAAATGGCCGCTTACCCCTTGTCTCATATGTGTCTCTGCGCGTTCGACACCAATTTTTTCATATCCAGACTCAGCCAATTCTCACTACGTGTCAGATCCACTACCACATCACTGTGGGATGGTGTGGCTGACAGGATGGAATTCGCAATACACAATGCTGTACCCCCCCCCCCCGTGCCCAAGAACCACCTTGCGCAAGAACCAACCCCTGGTTCCGCGGTCAAATTCTCACATCACTTTTTTTACCAGGGTAGTGGGTTTTTCATGTTTCTGGTGGATGTAGGACAGCTATTCAGGTGTGCAGGACATCATTTCATGTGTGTTACTATGGGTCCCCCCATCAGGGGGGACCCTATCAGTCACTCACAGGCTCATGTTTGCTTTTGCACCACCTCTTCCATTCCTTGTTCTGTACCACAGACGTTCCCATGTACACTGCCGGTGAGTCTGTCTTCTATCGGCGATCTGATGGCTCTCTTGGGCAGCACAGACAGGAATTCAGGATGGTGTATCACAGGAAGAAGGGTTTCACGTCTCAGCCAGTTGAACAGTAGATCATCCCATGCACGTTGGAAGGCACACTACAGCCCAGTCAGCTGCGATTCACTCCTTTGGTGTTCATTTGTCAACGTGGTTAAGTGTGGGAAAGGAGAGGGCACGCATGTCCCGGCGCAACGCGCCGGAAAATTTGTTTTCCGCGGTACGGGGTTGCCCACGGCTGTGCGCAAGAACCAACCCCTGGTTCCGCGGTCAAATTTAGGGGGAAAAGTGTGCGCAAGAACCAACCCCTGGTTCCGCGGTCAAACATTGCTGGTTCTTGGGCACGGGGGGGGGGGGGTACGTAACAGTGCTGCACGATGTTGCATTACACTGGGCACATCATATGTTGCAAAGTACTCTCTGCTGCAACGCACCGCACTGCATCTGCATCCTTCTGCTATCGCCCGTCCCCCAGCATCCCCGGGTCAGGGGGCTTTCTGAACATGGCCAAAAAGTGGGAGGCCATGCCACGTTGACATTTCAGATCCCAACGTTGCTGTACATTCAATATCTTGTGCGTCCTGCAAGTGTCGCTACCCGTACTCTTGTGGTTTGGTGTTGATCCGTGTGGGCCAATATATAATGCTGCAGTGGTTGAAAGTAGTTTTCAAAACCGGTGGTCATTTGCCAATATGGATTTACAGGTAGTAACTGTTGCAGATATAGAAATGGGATTTGCAATTTTTGAGGTGTCAAAAAATGGCCGCTTACCCCTTGTCTCATATGTGTCTCTGCGCGTTCGACACCAATTTTTTCATATCCAGACTCAGCCAATTCTCACTACGTGTCAGATCCACTACCACACCACTGTGGGATGCTGTGGCTCACAGGATGGAATTCGCAATACACAATGTTGTATGTAACAGTGCTGCACGATGTTGCATTACACTGGGCACATCATATGTTGCAAAGTACTCCCTGCTGCAACGCACCGCACTGTCCTTCTGCTATCGCCCGTCCCCCAGCATCCCCGGGTCAGGGGGCTTTCTGAACATGGCCAAAAAGTGGGAGGCGATACCACGTTGGCATTTCAGATCCCAACGTTGCTGTACATTCAATATCTTGTGCGTCCTGCAAGTGTCGCTACCCGTACTCTTGTGGTTTGGTGTTGATCCGTGTGGGCCAATATATAATGCTGCAGTGATTGAAAGTAGTTTTCTACCACACCACTGTGGGATCATCGTAGCACTGGGAATGCCATGCACGCACTGCGCACGCAGTGCGAAGTTTTGGATGTCGGCAAATACTCGCACCCTAGCTACCTTTTGGTGGTAAACCATTGATCCTGTGCCCTTGATTTCCTATAAAGGAAAAGTGCTTCCATAAATAGTCAAATATTTTTAGATGGTTCATTTTTCTGAAATGGGTTCCGAGGAAATAATACGGTCACTACTAACCGTATTACTTGGGTGAGTATCCCAACCTCTGTGTGCGCGGTATGCACGCAGTGCGCACGCAATGCAAGAACTTCTCCACTGAACAGCTCTGAACCTTGATCTCGAGAGGTTCTCTCGAGTATTGTAAAGTTAGCGGGCCACACCAGCTCATCTTAGTCTGAACCCACCACCAATTTTTTTTTCTATCCCCGCATCACGCTTCAGTTGAACACGAGATGTAGGCACCGCAACAGGTTTTTGCACCATCCTGCGGGTACAGGGGTCATTCTGCAACAGGTGGTCCAAAGGCTGTCTAGCGGCCCACTGGGGGAGCCCTAATCTCCTAGTTAGGTCTCACCCCCCCCTCTGGGGGGAACCATCAATTTGGCCTGAAAAATACAGGAGATACTAGGCGCCGAAGAAAACTTTTTTTTCTTTTGGAACTGCTGCTGTTTTAAGGCTAAGATTGTTTGCTGCCATCTCTCCCCCCCCCCCCAGGGGGGAACCGTCACGTCATAACCATCCCCCGCCCCCCCGTCTTTGGGGGGGATGATCGTATACCTGTGTCCCGTGGGTATATGGAAGTCAAGTATCCGGCGCTTCATTCCCCTCTTTTAGGGGGGAACTGTCACGTGTATCTGTGTGTCTGTACGTCTGTCACCTGTTCGTGTGTAAGCCCAAGCCAGGTACCCAAATAACACGGCCCCTCTAGGGAACGGGGCTGCACAAAGGGTGGCTCACGAGCGGTACATGTTTCTGCCATGGCCAACCGACCCGACATCAGATTCTGGTGCCGTGCATGGGCACCGCCCTCACCTTCATCCGTACCGCACCAGTGAAATTCGCCCAATCCAATTCGACATAATGGAGAAGAGGGTCAATTTCTCAATCCCACAGAGTTTGGTTCTCTCCCAGTGGTCACATCTATGAATATCCGTCCATACACCGTGTCTGGACTGGTGTAGGTAGGTTCCTCCTTCAGGGGTGTCCCCAACCCTGGCCACTGTGGTCCACTGGGATTCATTGTCCCATGATGATCAAATTTTTCTGCAGGACAAGTACCCTGATGCTGGTCAGGGGGCAGTTTGTGACTTGTGTGTTCGCTCTGCACGCCCCGGTGTGTTCTTCAACCGCCATTCTTCTGGCACCTCATCATCAGCCCCCCAATCAGTGGATTCTGGGCTGCAGGTACCTTCGGGTCCTCTAGTTGTGTCTGGTGCAGCCATGTCTTTAGCCACAAAGTCAGTGGAATCTGGGGTTGTGGAGTTTTCTGCGTCTCTTGCAGAGTCTTCTACTGCTGCCACGAGGCCTGCCACAGGGTCCCTTCAGGTTGATTACTGCAGGACAGCTCTGGTTGAAAATCAGAGCCACAGGGTTTGCTGCACACCCACCCAGCACACAGTCAGATAGGAATGGAAAGCCCGTGTGCAGTCATCTTTTCCGGCAAGCTTTGTTTGTGCAGTGAAAACCATTTTTCTCTTCAGGACAAGTCACAAAAAATACAAAAAACAATGGGTCCTGGAATGGAACCGATTTATGGGGTTTCTGTCATCTGGTCGTTTCGTTCTACTGACTTGTTGGGACTTTTGGCTTCTGCACCACCACTGATTAATTTTTAAACCAGGGCATATGCCACTGGACCACTGGCTGCATGTACAGATTGAGAGAAGAAATTTTTTTTTAAAAATTGAGAGATATTTTGGGTTTCCACATGACACCAATTACAGAGCAACCGAAAGGAAGGTGTGTTTGGACCCAGATTCAGGGCACTGCGAACCTGTTTTGCTGAAAAATTGGTCCACAATTTGTTCCGCCAATTTGTTGGGTTCACCAAATTGTGTGGCGGGGGGGGTTGCAGGGAGGGATACTGGTTCTGTATTTGTTTGGGTCATGTTTAAAAATCCATGGCACTCCAGACCTTGTCCACAACGAAGGCGTCTTGTGCATCAGTTGCACAGTGTTGCACATGTTTTTTCAAGAGGCATGTAAAATTTTAGTCATTTTCGACATTTTTTTTATTGATGTTTTGTATTCAATTTTACAATCCATAATCCATACAATCAATACAATTAATTGTCCATGCAATTTTGGTTTTTTTTTCCTTTCATATTTCCAATCACACGGAACAATCCTGCATGCATGTTGCCACCATTGGGCATGTGTTGGGGAGACGAAAAGTGCTGCTCAATGTGGCAACTCCTGTGTGCGGCAACCAGCAAATTTGGTGGATAGTGTGACAATGGCAATGTCAATCTTCATCCACAAGGACGTTGATGAACGTTGGGGCTCAATTCCTCTAGTTTGATCAGGAAACTCTTTTCATGCACCATAATATGTTTACATTCCATGTACGGGCTTTGCCGGTCTTTGGCATGCGTGCTGACCAACCCACTGGTTGTCGAATTGCAGTTACCACAATTGGTAAAATGCCGCGAAATGCAGCACACCGGCTCCGGGTAATCTAGTGTCAACCCAGAGGAATCTCCAGAAATTGGCAACACCAGTGAGAGCAGATGGTGTCTATTGATCCTGAAATGGGCCATACACTCAGGGCAGTGTCAATGATGCCACAGTCTTCCTAAAGAAAAAGCAAAAGGAAAGCCACCCCGAAAATGTGTGCGACCTAGCCCCACGTCGTTGGATTGGGAAGATGGACCTAGGACCTGAAGTACATGAGTGCCCATCTACACTGATGATTTTTTGGGGTTAGTAATAGCTGTTTGGTTAACATGGGTTTGACCTCCCTTTGCAGGAGTGCATGGGAGGTATGACCCTGGGTTTGGGAGCGGGAGTGGATACCCCAAGGCCGGCACAGCCATGAAGTGTCAAGTTTGATCCAATTATTCGCAAATGCAACAGTCACAATTTCTGGAATGCTTGCAATATCCTCGGCATGAAGTGCATGATTCACAACGTCAAGAGAATCATCAATTCAGTGCGGGCGATGCAGGCCTATGGGACCTACAGTTGAGCGCCCTCCTCATTAGCACCCGTTCAAACTACACAAGAGATATGAGGTTTGCATCTGTACAAATGTATCAATCATGCCCAATTCTTCTGCAAGATTATACGTTTGTGCTCGTGCAGACACTAAATGGCCACTATTGGGATCCTCTGGGCACGAACGTACATACCAATTAATCAACTGTAACAAAAATCAACCAGCTTTGGAGGTTCGGGTGCACATTAATCATATGAGTCGGAGTAATCATCATGACCAATGCTCCGAACCTTTGCATGAATCACTTTGAACCCTTACACAGTGACAGTGAGTGATATGAATCAGCAGGATCAAGAAGCTAAAGAGGTTTAACCTCGATGCGTCACCCCACGTGTATATTGGTGATATACCATGATCATCGATAACAATGATTAGTGATCCATATTGTGAAACAATCTGCCGGTATAACGGAAAACCCAGAGTTAAATAGGGAACGTTCAGAGAATCCGTTGGAACAACGTTCCAAGGGAAAGGCAATGGGAGTCTATAGATCAAGAGAGGCTAAAGAGGGACAGGCAAGATGTCACATGGTGTTAAACCGATGGGTACAGCTGCTTCTACAGAAAAAGGGTTGGGGCGAATGGCTATCGACCAATTTCTTTGTTACTTTTTTGGTGCACCCAATCAAACATGATCCGATGCTCCTGCTTTTTTTTTTTTCAATTAAAAAATATCCTGGCGTTCCGATTGTATTCCCATTACTACACTTGACAATCTATGATCCTCTGGTTTTCTTGCCATTCTGAAGGGATAAACATAATAATGGCCAATTCTGCTTATTTGTTAGTTTACAGTTGATTAACTCCTCATTTTTTGGGTCAACAGATACTTTAATTGGGCGATTATGAGTCTCCAGCTGATTGGTTGGCGGTGTGGAGTTTTGCAAGATAATGGTTCTGAGCCGAACGCCATTTGATAGGGTCCTGGCCTTTGCTTGCGCACATGAACATCAGTAAATAGATGCAACCTCTCGTTCGCGTGTGTCAGTTCAAATTGGTTCTACCGTACTCAATGGGAATTGGTTGGTATTCATAGTGCACGTTCTATCTCTGTTTTCAGAACTGAAAATGGTCTGCAAGAAGATGTTGAACAAGTTCATTGCAATGCATCGCCGCCACCAGCTGCGACATCCCATGTCAACTACGCGTCTGTCCCATGACCTGATCTATTAGAACCGAAGCATCTACTTGCGTCCCAGCTCCGCAGCAATGGTATGTGTCATGTCGTATACCAGGGACTGAGGGTACAATTGGCGGGCAATGTGCCCAGCAATCACCTGGAATTCAAAGATCAAGGTGATTTGGGTTTGGTGGTGTTGTTGATAATGTGTTCATGACGTTGGGGTTCTGATATTAGTGATGTTGACGATACCCGTGTGAAGTGGCAGCGATTTGCACTGAATCAACAGCTCATTTTGTCTTGTCCTTTAGTACACGCATTCCTCCCCATGCAACCAAAAGCAAAGAAACTGTGCGTTGCCATGGAGTTGATGGCTCAGTGCCGCTGGTATGGACCTTTGGGCCTGTCGCAGGGCAACAAGTGATGCACCACAGGGTATGGAATGTAGTTGTACCGTTGTCCAAGTGCCCGTGGGTGCCGTCTGTAGCGCTCGCCACAAGTGACAGGGTGACGTGTTCGAGCATCCCGTTGATCCTCAGCCGTAAGCAACAGCGCATTTGATGCAGCCCGGGAGCCCGGATAAGACGTGCCTGGGTCATGTTGTGTTGTGCGGGGATGGTGTCGAGCGCAATATCACTGCGCGTTGTCACTCTCTCCACAGTGTGGTGCAACACATACAAATTTCAGATCCACTTGCCCCATTTGCAGCAATACGAATGCTGTCAGCCCAAATAGGTCAGGAGCAGTGTGTCACACAGCCCCTTTGCGCTGCCCATGTTTCCCCGCTCAACAGGCATCCACCGGGGCGACGATGTACACATACAACCAGAACCCTGGACAAGACCCCCAGACCGCTTGGGCCGCATACTATCAGTATTACTACAGCCAGTACCCCAATTATGTGGGATACTATGGAACACAGCCCTACGGAGGTGCACCCCCTTCGGCAAATCCTACGGAGCAAATCAGCGCGCCTGACCAGAATCCAAGTATAGAAAGGCGCAAGCGGAGGTGTCAGTTCATGTCCGCAATCCTGACCCAATCCAGCTGTCTTACCCTGGCCACTCCCTCCAGAGATTTGTTGCAGGCAGAAAAGATAGCCAAAGGATCATCACAGTGATAAAGGAGTGGGTGCACGATAACCCCAACACGCGATACAGACTGTTCCATGTTGACGCAGTGAGAGAAAGAGAGAGAAAGACGGAGAGAGAGAGAGAGAGAGAGAGAGAGATACACCAGGCTTGGTTTCCTCAGGTTGCTGGCAGCCGGCATTGCCAATGAAGACAAGCCGCTCGGAGTCACGAGAAAACCAGACCAGACCCCAGGCACGTGCAGCAACCCGACCCTTTCTAGGACGCAATGTAACGTCAGACATTGTTTTTCTGTGCGTTGTGTGTTTCTTTGCGTGCACGAAAAGTATTGCAGCCTGGCAGGGGTCGGGTCACAGCTCCGACGCCTTTGATAAAAACCAGTACGCTGTCTGGTAATTTTGTATGGGAGTGCGCTAGACGCGGGGGTGAACACAGGGCGCACGCGGGGGAGGTATGTACTCTGGGACATAAAAGGCACGGTCCAGGTGGATACAACGTTGGTATTTTGGAAACCCTCGTGTAGCTCCCGACAAAAGTGACCTACCACCACAAAAGTTGTGCAGAAAGGGTTGTTGCTCACCCTTTCACCCGCACCACACTCACATCTTTTCTCCCGCCGTCGGAACATGGCGCTTTGGAGACATTAATATAGGCGGAACTATGCAATGCATTTCAAGAGCAAAATTATACAAACGTGTACAAAAAGTGTTCTTTATGCAACTCATACACTATTGCGCACATTTCGTGCACAAAGTTGCCGCGAATCTGCCGCTTTTGAGATACGCCATGATGCATTTTCACTTTGCACACATGTTTCAGGGTGTGCATTCATGAAATTCGTGGATCCATCGGGCCCACTCGCAACCATACGTTTGATTCACGGCAAATTCCGATGCAAGGTATGACCGTAACGCGTGCTTCAAAGTTCTTCGAGAATCGCCTGTCCACATCCTCAATTTGGCGCAGTATGCAAGTTTATCGTTGTGTAACGTCACTCTTCTCAGGGTCACCACCGTGTTGTTGAAATCCGGTTTGCGGAGCCGGGAGGTGGCAAATCGCATATGGTGTGTGCGCGTGCGTGCTGTATGAGGCGTTGGCAAGTGCACCGCTTTGCTAGTCCTTGTGGTGCACCATCCAAAAATATCTTCCTTGTCTTGTTGTTGGAGCGGGCATTTGGATTGACATTTAGGCTGCCGCATGCTTTGTCTCCCTAAATCTCCGTAAGTTCCATTCGTAGATTCGACGAGGTGAAAGCCGGTTTTTCTCCTCTGCCCGCGTGCTCGTGCGCTCTTGCGGAGGATTCCGACGGATTGTGTGCAATCTTTTGAAGGTTGTTGATTCGGCATTGTACACACTTGAACCAGCCATCTCCCCATTGCCCGGTGCCTAGTATTGACACCTGTGGTACCATTTATTCTTATCCCTCCAGATCAAACGACCCTTAATTTGTTCACAACTTACAGCAATGACCCGGTACAGCGGGGCCCTTCACAAGTGTGTGGGTGTGGGTGTGTGTGGGTTTGGGGTGCGTGCGGATACTGGGCAGAGCAGTGGATCTGCTTCCGTATAGCCGATCTCTTCAAGTATGGCAACGTCAGTTTCCGGATACCCTCCGACGCGACTCGCACCTTCGTGGTGTCCCGCCGCTGCTCTGTGGTCATGAACACCGGCCCCGATGGCTCTGGGGCTGCATGGCGGATCCAGGCCGCTTTGGAGGACAAGGCGGTGTGGGATGCGTATTTCGCGGACCCCAGCATCCCTCAGCCAGAGCTGAACCCGCTGCAGACGTACTATGTGGGGTTTGCGGGATGGAAGAACAAAACGGACGGGGTCAAGTTGACGTTTGTATGGCCAACGCCAGGGCGGAGGTCACCGGAGGCACCGGCGTTTGGGTTACATGACTCTTTTATGCGAAACAGATCTGAGGACAAGGTCTGTCCCACTGGAGGAGGGTCAGGGGGCATGGGGTGGGACACAGGCCCGTGGGTGGGGGTGGGTCAGTGACGGGGGATTGCTGAGTGGCCGGTCGATACTACACCGAGCTGGGGCTGAGGCCACAAAGATGTTTGTGTAATCGTAATCCTAAAATCGGCCTCCATTTTCTAGTTGCTTTACTACTCAGATATCCTGCCCGTTTGATTCTCAGGTTTATCTCCCAACAAAAGAAGAGGGTGGTCGTCATCCGGTATTTTTTGATTGATGTCGTCCATTTAAGAACACCCGTTCAGGATGGGGACTTGGGTACCCCTGGGGAACAATGTTGTGATCTGAGTGAGTGGGCGGATCGGTCGACCTGGGTCAGCCAGGCCTGCGTTGGCACCAGCAGTTCCGTACACGTGCACTGGACAGGGGCCCCCTGGGAGGGCGTGGAGGGCGTCCACCAGACCGCACTGTGCTTGGGCACTGCGCCGTCCCGGGGAACCCCCCAAGCCCCTGATTTTTTGTGCTTGATTTCGTTTCCCACACTGCTTCGCGCACAAGAGTACATCGTCGGTGTTTGTCTCAGGTTAGGGCTACGGTCACCCAAATGGGTCAACGGGGTCCAGTAGGGGCAAAAAGATGAATTTTCTCAAAAATGATCCTAGACCATGTGCGACGCTAAAACAAATGTTTTTGGACCGTTTTGAGCTTGTGGTGGCCCATTTTGGTCCGCCGCAAATCCCAAAATGCCTTGAAAATGGGCTGTTTTGGTACCAAAAATGGGTCAAAAACGGGTCAAAAACGCATTTTTCCAAAAATCATCCTAGACCATTTGGGGTGCACAAACGGGTGAAATGAGCCCATTTTGAGCCCATTTTGGGGCATTTTGGCCCCTCAGAAGTCCAAAAAGCCTTGAAAGTGGGCCTCGTGGTGATGGGGTTCACTTGCAAGCTGATTCCACTTCGTCAGGAGCCATCAATGTTTGAATCATTCTTGATGTCCCTCACCAGTCATAACTGATGTTCCCTTCCCCACCAGCTCGGTCCCAAAATTCAGTCTTCATTAGGGTTAGGGTTAAGACGATTAAGTAGGGACTACCTATGACCAAATGACTCCCTGGGTGGGTTTATTTAAGTAAATTACAGTAACGCAACTGAGGCGCATTTTCCACGATCTCTTCTTGCTAACATTCTTGCTAAAATTTACTCCATAATTGGATTGGATTGGATGATGTACATGTGATCAGTTTTGTCGTGTTGAACTTGCTGGTGTACGAGCTTACGATCCGTTGCTCACCTCACTTGCAATTTGATGAGTCAACCTTCCCAAAAAAGCAAACATTGTTTCCATATGTGTGTCGATCGCTTTCGTTTTCCAATTTGCAAAAGATGTGCCACGTACGTATTTCAAAAACTTACACGTGACCTTTGGAATGTTGTTCTTCGACCCAACACGAAAAGGACAATCACAAGGAGAATACCAATTTTGTGCGCTTGCCGTTCAGGATGTTGCACGTGGTAATACCCAACCTTCTACTCCGTGTTGACATGGCTGGATTGGGATGTCCATGCTTCAGTGATCGGCAAGCTGTTATCGTGTTTTGGTTTTCTATTTCTTTATTGTGAACTTGGATCGGATGGTTGTTGGCCAAATAAGACTTGAAATACGCATCTATCTATCTAAATACGCATCTGTCCCCAGGCATTCGCTACACGTTTTGCCGCTTCGGGCTCAGGTTCATGTTGCATTTGACAGCCGGCTTCCGCATTAATCCACTTCCCGTGTGCTAGGTTTCCGGAGCGTTGGTTACGCCGGTCCAAGAGAAGTTGTCCGAATTTTGCACGAAGTAAGCCGCGACGCGTGCGTGTGGCGATGGACCATTCGAAACTCCGAGCCCTGGCCAACGAATTGGAGATTCTGAGGATTTTACATTGGCGTTCAATTCGTGCTTGTTGACTACCATGAGCTGCCCGAGCCCTGCCACGGAGACCACTGCCCCCGCCCGGGCCCGCTCGCCCTCTCTCCATCAACACGCGCAATTCCACTACACACTCAAAGCCTGTTTGGACTCTTTTGCATGCCCCCATGAACGCGATTGGTTGCAGCGTAAGGCATTAGAATGTGGTTTTCACTTTTGGTCCGAATGCTCGCCCATGTCTAGCCATGAGGGTTTGTTGGCGAGGAGATGCGGTTGGAGGGTCAACAGCATGGCCCACGACCAGCCCGAGCTAGCCAGCTAGCAGGTTGACGGTTCTGCACGGCTTTCGAAGTCTGCGGCAGGGAGGGGGTTGTACTTGTGGTAACCATTGGAATGCCTGAAGGGCCCTCGCCCAAAGTCGAACAGAGGCTACCCCTGGATTACCGCCGTCCTGGTGCGGCTCATCATGGCAAGCCTGATCAGAGGCCGTTGTGGCCCCAGTTGGAGGCTGTCTGTTTTGCAGGTTGTCTCATTTTTAGCCCCCCCACCAACCCCACCCCACCTCGGATTGAACATGGTTCATGGCCCGGTGCATGTTGACACCAACAGAATTCCTCCCCGGCCCAAATTTTGTCACACAGCCCTAGCTCTGATTCCCAACCCATTTCAGCTCCATGTGCGGCTGTTTATTGGCATGTAAAGGCACCGATTGTGACATGTCCCTCGCAGACCCCCCACCACCCGCACCACCACAAACACAGCCACACCCACAGGTGCCGGTGCAGTCAGTCACGGACATGCTCCTTCCGAACCGGCAACATGGACAATACCCGCCTGTGGCACAGCCGGTGTCCATTGTACACCCACCAACCAAGCCTTTTCAGGAGCCATGTCCGCAACCATCACTGGAAGACTTGACTGCGGCTTCTGGCGACGTCCTGTTGGAACCTTTACGCCTGGAACTAGGACCTGGCCGCTCAGACGCCCCATCCCCTGTGCCAATGTACATGCTACACACTGAGAAAGGTTTGCAGTACATGCTGTTATTTTCCCCATTCAATTGTTTTGTTAACAATCCCCTCGCTCCTCCTCTGCCAAAAAGAAGGTGGTGGGTTTTGGTCACTGTTTATCCACCAGACTCAATGTCCCTAGTTTCCAGGCCTGCAGGAACTGCTGTAGGTCTGGCGACAACACAGGGCTTTGTGTGTCCAAGATATCAGGAGAGCAATCCCCGCCGTGTTGAGGGTCCCGAATGTTGAAAAAGCTTACTTTGCGAGTGTCACATCCAGCAGTCTTAGCGCCGCAGAAACCTGATTCTTGGACCAAGGTCTCTCCATCACAAACACTTTGCAGGAACTCAAGTATGTTTACCTTTGGTAATGATTGCCAGAGTTCATGCCCCGGTGAATTGCCTCCTCTGAAAGGCCTGGGCGGGGGGAAAATTGGCTTGCGCGGGGGGGGGGTCGTGGGAGCCCCCCGAAGGAGGGGGGGGGGGGGTCTGGCAATGGGGCTCCTGTGACAGAACCCTTGGTAAAGTACCAATCACCTCGAAGAGAGGTTGTTAGATCAAGCGCGGGACTGGGCGTTGTATACCCACGTTTTTTGGGGTCATTCACGTAGCATACCCCAAGGCATGGTGTAATAATTTGTAAGCAGAAGGCTTCAAGCAATGGGAATGCAAAATTCTACCGCGACAGCCCATGGTCGAACGGTAGCGCAGCCGGCTGCAGTTTTTGCGGTCGGCGGTTCGATTCCTTGCCAGTAGAATGCCATCGGCGGCGTCGACGGCATGTGCACCCGACCGGGATTCGAACCGCCGACCAAAAAAACCGGTGCCTGGTGCACTACCACTCGACCACTGCCTTTCACAAAAGATATGGCCCCCTTACTGCTTCGATCAAAGTTTGCTACTGACGAAAACCCAAACTATGTGTTTCTCTCTAACCGGACATGAATACCACCACTGCTGCCCCCCCCCCCCTCAATGGAAGTTCCACTTTAATTGCCACCATCTATGACCTTTTTCAAGGCCCCGTCACGGGAGCCAAGGAGGGGGGGGGGGTCCGGGAAAGGGGCTCCAACGACCCCCCCCCCCGCGCAAGCCAATTTTCCCCCACCCCTGCTAGGGATGAGGAGTAGTCAATTTGCGTGTGTAGCTTGAGTGAGTGGCTGTGCAAAACTGGTGGTCATTTGCCAAATATGGATTTACAGGTAGTAACTGTTGCAGATATAGAAATGGGATTTGCAATTTTTGAGGTGTCACAAAATGGCCTCTTACCCCTTGTCTCATATGTGTCTCTGCGCATTTGACACCAATTTTTTCATATCCAGACTCAGCCAATCCTCACTACGTGTCAGATCCACTACCACACCACTGTGGGATCATCGTAGCACTGGAAATGCCATGCACGCACTGCGCACGCAGTGCGAACTTTTGGATGTCGGCAAATACTCGCACCCTAGCTACCTTTTGGTGGTAAACCATTGATCCTGTGCCCTTGATTTCCTATAAAGGAAAAGTACTTCCATAAATAGTCAAATATTTTTGGATGGTTCATTTTTCTGTAATGGGTTCCGAGGAAATAATATGGTCACTACCAACCGTATTACTTGGGTGAGTATCCCAACCTCTGTGTGCGCGGTATGCACGCAGTGCGCACGCAGTGCAAGAACTTCCCCACTGGACAGCTCTGAACTTTGATCCCGAGAGGTTATCTCGAGTATTGTGAAGTTAGCGGGCCACGCCAGCCATTGGGAATATCCTGACGCTCGGTTGACCTTAGGGCAGTGCCTGCGGATTAATGGTGTCTCCTGCAGTTGCTTCAGGGATGATTTCTCCGCCATTTGTTTACATTTCCAGGCTATGCATCAGGCTATTGTTGCACAATGGTATATTTCCAGGCTATGCATCAGGCTATTGTTGGACAATGGTGCCTGTGGGAAGGGATGTGTCTGGTTTGATCTGTCAGTCAGATTCTCTATATGCAGACGGGGGCGCCAAAGGTGCGGTGAATATTTTGAAATTTGCAACCATGTCCTTCTGGCCTAATGTAATTGCCTGCTCGAGAACGGTGTCTTTTGTATTTGTTTCAGTGATAAATTGGTGAGCAATTGGTGTCGTATTTCCAGGATTTGCTTGACAGAGGGGCCTCTGACCAGACTGACTGTGGCACCAGATCCATTGGAAATATCCTGAAGCTCGCTTGGCCTCAGGGCAGTGCCTGACGATTAATGGTGCCTGCAGTTATTTCACAAATGGTGTTGAAATGAAAAAAAACACCCAAGATGGTATTTTTGGCTAAAAATAGGGCAATTTGGATGTGTTTTGTGCCCCTCGCCCGCCTCTTCATTTTTCAAGGTGCTAAGTGCACTAAAATTGGATATGCATAGCAAAAGTAATCCCAATTGATTGGTTTAAGCCTAGGTATCAAGAAAAAATCTTCAGTTTAAGGCATACCTACTTCGCTAACAATATCATTTTTAAACCGAAAGCATGGTTTCACACAAATTTGAGATGTTTTGAGTTAGATTTTATAGTTTTCCTACTTTTCAGCACATCAACAAAATTGGATCTAGCCAATGGCGAGGAAAGGCACCCTTTTCTTTGCCGATCTAAGTAAAGTGGACCAATAACATCGGAGCAGCGTTTTGCCACAGCCAACCAAGGGAAAGGAAAAGGAAGTAAAGACGGAAAGGTAGAGCAAAGAGAAAGAGTAAGAATACTATCACCACAGTATTGTAACAAGCCAAAGTGGAGCTAACAATATCAATTTTAAACCGAAAGCATGGTTTCACACAAATTTGAAATGTTTTGAGTTAGATTTTATAGTTTTTCCTACTTTTCAGCACATCAACAAAAATGGATCTAGCCAATGGCGAGGAAAGGCACCCTTTTCTTTGCCGATCTAAGTAAAGTGGACCAATAACATCAGAGCAGCGTTTTGCCACAGCCAACCAAGGGAAAGGAAAAGGAAGTAAAGATGGAAAGGTAGAGCAAAGAGAAAGAGTAAGAATACTATCACCACAGTATTGTAACAAGCCAAAGTGGAGTTTTGGTGTCGACTGGTGTTTTGGGGCTAAGTAAATGAAAACAAAGCATCAAATTCCAAAATTTTGCAAGGAAAGCCAAAAATAGCTACAAAGACTAGATAGATAGTAGGGACATCGATTTGTGTTTTTTTTTAAAACTTTGTCACAATAATATGAGAATTATTGATCACTCTTCCATTTGTAATTTTGTGATTTTTTTCCATACTCTTTCTCCAAACCTAGGGTTATGATTAAGGTTACGATTAGAGTTAGGATTAGAATTAGGGTTAAGATTAGGTGACATTCAGTTTGGTACGAATTGAACCAAAATGATTTGCAAAACATCGATGTTGCCCCTTATGGCCTCCTTTTGCCACGTAGGTTGGGAGCACAAAGGTGGAAAAGTAAAGTTGTCTCCACCTCACACCGTTGCCAAGGTGTCCTACTGCGGACCACATCGTAGCGTAAAGATGTTGTAGACACGAAGTGCCAAGGGTTGACAGCAAGAAAAAGAGAGGACAGCAATACATCATAAAATGAGTTTTCCCGTTTACATTGGAACATATGTATTAGTTCAGAGATTTTCATTTCAAAAGATTCTTTGACAACCAGTTATAAGTTTAGCTATGTGTCCCAATGGTTCAGGCAACTATCGTGTGCCCATCGGTGCGCATAGGTACCTACGATCTGAGCAAAGTTACCCATCTTTTGCCATTGGTTAGGGTTAGGGTTAGGGTTGAGATTGTGGTTAGCATTAGGGTTAGAGTTCAGATTAGGGTTAGGGTTGGGGTTAGGGTTCGGGTCAACGAGCTGGTGGAACCAGTCTTGGTTTTATAACCCTTTTTAGTGTCTAGGCTGGACCTACCAGGTTTAGCAGCAAGCAAGCAAGCAAGCAAGCAAGCAGCAAGCAAGCAAGCAAGCAGCACGCGCGAAATGGGGAAAAATCAGAACTCCGTCATGGTGCTTCGGATTCAGGTAAAATTTTGGTGGATGATACCTATGGGTGTGAAGTACAATCACACAAAGTTTGAGCAAGAAACTCAACGGTGGCGGCCGGGAACGGGATTCGCAAGTGGCGGACCTCAGTTTCAAAAGCTGCAGTTTAGGGCCAAAAACAGCCATTTTTGGGCCAAAAAAGCCTTGGAACACATTCAAAACGGCCAAACGAAGGGAAACGGCGGGTGCACTGCACGTGCAGCTTGACTTCCCTGTGTCAACAAGCTCTTTGCGGCCCTCTAACTCCATGATATGTCCCGGAAACGGCCCAAAAAGGCCCCCAAAAGCTCCAAATGCCGACAGCCACAAACCAGGAATAGGCCATATCTTTGGCTATATGGCTCAAAATGCGATTCCGAGGGCACCTTCTCCACCCGCAACCCCCCACTTTTTGTGGTTTCCACCCCTCAGAACTGCCCAAACGGACGCCTACACCCCAATACCTAGGCCCAGTAGGCTGCAAGCTGCAAGCTCAACCCCAAACAGGCGGGTGCCCAAATGGGTCAACAAGGTCCAGTAGGGGCAGAAAGATGACTTTTCTCAAAAATGATCCTAGACCATGTGCGACGCCAAAACAAGTGTTTTTGGACCGTTTTGAGCTTGTGGTGGCCCATTTTGGTCCTCCGAAAATCCCAAAATGCCTTGAAAATGGGCTGTTTTGGGACCAAAAATGGGTCAAAAATGGGTCAAAACCGCATTTTTCCAAACCTCATCCTAGACCATTTGGGGTGCACAAATGGGTGAAATGAGCCCATTTTGAACCCATTTTGGGGCATTTTGGCCCCTTAGAAGTCCAAAAAGTGGGCCTCGTGGTGATGGGGTTCACTTGCAAGCTGATTTCATTTTGTCAAGAGCCATCAATGTGTGAATCATTCTTGATGTCCCTCACCAGTCATAGCTGATGTTCCCTCCCCCACCAGCTCGGTCCCAATATTCAGTCTTGATTAGGGTTAGGGTTAGGGTTAGGGTTAGCACAATTTCAGCAAGTTAGTGCAAAGTGCCGAAGTTTGGATACCAAAGTTGTGCACAAGTTCCAAAACTACATTGATTTAAGTATCTTAGCATGCCCATCGTAGCTTGATGGCATGGCTAAAGCATTGAACCCACTACTTTTCCGAGTCGATGTATACTAAAATTACTTGCAAAACATCAATGTTGCCCCCTATTCCATCCTTTTGCTAAGTAGGTTGACAGCACAAACGTTGAAAAATTAAGCTGTTTCCAATTCACACCATCACAAAGGTGTCATACCATGCACAACATCTTGGCCTACAGATGTTGTAGACAAGAAGCGCCAAAGCTTGGGAGCAAAGAGACCGAAGGCCCTCTTGCACAAAACGGAGGGCAACAATAGATGCTAAAATGTGTTTTTCTAAGTACATTGTAAGGTATATATAACTATTAGTTTGCGTATCTTCATTTAAAAAGTTTTCTTGAACAACCAAAGGTGGGCTATTGTGTCCCCATAAGTGTTCATACGTACCTGCAATATCAGCAAAGGTACCAATCCTTTGGACAGAGTACAACTGGTTTGGCCGGGTAAATTGGAACAGATCTGCAACTATCAGTTTGGAGATTTTTTTTCAAATTCTTGCTTGTCTACCCGTTTGACGTTCTCGGTTCCACAGGCCGAAGGCCATTTGATTATTATCATTGCCACCAAAGAGTACAACAAGTAAGCGATGAGGGAGGGAGGGAAAGCGGACATAAGGGGAGGGTATGGGTGGTGTACAGTGAGATGTGGGTAAGGGATTGTGAGGTGTAACGACAAGTGAACACCAAAGAAAACACGCTGCGAAAAAATTTCATCAAATTTTCATTTTACTTCATGGCAATTTTCTATGCCCAAAAACGATTCTGTGGTAGTATTTTGTGAAAATTCTACAATTATTACAGTCATGATCACGCGACCATTCCAAACCGCAACTTTAATGTGATGGGGCTGAGCCAGGGCCAGATGCAAAATGTCGCGCGGGGGTAGGTTGAATGGTTGCCAGATGCGAGTGGTGATCACTGGCCAAAGGTCGGGACCAAGGCGCGCGCACCGTGCATGTTCCTGTGAGACGCCTGTGGCTGGCATCACTGGAGCCCCAGGCCTTCGTGGGTTCTGGGCCGTGTCGATACCGGGATCCCTCGGTTTTTCGACACCATACACCCTGGCCGAGTCAAACTGGTTTTTCGCCACCATGGGCCAGGTTAAAACCGGGGTCGCTCGCCATTGTGTATTGCTGTTTGCCATCCGTTGTGTGCATTCAATCTCGGTAAATCTTGTCAAATCAATGTCGCAATCGCAGAATTCTTATGAAGAATAAACGAGATAAAAGTGTATCTATAAAATATCAATCTCGGTAAATCTTGTCAAATCAATGTCGCAATCGCAAAATTCTTATGAAGAATAAACGAGATAAAAGTGTATCTATAAAACCTCATATTCATATTCATATTCATATTCATTGTGGGGAGCAGACAAGAATCTTGGAATTCAATTGGCCAAACATTGGCAAATTGACACCTGGTGCGAAATAACTGCAATACACAGTGAAGAACTCTTGAAGGGTGCTTGCAATCTTGAAGGGTGCTTGCGAGTAAAATGCCTTGGTCTGCCGGTGTTTGCTTGTATGTGTAGTTTGTGCATGTCACACATGCCTTGAACACTCCATGGGGGACGGTTTTCATCCCAAAATCCACTGAATCCGCAAAATCCGCAGAATCCTTCTGGGGCGGGGGGGGGCTGGGCCACGATCCGTGGAATCCACGGCGTCACGAAACCTCCATGGTACTTGGGGTGGGGGTGGTTTGTTGCTCCTAAATAGACTATGTTAACACAAGAACACAAGGTAGTACCAAATCTAGAACACTTTTGGCTAGCTTGAGTGCCATGCCTTGTGTTGTCAACTTGAACATGTGTCGTGCAATTCATAACATCTTTATTACATGGGCATTGTGGTCCACATGTAATTTGAACTCTCGGTTTGCATCCGCTGCCCCCAAAATAATTGACCTTGCTCCAAAAGGCATGGCGCTAAGAGGTTTCGTGTTGAATTCGATCTGTTGAAGAGCCACCCATTCCTCACCCTGAACACCAAAACCATTTCTTGTCTTGAGAGAGCAGAGCATAGGGAGCAGCGTCTAAACACGGACCCTGACACACACCAACCTTCCTTTGCGCTGGTGTTCAAGAGTGAACACAATGTCCATAACCGCCTGAAGCACCCGAAGTTTGGGTCACTCTTGAACAAGTAAGCGGTTGCGGTCTTTGTCCAGTGCATGTGTGCTTTGCTACGCAGGTACATGGGTGCAGGAGGGTGTATGCGGCCGCCGACCTGGGTTGGACGGAGGGAGGGAGGGGTTGTGTGGGGGGGGGGGGGTCCGGCCATTCCTATTTTCAACGGAAAATTCTCAGATTGTCGCCTATTCCCCCCCCATAGCATCTCGTATCCGTTGATCAAGGAAAGCGTACCAACTCTTCATGAACAAAGGCGAGCAAATCTTAGCAGTTACATAAACTGGCTAAATTGCGATTGAGAAACCCGCAAAAAATCCCGTAGTTTTGGTTTCTGAAAAACGAAACCCGAATGAGGGTGACCTAAACCCAAGTTCGACACCCGCCCATTATGAGTGCCCCGGGTCACCCAAGCAAAATTCCGACCCACCCAATTTGGGACTAGGCACGTCTGTTTGCGGTGCATCACAACCCAAATCCTAATCATCACCCTCGCATCTCGATACTCTCACCAATACTCGTTTTACCGCCCTCCTAACGTGGGTGACCACCAAACAACATTTTTGGGCTACTTTGGACACACTGCAAGCCAATGGTGGAGATATTGCACTTTCCAAGGTGAAAAACCAGAAGTGCAGGCGTGACAACATTCCGTGTGAGGACATGAAGAAGTGGTTTCAACGGTGGGGTTCCGGTTGGGCTTTGAATACCACAAGAAAAGGCCATCCATCCCAAGCTCGCATCAATAAACGAGCCCGGGATGTACAACCCGCGGATCACCAAGAAAGCAAATATTTCGAAAACAAAGAGTGTTGCATTAACTTCCCTTTGGGTGCGGAAACGAAGGCCCTTGACCTTGTTGATGGGTTGAGTTCTACATGTGGGATTGCGCCACCATTGTCCAAAATTGTCATGTGCGAGAACGGTGATTTGGAGGTTCACTCACCACCACGAGACGCCAACAAGATGAGGAACACATGGAGACCCTTCTACGTCCGTGGAAAAAGCGTGGATCATCTTTCCCAAGAGGTCTACTATCACTCGGAGCTCTAGGATGTGACCTCCGAGGACGTCTTCCGGACACCATGGAATATCCATGGCCCATGTGACGCGGAGTCTTTGCCACCTCTCAACAAATTGGCCTCCTTAGTTCGTGTCGTCCTTCCAAAGTTCGATGTCGAAAAAGGGATGGTAGATCCAGAACAATAGCATGAGCGCACGTGGACTCTTTCATGACACCGGGAGTCTTGAAAAATTCGCGCATGCCAACAAAATCATCGACTATTTGGGGCGGGTCGATACACCCACTAAGAATGGCAAGAGGGCGTGGGTTGAAGGCGCACAAGGTCATGCGGTTGTTGTGACGGGTACACATGTCATACGCTCACAACTGCCCGGTCCATCAGTGGGGTTCATTACCCTTGTCTTGTATTTTGATTAGGATTGTGCCCAAAAAGTTGCTAATTGCACCCACCACGATGCTGTTAACCAAGCCCGTTGTTGAAAGTACAATTCCCCCACTTGCTCCCTGTCCAATCACATGGGCCATCTTGACCGGGGGCATGTTTGCCGAGCATCGAGCATTCAGGAAGATGTTGTGCCTTGTACACGCCTTTTGTCTTCATCCAGCCCATCTATCATCACCTATTCCTTCCATGGGCTCGTGTGCCCATGGGCATTGGCAAAAGAGAACTTGCCAGTGAACCAATTGCTCCCACGATAGAACCCACATCCAAACCTTCTGTTGATAAGGCTAGGTATGGCATGTCCTTGATGCGAGTGTTGCTTGCCAGGTCATATGTATGCAACACTGCGATGGCCACCCCTTGAGTACATTTGTGGACGTTGAGCTGGTATTTAACGCCATGTGGAGGGCACTCTTGGAGCACTAATTTCTGCTCATGTTCGCTTCAGCCCAAGTGGGATTTTCGTCACGTTTTTCGGTTTTTGAACTTCAATATAAAGTTGAAGGTGAACATTTCTTGATGGGATGCCTTTGGGGTCCACCTTGTCACGTTCAATTGTGTGCACGCCATAGCGAGTGTTTTCTGGGTGTCTATTGTTTTTCATCTTTTGAATGTTCGATTGAGAAAGTTGTTCTTGGTGCCTTGCTCCGCATAGCTATTTACTGCAGAAACTTCCTTGTTCTCTCTCCCACCGCAAGTGCCATTACAAAAAAGAGTGGTACATTTTCCGGATGCATACTCACCTAACCTACAGAGTGTGTCGGCATCGCTGGCCCGTCGCTGTTCGCAAATCTGTCAATCTACCAATTTATCGGGTACACAAGTGTACTTTGTGCATTTTGTGCGACGGAAACTATTGAAAGTTCCTCCTTGATGGTACATGAACTTCGGGTAAAAGGGTATTCACGTTGGTGGCGGCGCCCCATGGCAAAGAAAGAACGCGCCACATTTTGGTGGATGGGCGCACCATGGGCAATGCATGCGAAGCGGTCCTTGACTGCTAGCCTATGAGTCATACTTTACTTGACTCCGGAGGACCACCTGAGCCGCGTTGACGTGAGCAACAAGGCAACCAAACACACACATTATGTCATCATATAAGTGTTTGCACGCTCGGTTTAATTGAGAATGTCGATTTTGGACAAGTTTGTTCTAACTTGTGGTCCTTTTCCCTTGCTTGCAAAGAGTTTGTGCCGCCCGGTGTTCGGCATGTGGGCCGCTCACAAGGAGCACGTGTACCCTTGGGACCCCCGCAATGTAAGGCTTCGCCTAAGCCTAAGTTGAAGCTCGAAGGATGTCAGGTACGGAACAATGTGAGGGGGGGGGGTTTACTTTGGCCCAAAATCGTGTTTTGTGTAGCATGAAAGCAGATGAAAGGAGAGTGATATGTTTGTGTCCAGAAATGTACACGACACCTGAATGCTTGTGTCATTCTACTTTTACAAGGTGGTGGTCGCCTGCAGGCGGAATTTTTGCCACGGCTACCATTGCAGACACGACTTTCCGATTTGTCAATACCATCCCATGTGATGGGGCAGAGGGAGGCAGGTTGCAAAGTATTGTCAGGCATTCTATTACACAAAATGTGTTCATGCACGGGTTTTTTTATAAAAACTC